>JAFEMH010001444.1:0-473256 GCA_022495995.1 Adenophora triphylla var. japonica
ATGGCGAGATGCGGAATCTCTAAAGTGAATCTCACTAGAGACGGCGAGATGCGGAATCTCGGAAGCAACTTACCGGAGATGGCGAGACAAAGGGAATCTCTGGAAGGAATCTGATTGGGAGATAAGGAGATGCAATCTCGAAAGGAATCTCTACTGAGACATGAGATGCGGAATCTCAGAAAGGAATCTCACGGGGAGATTGGCGAGATACGGAAGGCGTAATCTCGTAAAGGAATCTCACGGGAGATAGCGAGATGCGGAATCTCGAAAGGAATCTCACGAGGAGATGGCGAGATGCGGAATCTCGAAAGAAATCTCACGGGGAGATAGCGAGATGCGGAATCTCGGAAGGAATCTCACTAGGAGATAGCGAGATGCAGAAAGGAATCTCACTGGGAGATAGCGAGATGCGGAATCTCACGGGGAGATGGCGGGAGATCTCACTTGGGAGATGGCGAAAAGGAATCTCACGAGGGAGAATAACGATAAAGGAATCTCACGAGGAGATGGCGAGATGCGATCTCGAGAAGGAATCTCACGGGGGAGATAGCGAGATGCGGAATCTCAAAGATAATCTCACGAGGAGATGCGGATGCGGAATCTGGAAAAATCTCACAAAAGATGGGTAATCTCTAAGAGATGGGTAATCTCACGAAAAGATGGGTAATCTCACGAAAAGATAGCGAAAGATGGGTAATCTCTCTAAGAGATGGGTAATCTCACGAAAAGATGGGTAATCTCACGAAAAGATGGGTAATCTCTCTAAGAGATGGGTAATCTCACGAAAAGATGGGTAATCTCACGAAAAGATGGGTAATCTCTAAGAGATGGGTAACTCACAAGATGGGTAATCTCACGAAAAGACGGGTAATCTCACGAAAAGATGGGTAATCTTTCTGTGCGTACGGGTAATCGCTTCGTCTTCACGCCTCCTCCGTCGCTTCCTCACCCCGTTGTCGGCTTTGACGAAGTAGTGGGTGAGGTCGAAACCGTAAGGTGGAGGTTGGGTATGCCTCGTAGGTTCCCTTGCGGGCCGCCGCCTTGGCGCGGCGAGCCTGGTTGTTTTTCCCGATGCCGCCAAGGTTTGTTGGCACATAACCGAGCCCCGGATCGTGGTGTGGTCCTTGACTTCAATGACTTGGTGTTGGCCTTGTAACCTTTGCCGAGCCCCAGCCCCGGGATGAAGTTCATGAGTTTCATCATCTTCATGGCGGGAGGGATTTTGTCCCGAAATAGTGGAAGGTCCACATTGCATATTTGGATCTTCGAGGTCTCCAAAGGTGAATCCAGCTAATGCCATGTCGTCATCGTGCTTGGATTGGAATGTCGTTGGTGCTGGTCGCTTCGGTGGTGACGCCGTCGCCGTAGACCGTGGTTAGCTCGCCTTGCATGAACTTGATACATTGGTGAAGGGTGGATGTCACACCATTCATTTGATGCAAGCTGTGGTCGCCCAAGATGGCCTGTGAAAGTGATTGGAATGTCCAACATTCGGAATTCGGTGGGGATCATCCGCTCACCGAACCGTATGTTTAGAGTAGCGATCCCGAGAACCGTGCGGAAGTAGAATCGTAGGCCTTGACAAAGGTGGACCGAAGGCTTCAAATCATGTGAGGGTGACGATGATGTTGCCGATCATCTCGATTACTTCTTCGGAGTTGCGTCCATGGGGACCATGGTGCGGGCCAAACTTTCCTCTAGCTTGAGCTTGTGAGGATATGAGGATGTGAGCAGGACTAAAGGGAAATGTTCGCCTAGGTCCGCTTGAGCCGAGCGAGGATCGGGTCCTCCAACATTTGAGAGGTAGAGGTTTCTGGGTGGTGCCTCCATTGCTTTGAGGTTTGATGAGTTGAACTTTGGCTTATCCTTCGGGATTATGCTTCTTGTTGGCGTAAGGTTACCGATATTGGAGACTTTCTTGTGTCCCGATGCCCGAACCGTGGTGTCGCAGGATATTTTCGCTTTCCACCCCCGTAGGTCTCCGAAGCCGCGCCGCTTGAAGGAAGGGAAGACTTGGCCGGAGAAAACTTCCCTTCAATGCTACCGTTGCCTAGAGGTGTCATGAGGATTCGCATTCCTGATCCATGCCGAGGCCGTATCCGAGAAGCCCCAATTCCCGATTAAGCACCATAATGGCGAAGGATGCTTCGACAAGCCCCAGAATCGAAACTCAAGGTAGACCCTTACCCGGGATGAAAAAAGTTCTCTTCATGGCGAAGCCCCGGCCCAAGAAATGACTTGGTGAAGCCCCGCTTGAAGGAAGCGCCTGTCATCCGTGGGGATTCTAGAGTGAATCTCGATGCAGCCCCAATCCGAGTTGAACTCCATGTGGCCCTGACGAGGCAACCGTCCTTGATTTTTTTCGATTGGTCAACCAAAGTGTATAAGAGGAATGGCTTGTAATGTATACGCGCAAGGACGTATTTTTGAGAAGTGAACGAATCCCGATTTTATGTGGATGCCTAGTTTAATGCACCAAAACTCGCTTGGTTTGACTCCTTTTGGGAGAGTATGAGCGTAGAGAGGTTTGGAGCAAAGGTATGGAAGCTCTTGCCGACGTAAAGACAAAGTGTTTAGCCTCTAATTTTCCTATTATCGTAGAAAAAGAAGACTTGTCGAGACATCCGAAAACATGTTTTATCCATAATGATCACAAGATTGCTTTAAACCCTTTGTTAATGTTCGTGTTGTTCAACCATTAATCCCGATATGAACAAATGTCTTGATTAACCGTGAGAAGAAAGTCAACCGATGTCGGATCAAAGTTGGCCGTGGTGTGAAAGAAAGGTCTGTGTATAGGGAAGGTCATTGATGAGACCGGTTCATGGGATTTGTATGTGTTTAGCTATGGACCGTTTCGTTTTCCTAGGTTCTCCTCAGTAAGGAGCTCAGTCGCCGTAGTTCCGCGGAACGGTGCTTGGCTCGGGAAAACGGAATGAACATTTGTGGTCCCTTTGGTGAAAAGGTTCGGATGGGAAGTTTGGATGATGAGGTACGGGCCTCGAGGTGATTCCTTGACAAGTCGTTATTGTGACGGCTTCTTCCGTCGATTCCATTGCTTGATCGCCGTCTTTCACCGGGGAGAAAGAATTCGAATGTAAGCGTAAGGGCTTATGATGTATTTTTGCCTTTGCTTTGACCGCTCCATTGTTATCGACAACCTCCATTCTTCGAGCTTTAATTTTGTTTGCCCATCTGTCAAGCTTGTGATTGGCGGTGCTGGGTCCTTCGCCTCACTTTTTTTTGAAGTTCTTGTTTGAACTTTTCTCTCTCTTTTTTTTTTTCTTTTTGAAGTTCTTGTTTGAACTTTTCTCTCTTTTTTTTTTCTTTTTGAAGTTCTTGTTTGAACTTTTCTCTCTCTTTTTTTTTTCTTTTTGAAGTTCTTGAGGACGAAGGCATGCTCCTGCTTGAACTTTCTCGATGTGCACGAGGGCGAAGGCGAGCTCCGAGGTTGTTGTCGACATGGGGTCAATCTTCCGATGTTGAGTGACCTTTTGTTGTTCCTTGATATTGCCGCCGTCGTTGACTTGGTCAAGGTGATGGTGGGGATGTGTTTTGGGAAGTGTGTGGCTTGATGGAGGCCTTTGTGGGGTAAGGAAAGTGTATGCCGTGGGAGAGGCACCACTGACTTTTCTCATACCGATTAATCGAACATTAGTTATTTCCCAAGAGATTATGTGTTGAGCTTGATGCAGAAGTGATCATTTAGGATATAACCATTTCATGTAGTTCAGTAATGTAGGTGTGCAAATAATGTCTCAAGTCTAGCAAGAAGAGAAAAAGACACTTATTTAGAGAAAATTTAAGATTATCTACCACAATGTCCGAGGCGGACTTGATTGAACGAGGAAAGCACTAGAACCTACGAAGGTTGACCAAAAGACAATTGACAAATCTCGAGGATAAGGTGCCCCTACTCTAGGCACGCTTCTCATATGTCAGCTGGACTCGCCAGACGCTCAAGCTTTCCATCTTCTATCGTATTCGATCTCGCATCTCGTGCCAAAACAGGCAATTCATCGGCTTATGTGCCCATGGTGTAACGGTGGAAGGCGCAAGACTTTGCTTTTGCCGCACTTGGCTGCAGAGCTTCTCCGGGCTCTTTGGCTTGTAGTCACTCCACGAGCTTCGAGTAGGTCTTCTTGATCGGGCTTCTCCAACATTTTGCTTAGTGAGGCATGTCTAGTTTGTCGAAGCGCCACGGGAAGCGTCATGTCTCCTCGGAAAGGAGTCGTTGCTTTGTAGAGGGCCGTGTCCCCATTGCTTGACCGATGTCACACCCGCTCGGAGGTGGCCGACAATGTGTCTTTTCCCTTTACGGGGCCGGCGAGTGCGTGGTTGAATGCGCTGTCGTGCCGCTCTATACCGGTAAGCATGGCTCGTACGCGGCTCGGGGCATGCTTTTCCTTCTGAGTCTTTCTCGAGATGGGGGACCCGTGACACCATGGATCTGAGATCAAGGCGTAAGCGTTGATGGCCGACTAACGCTTTTACTAATGGCTCCAAACATGACTCGAAGTTGCTCTCACTTGCTCATCCTCTAGCGTTGACTTCAGGATTTCGTAAAAGCTTCCGGCTCTGTGCCTTGTAAAATTCTTCCCTTAGTTTCGTCCGCTCTTCGTTTCTGCAGTATAACCACATGCGGGTCGATGAGAAACCTCCGGGCCGCCGAACCTCCGTAACCAAAAAGGTCCACCGTTGAGGAACTCATGATATGGGGCCGGGACAAACGTGGTTTTTGAGGGAACGGAGTATAATTTAGTGAATACGCGTGGAAACCGAGGGAATTAAGGCCATGACGAAAGCCTAACGTGCTTGTCCGGGCAGAATGGGTCGGAAAGGTTATGTGGGGAAAACCTCGTGACCGAGCATATTGCTGGAAGGAAGTAGAACCTCGGGAGGATTTTGAGAGATATTGGGATCTCGTTTGAGAGGATCCAGCACCGCGCCGGTTGCATTGAAGTGAAAGGGGTAGTACTCGGGCTTGGCCGTATATGACAGTGGTTGCTTTGAGAGGTAGAGGTGGCAAGAAGCCCCCAATGGCTGCATTTCCCTTTGAATTGAAGGATTTCCTGGATTTCAAAGGCAGAGGACCCCAGGTGAAGGATTTGGAGAGCTGATCGTGAAAAGGGATCATCGTCCCCGATTAGGAATGGACGAAAGTACCATCCGCCGTGGGGATAGCCGCTATACCTAAAGCTCATTCGTAAGCCGTACCATGAAATTTAACGATCCTTTTACTCTGCTTTCTTGTGGACCTCTACAAGCCCGTGATGGCTTTCTATTCCGGCAAACATTGGTCATATCGCTATCATTGGCATGGGGTTCCGTTCGCCGCCATGAATTTCGATCAAATAGTCTCGACATGCTCCGAAAGTCCGGGCATTTGCAGGGAATCGAGGAAACCGAGGAAACGTCCCGATGCCGCCGTAGTTGTAATTTCGGTGAGGCGCTCGACCCGACTTCCGAACCACTCTCTCGTTCTCACTCTTTGCAGTGAACGAAAAGAGTAATGGCTTAGATTTTCGGAAGGGGTATTTGGCTCAAGGCTTTAAGAGGCTCGAAAATTGGACCCGTGAAAAGGTCGAGAATAAAGATTTGACTCGTGGAAAGGTCGTGGATTGAATATTTGAGATCGGACCGCGGAGGTCTCGGTGGAAGTCGAGATCAGATATCGGACCACGAAGGTCGGGAATCGGGAATATTTCGAGATCGGGACCGCTGAAAGGTCGGGATTGAGGAATCGGAGAATCGGACCGCCTTGAAGGTCGGGATATGAGCTATTTGAAATCGGGACCGTGAAGGGTCGCGATTGGAGATTCGAGATCGGAGATCGGACCGCGAAGCGTCGGGATTAGTTATTTCCGAGATCGGACCAGCGAAGGTCTCGATTGGAGATCGGAGACGGAGATCGGGGCCGCGAAGAGCCGGGATTGACTTTTGAGGATCGTGACCGGGCGAAGGTCTCGATTGGAGATCGAGATCGGACTGACCGCGAAGGTCGGGATTGACTATTTGAGATCATACCGTGAAGGTCTCGATTGAGAGAGTGGAGATCGGACCGCGAAGGCCTGGATCACGATCTGGAGACTCGGTAGATCGGACCGCGGGCTAAGGCTCGGGATTAGCTATTTGAGATCGGACCGCTGGCGGTCTCGATTGAGATCGTAGATCGGACCGCGAAGAGTCTGGATTGGAGAATTCCGTAGATCGGGACTCAGCGAGCGTCGGGATTGGAGATCGGATATTTGAGGTCTCACTGGAGATCGTAGATCGGGACCGCGAAGGTCTCGGATTTGAGATCGAGAGATCGCACGGACCGCGAAGAGTCGGGATCAATCTCAGGTGATCGGACCGCGAAGGTCTCGATAGTGAGAGTGGAGATCGGACCGCGAAGGTCTCGATTGGAGATCAGAGATCGGACGCGCGAAGGTCGGGATTGGCTACTTTGAGATCGGACCACGAAGGTCTCGATTCGAGATCGGAGATCACGAAGGCCTGGATCAACGATTTCGAGAGATCGCGAGACCACGAAGGTCTCTGGAATTGAGCTATTTCGAAGATCGAACCGAAGGCCTGTGGATTGATCTACGGAGATCTGACCATGAAGGCTCAGGATCGAGGATTTGAGATCTGACTCACTGAGGCTCGAACTACGAAGGGTCCGGGACCGCGAACTGAGATTTGAGATTTGAGATCGCGAAGGTCTCGGGACTGGAGATCGAGGATCGGACCGCGAAGAGTCGGAACATTCCAGAATTGAGATCGGACCAGTGAGATCGCCTGACAGAAGGCTCGGGATCGAGGGCTCTGGATTTGAGAAATCGGACTCACGTAAGGGTCGCGACAGAGTTAGATTAAGGGTTGGACCGCGAAGGTCGAGACTTTGCGATCTGAAATCAGGACCGTGAGGGGTCGCGATTAGGGAGAGAATCACGATTTGAGAGTGAAATCGGACCAGTGAGGGTCGCGGATGAGTTGGTTGGACCACGAGGGTCGGGATATGAGATATCGGACCACGAAGGTCGCAGTGCGATTGAGAGTTAGACCGAGCGAGCTATTGAGATATGAGATATCTGGACCACTCCATATGAGACCACGGACTGGCAGGCTCGCGATTGAGAGAGTAGGGACCACGAGGGTCAAGATATGGAGATAACCCGGATGACCACGGAAGAGTCGCGATTGACAGAACTGGACCACGAGGGGTCAAGATGATGAGATATCGGACCACGGAAGAGTCGCGATTGAGAGTAGGGACCGCGAGGGGTCGAGAATACGGTGAGACATCGGACCACGAAAGGTCGCAGAGTTTACCGCGAGGTCAGGTCGAGATGCTCGAGACACTCCACGGAAGGTCGCGGGTTGGAGAGTTAGGACCGCCGAGTGTGGTCGGGATATGAGACCGAGACCTCAGCGGAAGGTCGCGATTGAAAGTTGGACCGCGAGGGTCAAGATATGAGATATCGGACACAGGAAGGTCGCGATTTAGAGAGTGGACCGCGAAGGGGTCAAGATATGAGATATCGGACCACGGAAGGTCGCGATTGAGAATTGGACCGCGAGGGGTCGAGATTCTCGAGATATCTGACCACCGAAGGTCGCGATTGAGACAGAGGACCGCGAGGGGTCGAGATAGTCGAGACTCGAGATATCGGACCACGGAAGGTCGCGATTGAAGTTGGACCGCGAGGGGTCAAAGATATGAGATATCGGACCACGAGAGGGTCGCGATTGAGGGAATTGGACCGCGAGGGGTCGAGACTATGAGATATCGGACCACGGAAGGTCGCGATTGAAAGTCTGACCACGAGGGTCGAGATACGAGATATCGGACCACCGGAAGGTCGCGATTGAGAGTTGGACCGCGAGGGTCGAGATATGAGATATCGGACCACGGAAGGTCGCGATTGAGAGTGGACCGCGAGGGTCGAGATATGAGACATCGGACTACGGAAGGGTCGCGATTGAGCTGAGAGTTGGACCGCGATTGAAAAGGTCGCGATTGAAGATTGGACCGCGAGGGGTCACGATTTGAGAATTGGACCGAGAAAGGTCGCGATTGAGAGTAGACCGCGAGGGTCGGGATATGAGACCCGGACCACGGAAGGTCGCGATTGAAAGTTGGACCGCGAGGGGTCAAGATATGAGACATCGGACTCACGGAAGGTTGCGATTGAAATAGGACCGCGAGGGGTCAAGATATGAGATATCGGACCCACGGAAGGTCGCGATTGAGAGTTGGACCGCGAGGGGTCGAGATATGAGACATCGGACCACGGAAGGTCGCGATTGAAAGTTGGACCGCGAGGGTCAAGATATGAGATATCGGACCACGGAAGGTCGCGATTGAGGATTGGACCGCGAGGGGTCGAGATATGAGATATCGGACCGAGAGGGTCGCGATTGAGGATTGGACCACGAGGGGTCGAGACTCGAGATATCGGACCACGGAAGGTCGCGATTGAGAGTTGGACCGCGAGGGGTCAAGATATGAGATATCGGACCACGGAAGGTCGCGATTGAGAATTGGACCGCGAGGGTCAATATTTTAAAGATTCCCGAGATGGGACCATGCAATTGTTGTTTAAGTTTACTGAAAACACATTTTTCTCAGAGTCCTAAATGGTTGGAAAAGAGCGTGTCTTCTTTTTCGCAACTAACCCTAGAGCTCTAATCAGTAGATCTCGTCACTACGCTTATAAGCCCCTCGTTTCCATTTGTAGATCATCTTCTCGGGACGGACAATCCCGAGCGAGGTCCTATAAGGCAAGCGAGTTCCACCGACAAATGAAAAAGTGAACTTAAGGCTAGCTGATCACGCAAACTTCCAACGTATGTGACGCACGGGCCACGGTCGAAGTCAACGTCCTTAAGTTAAGGCGGGGATCGCGCCAAAATTTTGGCATGATCTCCCCTGACTCGCTTGCACGAGGGACCTTAGCTTTTGGCGTTGGCCAAGTTGTGGCTGGCACGATGCATACGGCGAGGTTTGGTGACATGGTGTCACATTGAACCTTCGGGTATATTTTTCGGCAGAGCTCCGCGTCAAAGTCAAGGCTGAAGAGCTCGAGACTTCGGGTCGGGAACGACCTTCGGTCTCAACCTCTCAAGCTTGACTCGGGGCGAGGCCCGGCGTAAAAAACATACACTTAGGCTTTATGACCACGAGCTAAGCCAAAAACCAACCTAGGTCTTGGACAAAGTGTGACACAAAGAAGTGCGTGGCTTACACGGGCTAGGATGGGATGTTTGGGACGACCCCGTGCGCCCCGAAAGGTGTCTCGGCGCACCAATCGGGGTGCAACCGATAAGGCCATCCCGGGTTAGGGGTTGTAGTGTGCAGTGTACCGAGGCAGCAAGTGCACGTGAAGTGCGGTGTTCCGAGGCAGCAAGTGCGCGTAGTGTGCGGTCACTAAAATTCTTTTTCTGAGTAAAAACAGAGATTTTTCAGAATGTGTCTTAAAGAATTCATGATGCACAGTTCAAAAGACAGCATGAAAATCAAACATGAATGGGGATGCACAAACATGGTAAGATTTTGAAAAGTTGACAATGTAATACCTTTGAAAAAACAAATCGTTCGAGGTTTAAAGTAACACACGCACACGAAAACGAGGAAGGGTAAACGAAAGTTTGACCCACGGAAGGCTTTTTAGAAAACAACAGTAGTTTTGAAAAAAGTATCTTGTCCCCAGCGGAGTCGCCAACTGAAATTACCCGGGATTTCGCGCGGACGCGAAACGCGGTTGTCTTTCGCGGAGGGTTGGTGTCTGAGACCTCGCTTCATGGGAAGGAAAATGAGGAGTCGCCACGCGGTTTTGTATTTTGAGCCCAAACGTTGAGAAACGGCTATTGTGAAAAGGTGTCGTTTTTATTGGTAGCAAAAACTTAGGAAAAGGCTTTGAAAACAGGGGATCATTTTTATTGGTAGCAAAAACGAGTAAAAAGCTTTTTAGTACCAGAGATTGTTAGGTTCGGAGGTCACGTTACGTTTCGGGTAGAGTATTACGAGATCGCCCGAAACGCCTCGCATGACGAGTCTTTCTACCTTTCTCGAAATTGTCTGTGTGTGTGTGTGTCTTTTGAAATGGGGGGCTTGAATGACAAGCTTAATCTTGGTTTTAATGACAAACGTTGATTAGGTGACTTTGTTTGAAAAGACGAGCGTTTGAATGACAAATGTCGGTTTTGAGTTTGAAATGAGCGTTTGCGTGGCAAACGTCGATTTTGAGTTGAAATGAGCGTTTGCGTGGCAAACGTCGATTTTGAAATGAGCATTTGCGTGGCAAACGTCGATTTTGAGTTTGAAAAGAGCGTTTGCGTGGCAAACGTCGATTTTGAGTTTGAAATGAGCGTTTGTGTGGCAAACGTCGACTTTGAGTTGAAATGAGCATTTGCGTGGCAAACGTCGACTTTGAGTTTGAAATGAGCGTTTGCGTGGCAAACGTCGGCTTTGAGTTGAAAAGGAATTCGAAGGTCGAACTCCAGCTTTTTGAACCGGGCGAGTCATTGTTAAAGATTTTTACGATAAAAATGCGTATTAAATGATTTTGAGTGTCAAATGGCGGCTTTTAGTTTGAAGATGAGCGTTTGGAGGCCAAACGTCATGTCGCGCGTTTTTGAAAGAGAGTTCGACGGACGAACTCCGGTTTTGAACCGGGCATTACATTGTTAACGATTTTTACGGGAAAAATGTGTATTAAATGATATGCAATCAACGAATCGGGTTGCGACTCGGACTTTGAATAGTAAATACTATCACGATCCAAACGGGGTCGGACTTTATAAATGACAGTATTTAAAGTGCGGTATCAACGGAATCAAACGATCCGGAATCGTAAATGACGATCAACGAGGCCAATCGGCTCGGAATTGTAAATGACGATCAACGAGGCCAATCGGCTCGGAATTGTAAATGACAGATCAACGAGGCCAATCGGCTCGGAATTGTAAATGACGATCAACGAGGCCAATCGGCTCGGAATTGTAAATGACAGAAAGTAAATGACAATCAACGGATCGATCGATCCGGAATGGTAAATGACATAAAAAGTAAGCGGAGGCAGGGTCGGAACGCCATTTTAACCCGTGATTACTTCTCTTACGGGAAGAGAAGAGGATCGAGGGGCTAAAACGTATCGGACCCCGTTAGACGATGACGTCTACATTTTGAGAGTGAGAGAGGGAGCTACCTATGGCTAGGGTCGGCTCCTTTGGCTCGGTGGGCGTATACGGGATACGAAAAGGTGTTTGAAAGGTGTTTCGGAAGTGTTTGGGCAGAGTTTCCCCTTTTATTTGGTGTTTAGAAACCTAGGAATTTGGGCAGCGTTTCGACTTGTGTCGGTTTAGCTTGAGGATCAGAATCTACCGACGAGTAGCACGAGGGCCCCCGAAGAGTAGAGAATTCCGCCGACGAGTAGCACGAGGGCCCCCGAAGAGCGGAAGAAAGACAAGCCTTTTGTGCTTGGGGTGGAGGGAGGAGAATTTGGTGTCCTTGAAATGAAGGATGGGAAGAGTATTTATAGGTGAAAAAACATGGAGGAGGGGGGAAATACTTGGGGGTTAAGGTAGGTTTGCTTAGTGAGGAAGCAATGTTGCTTAGCCTGATGGTTTTCTGTCCGGCAGAAAGAGTCCGGCCGGACTTGGACTGAATTTGGGGATATTTTGGTCATTTGGCCTTGAGTTTGACACGTCTTGGACACGTATTTAAGCTGCAGAAAGAGTCCGGCCGGACTGTTCCTGAAATTGGCTATATTTCCTGATTTGAACAAGTTACATGCGTAGATCTTGTTCTCGCGTTCGATTTGATATGTGGTGGGCCCAAAACGGAGTTCGTATGAGGGAGTTATGACCTCCGGAAGGTCGAGACGCTCGAAAACGGGAAATCTAATCCCGGAAGACCCCGAAAAGTACGTTTTTCGGGGAAAGCCATACTTTTACATGGGATAACGTGTGTTGAGTGCGCTTTGATGTCGGGATGCACGGGGCAGTCCCGGGATGTCTCGTTGACTCGAGAACGGGGAACTTAACGGGTTTCGGTTAACTTTTAACGGATTTTGACGATCCGGATTTGGGTACTTACACCTGCGTCGCCAGATGGACACCCTGCAACGCATTTATAAAACACAAAATCCCTTGTTGCAGTTAGACTCTGAACACTCCCTGGCTGAATTCGTAAGGCCTACGAGGACTGGAAATTCCCTTGGAGGGGAAAGTCGTTTTGACATGCGTGGTAGTCGGGGGAATAGAGAAAAACTTCCTCCTGACAAAAATCCCCCTCATCATGAAATTGTTGGTAGACCTAAGAAAAACCCCCTCCAAGATGTCCATCCTCGTCATGAGGCTCCTGGACATGGAAATACAAGAAACGAGATGGACTTGAGAAACCAGTTGAACAATCAAAGGGAATAAGAGGTTAATTCAACTGACTTGAGAGCAAGGCTCAGTCATGCTAGGCAAAAAATCCCTCCTCGTCATAACCCCTCTCCTCGGCACAGGAGCCCTACTCGACCTAGGAGCCCTCCTCGGCATAGGGTCTCTCCTCGTCGCAGGACTCCTCCCCGTACAGAGATGGCTCCCAGGAAGGGCAGAACACCTCCTCGTCATTTCAGGCCATTGAATGGTAGAGCATCATCTAGGCACGGGGATAATCACCAGCAACATGAGGAACAAATCCAAGTGAATGGACACAGAAAAAAAGAAAGGACCCATCGTAGTTCTCACTATAGCTCAGGAATCGATGTCAGGGATATTCTCCACTTGAAAAAGAGGATTGATGAAATGGAAATGGGGAGGAAGAAAGTAGATGATGGTGATGATACTAGTGCCACTCGTCCTTTCTCTCAGCGGATTAATGATCTACCTCCCAATCCTGCTCTCAAATCCCAGTTTTTGAAAAATATACTGGAACCACAGACGCACGAGGCCATGTGCAAAGTTTTGAATCTACCATTGCCCTCCTCACCAAGGCAGATGACATTCTCTGCAAGTCTTTTGCAAGTACCTTCTCCGGATCAGCCCTATCCTGGTTCCATAAGCAAAAGAAGGGAAGCATCGACAGCTAGAAAATCATGAGAATGAGGTTCCTGGACCATTTTGTGACAGCTGGGAAGAGAAAGAAAAGATTGAAAGACCTTGCTAACATTGAGCAAGGAAAAAATGAAAACACTCTAAGTTATTACAATCGGTTCAGAGCCATGGCTGACCAAGTAGAGAAAAGCCTAACTGATCGGGAGGTGATTGTATGCTTCAACTCCAGACTAAGATCCGTACATTTAATCTATGAACTTTCTGCAAGGGGGCCCAAGTCAAAATCTGATTTATATAATGTGGCTTACGCCATAGCTGTGACAGAAGAGAAAAGTAAGAAAAGGTCTGAGAAACCAGAGGTAGATGCAGCTGGCACCAACCAGGATTCCAACGGAAGTAACTATAAGGGAAATAATAGGACTCGGGCTACTGAAAAAGCCGACGTCTTCACCCCACTTAACCTATCACGGAGATCATGCAATTGGTGAACCTACCAGATCCCCGACCACTCAGTAATAGGTCGAAACATGTCCGGGACAATTTCAAGTATTGTGCCTTCCACAAGGACCACAGACACGACACAGAGAATTGCATCTCACTTAAAAGAATGATCTAGCGATGGGTAGATGAGGGAAAACTTGATCGCTATGTTATGCGAAAAGATAACAAGCGAAAAAGAGAAGATGACGATGATAAAGATGATTAAAGGGAAGACAGGCCTCGTAGGGTTAAACTCCATGTTAAAAGGGAAGAGACGGTTTCCAACAAAAAAATTGAAAGAACAGATACATGAGCTAAGTAAGGTCTACCACATTCCCGCCTGGATCCATAAGGAGGAGGAAGTCATTAGCTTCTCCCATAATGAGATAGCTGGAAGTCGCGTGGCTTGTTAACAACCTTTGGTAATCAAAGGGAGGATCGATAACTGTGAATCCAAAAGGCTCCTCATAGACTTGGGGGCCTTCAGGGATATTCTGTACTACTCCAGTTTCCAGAAGTTGAATCTGAAAGATAGCATGCTTGAGCCATATTCAGGAAGACTAGAACGCTTCACCAATCATAAAGTCAGCGCCATGGGGACAATTGACTTACTACTGGAAGTTAAGTTTCCCACTCGCGTGGGAATCGAATGTGTGAGGGCGACCCCTAAAGACTTCTTAGAACATGTGATGAGAACCAGAAAAACTGCTAGAAAGGAGGAGATAGACACGCCAGAGGAAAATCTAAAAATCTCTAAGTCTGTAAAGACTACCATCACCAGTTCCAGGCTTCATCTTATTTTTGAAACCAAAGATGAGGAACACATGATAATGTACATTCAAGAAGACAACAAAGTTATGTCCATCCCGGATATAGCCCCTCATCTCGTCAGCGGCCAGAACTCGGGGGCCAACCCTGACTTGAGACAAGGAGAGCTGAAGGATGTAGACGAACTGTTGAAATGGAGGACCTAGTGTGATGTACCCGATTTTTCCTTTTGGCGCCCGACAAGAACCCTTTTTCTTATTTTTTTTTGTGGGAAAACGTTTTGTGAATCAAACTTTGAAAAATCAATGGAGTCGCCCCGCCATTTTAGTTTAGGGGCAAAACTTTGAAAAATGCCCAAAAATTAGAGAAATAAGTCTGGAGGTCACGTTACACTCCGGGAAGAACGTTTGGCGTTCACCCGGAATGCCTCGTATGACGAGTCTTTCAAACTTGAAACTTTTTGTGTGTGTGTGTGTGTGTTTGAAAAAGATTTTGAATAAAAAGGGTTTTCTGGAAATAACAGAAATACCAAGGACTGGACTGGAAAATAGTTGAAAACAGTGACTAAACTGAAAATAACAGAAACTGGAAATTTGTTTGTAGATGACAATGTCATCCGCTTGGATGACTTTACAGTGCAATCTTATCCGCGCGGACTAACATGTAGTCTTAATATTTTACAGTTTCTTAATCAGTCACTGTAATTTCCAGAAATTTAACTGGATTTACAGGACTTAACTGGAAATTGTAACTGAAAAAAACAGAAAATAAAGGGATGTTTGGATTTTGGAATCCATGCTTGTCCTCTCTTTCCCTAGACTTTGATTAGTGGTCTCTGTTCTAAAAGACCCCGCCTAAGGACGCCTAGGCCCCGCCTAGGCGCTAGGCCCCTCTCCAACGCCTAGTTCTAAGCCCCGCCTAGGTCCTAACTAATCCCGACTAATCCAGATTAGTCCCCGACTAATCCCCGCCTAGGCGCTAGGCCCGGCTCCGCCGCCTAGCATCCGCCTAGCGCTTTTTAGAACCTTGTTAGTGGTCATAAGTGATGAATCCACTTAACCAAGCCATCCCGGGGGTACATTAGGACTTTGTAAGCATTTCATTTGCTAGGGACAAGGGGGATTTTGACATGAAAAGTAAATTAACAAGAAAGTTAGGTCAAGATGTATCAACTTTAGAGGAAGATCTCTAAGGTGGTCACAAGAAGGACCATCCTTGAGACCTATACTCAAGTGTATCTCATACATCTTGTGTGACCTAATTTGTGTAAGTCTTAAGGATGTTCATCCATGGAAATTGTTCCAAGGTGAACATCTTAGACTATGGGGGGACATTTACAATAAAATAAAGATTTTGGACCCTTTGGAGTGATCGTCTATGGAGATGAGCTCCAAGATGACCACATCCTAGGTCAAGTAAGCAAGTATGAACTAGAAATGTAAAGGGACAAGGGAAATACACAATAAAAATGTGGACCCTTGTAGAGAATCATCCATGGAGATGAACTCCATGGAGATCCTCTTGGATCCTTGGGACAAAGGGGGAAGGGAGGTGAACAACTAACAAACCAACAATACTACATCATTTATATATGAAATGTATGTATGAATGAAGGAGATTTGAGTAGGGAGAACAAGGTGTTTACCAATATTTTTTGGGTTTGTGTTTAGGGTTTGAAGGATTCAAGGTTTAGAAGTGGTTTTGGAGTGGATTTGTGTTTGAATTTGGTGTTGAATTTGAGTGGTGGGAGTGTTGAGGGCTGTTTGAGAATGGATTTTGACAGAGTAACAGTAGGAATTCGTAATTTTTGGCCTCTTGAAACTGAGGGAGAAGGGATGTACTTATAGGTTGGCTGGGGTGCAATCTTATCCGCGTGGATGAGATTGTAGGCACAATCTCATCCGCGCGGATGGGATCAGCAGCGTGCCTGATTTTTACAGAAAGCTGTTTTGGCTGTTTCTATTTAGTCAATATTCCTTTTTTTATTGGAAATGACAAATTCCAGCGATGTCTCATGCCCTTTTCTTATTCCTAAGAGGTCCTTCCTCATTTAAATTGTCTAAATAATATCCAAAATGCCCCTAAATGACTACAAATCATTAATTTGGGCTGACGGAACATTAACGCAGATTGGGGCACTTACAGTAGCCCCTCAGCGACGGTACTTCCAAGGGAAGTGGGGTCGTTGACAAAAGTGAGGATCCCAATCTGGCAAGCTTTTACCTAGATGGGTGAGGAGGTGACCGAGGCGATCGGATGGCTGGACCCTTTTAAAGGATTCCTACGTATCCCAAGTGGGAATCAAGCCGATCGTAGTTCAGATCTTGCGGGGAAAATGAGTGACCAAGGTGGTCAAATGAATGGACCTCCCCACCGCATTTTCGTTGCCGAAGATAGACTCGACTAATGAGGGTGTTGCCGAAGATAGACTTGACTAACGAGGGTGTTGCTGTAGATAGACTCGACTAACGAGGGTGTTACCGAAGATAGACTCGACTAACGGGGGTGTTGCCGAAGATAGACTCGACTAACGAGGGTGTTGCCGAAGATATATTTGACTAACGGAGGTGTTGCCAAATATAGACTCGACTAACGAGGGTGTTGCCGAAGATAGACTCGACTAACGAGGGTGTTGCCGAAGATGGACTCGACTATTGAGGGTGTTGCCGAAGATAGACTCGACTAACGGTGGTGTACTTTATCACCGCAGACTTGCTTTGTTGCTTAGCTGGGGAAAATTCGGACTTACGATGACTGTCGGGGTTTATCTGCTGGGGATATATATTCTCTGCACGGGCTTACAATGATTGCCGAAGAAAAGAATTCAAGCTTACGATGACGGCCGAAGTTGGAAATACGGAAGGAAATGGACTTCCGTTAAGAAAATTGGGCTTACTTTAGAGGCCGAAGTTGGAAATATGGAAGGAAATGGACTTCCGTAAGAAAATCGGGCTTACTTTGGAGGCCGAAGTTGGAAATGCAGAAGGAAATGGACTTCCGTTAAGAAAATCAGGCTTACTTTGGAGGCCGAAGTTGGAAATACGGAAGGAAATGGACTTCCGTTAAGAAAATCGGGCTTACTTTGGAGGCCGAAGTTGAGAATACGGAAGGAAATGGACTTTCATTAAGAAAATCGGGCTTACTTTGGAGGCCGAAGTTGGAAATACGGAAGGAAATGGACTTCCGTTAAGAAAATCGGGCTTACTTTGGAGGCCGAAGTTGGAAATACGGAAGGAAATGGACTTCCGTTAAGAAAATTGGGCTTACTTTGGAGGTCGAAGTTGAAAGTACGGAAGGAAATGGACTTCCTTTAAGAAAATCGGTCTTACTTTGGAGGCCGAAGTTGAAAATACGAAAGGAAATGGACTTCCGTTAAGTTCTGTTGGAGAAATTAACTCCTGTTAACTTGCTGTTAGACTGGGGATCTAGATGCAGAGTGCCAGGAATTAAAAGGGCAAAGTAGGGTTAATACCCTACGATCTTATCCGCGCAGACAAGGACGGTAAGGCGACGAGTTCCAAGATCAGAACAGACGCTTTTGTCTTCTTCATTGTTATTTTCAAACCCAATCAGCCGAGAGAAAGGGAGAGAAAAAGGAGAAAAACCTCCATTGTTGTCCAATTTCTTCGTCGGAACCTTCGAATTCAAGGCATGGAGCAGGGAGAAGGGGCTAATGTAGGCCGCCGTGGTCGGGTGAGCAGAGCGGCTGCGGAGAAGCGGCTTGAATTGGTGAGGATGCATTGCCATTACACGCTCTCACAATCGGTAAACGACGAAGTTTACCCGGATATGTGGCAACATTGGGCCACCGATGAGGACCTCCGCATGGTATGATACTCAATTTCGTCGATTTTATTGATTTTTCATCAAAATTGGTTCATGCTAGAGTTATGGCTTGAATTGTCAAAATTTGGGGCTTTTGTTGATTTTGTCGTTGTAATGTGAAATTGGCGATGCATATGTTTAATTGAAAGCATGGGTAGTAGGAATATGCAATTTGTTTGTAAAAACATGAGTAATTTGCATAATGTGAAAATAAAGTGGGAACAAATTTACCGAATTTGGGACGGACTCTTGTATGTGAGATTTTTGTGATGAAAATTCGTTTTTGTGAACATATGTTTGATAACATGATGACTGAACGTGAGAAAAAATACATGCATGCTAGATTTATGAAAATAAAGTGCATGGAGAAAAAAAATGTGTCCGAAAATGGGACGAAGTTTGTTTTCTCTTTTCTGTTTGTGTTTGTGCCATGTTTGCAATTTTGTTGACATGCTTGTGCTGTGTTTACTTTCAGGGGAGAGCGGATGTCATCTAGAGCAAGTTGGACAAACTGAAGACTCGGGGCTCTGTGGAGGCAGTCGTTAGGCTTTGGGATGCTTTGCCCACACCTGATAGGGAGGGTTACAGGAGTCCTCGACAGCTTGTGGTTGCCTCCAACCTTTACGGCTTTGTTGAGTGCTTGAGGGGGTTAGTGGGATTGCATAAGAGCAAGGGGCTCTATCTGGCTTTGATTGAGCACTGGTGGGATGTTACCCACACGTTGTGTGATTCTTTTGGGGGGAGGCTACTGTGACCCCCACTGACTATGCTGCCATTACCGGCCTGTCCTTAAAGGGGCTCAGCTTGGAGTGGCATGACGGGTATACTGACAGGGAGCTGATGGATCTACTGGGGATCGTTCCCGTGCCGAGGAAGGGAATGGGCATGGAGTATGCCGTGGTGATTGCGAAGCTGACCGAGAGCATAGCTCGGTATGAGAGAGGGGATCAGACCATCTCCGCTGAGCAGATTGCTCGCTGCTTCTTGTGGTTTGCCCTTTTTAGCACCTTATTTGGGCATGTTGAGGGCACAGCTGTGTTTGCCTTACTGGAGTCTTTGGCGGACATCGATAGGATCGATGAGTTTGCTTGGGGAGAGGCAGGTCTGGCGGAGTTGTACTTTGCCCTGGATAGATATAGCAGGAAGGCCTCCACCTCTCTGACCTGCTTTGAGTTCCCGTTGGAGGTATATTCTTTTTTCGTATCTCTTGTACATATTGTGTATGCATCTTTGTATTGACGGGTTTCCCTTATTGGGTGCAGGTTTGGGCTCTGGATATTTTTGGATGCGCCCTGTGGGACCATGTCCCGGGGGAGGTTTTTGCATACCCGACTATGCTTTGGTGGACAAAGGAGGCTAGGGTGAAAAGGACCAGCAGGACCAGGAAGAAGATAAGGTATCAGGACATGGTGCCGTTTTTTAGGGCGGAGACCAATGAGAGATTTAATTTGTACCCCTGAGGTCGGTTTGAGGTTGACCAGCTGGGCGGTGCCGAGCGCTGGACGGATCGGAGATGGATCATGCGGGGCCTCACCTGCGATGTCTATTACATGGGGGAGAGGGTGACTGGGCAACACGGTCTAGGGATGGCCCCATTGGCACCGGTTGAGCCTCCGGAGGACATGTTGTATCCCCGGGAAGGGACGGCGAGCTGGCAATGGTTTAGGGCTGGGCGGCTTGCCTTGGAGTACATCACCATGGAGCCTTATCTAGCGTTTGTGAGACGCATGCTGAGGACGCCTCAGGTGCTGGCGAGGGAGGGGATTTCGATCGTCAGGCTCCCTCGAGCTGATTTCTCGTATACCCAGGAGGGGGTTAGGATGCGGGCACAGATACCTCTCCCGGAGGTGACACCTCGAGCTTTCCGGCCCCGACCGAATGCCAGGTATGTGCTGATCACATTCTGATTTTTGCAGAAAGCTGTTTTGACTGTTTCTATTTAGTCAATATTCATTTTTTTATTGGAAATGACAAATTCCAGCAAGGTCCCATGCCCTTTTCTTATTCCTAAGAGGTCCTTCCTCATTCAAATTGTTTAAATAATGTCCAAAATGCCCCCTAAATGATTATAAATCATTAATTTGGACTGACGGAACATTAACGACCCAGATTGGGGTATTTACACCTAGACATAGATGGTGATGAAGGTAGAAGACTTAGAGAAATAATTATTGAAACATTGCAGTTCCGGGATGGTCCAGAAATGGAGCCCATTGACGAATTGGAATAAATTGAACTCAACCTCGACTAACCAGAGCAAAGAATAAAAATCGGGGGCCAACTCTCCCCAGAAGAAAGGGAGGAGATCATCACCTATCTGAAAAACAACCTAGATGTCTTTGCCTAAAAGTTCGAGGATATGGGAGGAATCAGGGAAGAAGTGTATGTCCACAAGTTGAAAGTCGACTCGTCTGCTAAACCTATCAAGCAGACAAGGAGAATTTTTACAAACGACAAAGAAAATGCAATCAAAGAGGAAGTGTGGAAACTGCTAAGTGCAAGAATTATCAGGGAAGCAAGTTATTCTATTTGGTTGGCCAATGTGGTGATGGTCAAGAAACAGAACGGGAAATGGCGAATGTGTGTGGATTTCACAGATCTCAACAAAGCCTACCCGAAAGACAGTTATCCTCTCCCCAGAATTGACAAGCTGGTAGACTCCATTGCCGGACATATGACTCTTAGCTTCCTAGACGCCTACTCTGGTTATCACCAGATAAAAATGGCCAAGGAAGATATTGAGAAGACAGCCTTTCAGGCGGCTGGAGGAATTTATTGCTATACCATGATGCACTTCGGGCTCAAAAATGCTGGCGCAACCTACCAGCACATGGTCAACAAATTATTTGGGGAGCAGATAGGTTGTAACATAGAAGTCTGCATCGATGACATGGTCATTAAAACTAGGACTGGCAGTCACGCCTCGGATCTGGAAGAAACCTTTGGCAACCTACGAGAGAACAACATAAAGTTGAATCCAAGTAAGTGTGTGTTCGGGGTGACGGCCAGAAAGTTCCTAGGTTTTATGGTATCACAGAGAGGGATCGAGGCGAATCCAGAGAAAATAAAATCCTTGATCGACATGAAAAAGCCTACCAACATCAAGGAGGTTCAAAGGCTGTGTATACTAATGCGCCCCTCAAGAAAATCTTGTATAAGTTGGACTGCTCAGGACGTCTCCTTAACTGGTCTATCGAAATCACTGAGTTTGACATCAGATACCAGCCTAGGAAGACACTCCTAGCACAGCCGCTGGTCGATTTTATGGTTGAAACCGCCTTCACAGGCGAGCACGACCCCACCTCTCGTAAGTGCAAAAAACCTGCGTAGGAAGAATCGACCATCGAGCTTCCACCTAACTGCTGGGTCATATACACAGACAGGTCACCATATAAGGAAAGAAGCGAAGCAAGAGTTGTACTATAAATCCCGATGGGGAGCACACCATCCAGGACATAATCAGATTCAAATTCCCTGCTTCCAACAATGAAGCTAAGTACGAGGCCTTGGTATTGGCATAGAGTTGGCATCTTTCTATGGAGCCAAAAAAATCACCACCTTCTGTGACTCCCAGCTCGTAGTCAAACAGATTAAAGAGGAGTACAACACTCAGCACCCCATACTTATAAAGTATAAAGACCTCGTCCTAGATATAACGAAAAAGCTGGAATTTTTCGAAATAAGTCAAATAGGCCGGGAGGATAACCAAGTGGCAGATGTTCTATCTAAACTGGCAACTATTGACGTGGCAGATCCTGATTCTAACCCACTCATAGTCTTTCCCGAAGAACCTGCCTACGAAAGACTACGAGTAATGCTCTTAGATGGGGAGGAGAAGTGCTGGATAGACGAATATATGGACTTCATTGAAAAGAACCAACTACCAGATGACGAAGCACTTGTTAGGCTCATCAAGAAGAAATCAGTTAGGTTCACAGTATGGAACGAGATCCTTTACAGAAGGTCATTCACAAAATTCCTGCTGAGATGTGTCCACCCCAGATAAACATATAATCTCTTGGCATAAGTCAACGAAGGCATCTGTGGCGGTCACTTGGGGGCCAAAACCTTAGCAGATAAAATCATCACGCTATGTTATTACTGGTCAAACCTGAGAGATGACGCACAAGCCTACGTAAGAAAGTATGACAAGTGCCAGAGATATGCTGATATTCCCAGGCTCCCATAAGTGGAATAGACACTCATAATCCCTACTTGGCCATTCGACATGTGGGGAAGACGAACCATGTGCACCCGAACCCGAACTATGTTGATATTGTAATTGAGTTTGATTAGTGGAAATGTCAAGTTTCTAGGGATGTTTTGACGCGGTATGCCCGTTGAGCGTCACATGCCCTCCGCCTCTTTTGAATGAGTAAACTTTGGAACAATAGTTGCAATGTGCTTTAAGATTATAGACATCTTCGGGAGTAATTTTTCTTTTTGTGAAATTGATCGCGAAATTTAAAAAGGACGAAAGGGGAAGACGAACCTTATACACCCGAACCCGAACTATTTTGATATTGTAATTGAGTTTGATTAGTGGAAATGCCAAGTTTCTCGGGATGTTTTGACGCAGTATGCCCGTTGAGCGTCCCATGCCCTCCGCCTCTTTTGAATAAGTAAACTTTGGAACAATAGTTGCAATGTGCTTTAAGATTATAGTCATCATCGGAAGTCATTTTTCTTTTTGTGAAATGGATCGCGAAAGTATCATATTGCGGCTCTCTTTCTCTAGGAGGTTGAGGCGGTTGACGTTGTCCCCAACCCCGACCACCTCCCCTAGCTCGGCCCTCTACCCCTCCTACTACCACCACTTTCAATTTCAACAACTTCTTCCTCACTTTGTTGGGTATTTGGATATTGATAATCAAAATCATCGTTGGGGGAGAAAAAACCAACATGTTCCTTGCCTAAATTTCTTCTTCTTTGGTTTGAAGCCATTTGGGTTAGGAAAAATGAAGATTGGAAATGAATTTAGCTTTAAAATGAATGAAAATGAAGAAAAACACTAATTTCGTTAGAAAACTAACTGAAAATGAGGTAATATTTAACTAGAAAATTGGATGAGAGTAAGAGAATATGTGAATATTCTAGAGTAGAAGAGAGTAGAAGAGAAAGAGTAGAAAGAAATGATGTGAAAATAAAATGGAAGGAGAGAGGTGATATTTGTAGTTAGTTTTAATTAGTCAAAAAAAAATTATTTTTTGATTAAATCCATTACTAACCAACTCTAACTGGAAAGGGGGGGGGACAGGCTCAGGCGCATAGGATGACCGACAGGCCAGGACAAGTGCCCAACGGTCATATGACCGTTTGAATTTGAATTTCAAATAATGTCGGTTCAACCGTCGGGTTTAACCAGCGGTTGGACCGATTTCCCTTACCTCCCAACCGTAACCGAACCGCCAAAAAGCCCGATTTCGGTTAAGTCAGTCCGGTTCAATCGCGTTGACCGGTTTTCCACGATTTTGACCGGTTCAAAACCGGCCGGTTAACCGGTCCGATTCGCGAAATGGCCACCTCTATATGAAACCATCTTCAATGATCATCTTAATCTCCGCAATGTTTGTTTCACTTTCATTTTCATAATTAACTCATTCGAACTTTAATTATAATTTTATGAAAACCTAACTATTTTAATACAATTTTAAAAATAATTGTTGTTATTATTCATTATTGTGAATCAACGATAATTTTTAAAATTGTATAGAAGAAATGACTGAATTTTCTGATCAAAATTTCATTAAATTAATCAAGAAAATCAAAATGAAATAACACCTCGTCCCCTAACCATTATTTTCTTCAAGAATCTCAAATAATTCCAATAATATCCCCCGTTAATCACCCAACATAAACCAAAACTTTTCAAAATGTTGACTTGGACCCGAACCAGGTTCCACTGGCACAACACACCTTGACCTGGCCCAGGTCAAAAGAGATAGGAAACGTATACGCCCAAGTAATGCATGACTCATTCTTGGTGGCGCCAAAATTCAGTCGAATCTCCTTCGTAAAGACGCCATACTTTCTCTCCCTCCAAATCCCACACGCTTTCTCTCTCTCTCTCTCCAGAATCAAAATCCCCAATTGATAAAAACGCAACCTTTGTCCAATACCCACGCAATCGTAAATGGCTTTCTATTCCATCTTCGCCAATAGTGAGAAATTTTGCAAAGACAAGTAAGTTTCCTTTTTTATAATCCCTTTTTTGTGTTGAATATAATCTCAATTTTGATGTTTTTTTGAGGGGGTTTGATTGGATTTGTTGTTGAATTTGTGAATTTTGAAGGATGAAGAGATTTTCTGGTACCGTAATGGATGAAGAAGACGCGCATAAGAATCCTCCAGGTAATAATGGAGGATTGATTTCGCCTCTGTCGCCCATTGCCGAGGCATTCGAGAAACTTTCTGAAATTGTTATGTCTAATGGCTCCAATTACGACATGCGATTGGAACCCTTTTGTGATGCGTGTTCTCTTGTTTCTGTGCTTTTTGGTTGTCTTGGTATCGCCTTCAAATTTGCCGAGATGGAATATGTCTCCAAGGTTCAATTCTTTGATTGTTTTCATCCTAATTTACCCTATTTGTTCAATGCGTGCATGTTGCTTGTTTAAATAATTTTCTTGTTTCATATTACCTCCGTCTCAAAATTGTCCCAAAATGAATGCCCAATTTTATTTACAAAAAATGACAATCATTTTGGGATGGATTGATGGTATATCTGAACGGTTTGTGTATATCATTGTCTATTCATTCAGAACATTTGTTTTGGGACGGATTGATTGTATGTTTTTGTGTGTATCGTCATCAATTCGTGTGCCTACGAATACCAGTAAGGAATTATAGGGTATCATAGTTAAGATTGAAAGTTCCTCGAGATGATTTTGGATAGATTAGTAGACTAGTTGGTGCTAGAGATAGGGGACAACCAAAACTAACATAGAAGAATTATATGCGAGTTAGCTCTGTTTGATCTGTCTTACTTCAATGGATCACTTAGGAAGGGATATGTAAAGGGTGTAAGAAGAAGAAGAGATTGTGAACCTATTAAAACCAAACTTCACTAAGTTGGAGACGAAAATGGGAGTGTTTACGTGCTCGAAATGTGACTTACATGTCCCAATGATTGGTAGCATATAATGCTGATTGTGAAACTACTCAAAAACAAAGCTTATAGTAATGAATTTTCAAATTTATCCTCAACAACTTGTCTTGGACTTAACAGTAATAAAGCTGATTTAATCCTTCAAAAATATACGTATGAAACTATGAATGAAATAATATGAATATCTGAATTTGTAAAGCTTGAAGGGAGGGGGGGGGGGCGTTAAATAAGCTAAAGCTCTATAATGCAACTTCTGATCTCACATTGAGAGTTACACAGATAACTAGCAATGCTCCTGTGATGCTGCTTTCTTAGACAAATAGAGTAGTTTCTACACATTAGGAAACTTCTAAAAGGTAATACTGACAATAGATGTACGCTATATTGGCCTGTTTCCTGGCTTCCGCTCCTGGAAACTCATTCATTATCTTACAAATAAAGGCTCTGAAACCTGTATGATTGTCGTCATATACCAAATACCAGAATTATTGCTATGGCTATTCGATATAAGGGCATATGCCCCACGGGGGAGCTGATGGAAACTGTGATAAAACTTTCAAATCCAGCCTGATGAGTGTAACTGAAAGTGGTCCCATGTTTATTGTAGCAAACTAAATTACTCCTTGCACGCGGGGTCTTAGCATGATGGTTAGAGTTCATGGCTTCCAACCTGGAGGTCATGGGTTCGATTCCCCCACCAGTGGTTAGAGGGAATGACATTGCCCTCCCTAGCATAGCTAGGCGCCTCTGTGAAGTGCATCAAGGGGGGAGCGGTGAAATGTGTTGATCCCCTTCTTTAAAAGAGAGGAAAAAAAAAAAAAAAAAAAACTAAATTACTCCTTACGTCCCAAAATAATAGTCGCCCATTTTTACTTTTCCCAAAATGATATTCCTATTTCCAAAATTGTGGTATTAAAATTAGTGAGCTTCCAAAATTAACCTTGTCAATTGGTGTTGTATTCATTATTCTACACACACCAAACAATATCAAATGGGATGGAATTGACACAGTATGAGATTAATATGGAGTATTTGACTAAGATTCAAAGGCTCCTATTTCTAAAACTTAACGGCCTCGTGTTTGCGTGTTACTGGGAAATGGATGTAATAATTGGACCTGATCAGGGTATTGCTGGAAACGAAAATATGATATTAAAATGTTTGAATGGTCAAATTGGTCTACAATTGTGGATGGAGTGAGTATTAATTAGTTACCTTCTCCTGTTTGTTTCTCGACTAGCTCCTTGAATCTAACTATTTTGATTGATATTTTCCAGGTGCGTGATCTTTCAGAAGCATCAAGGAGTTATGGCACTTTAAATAGCATACTTGATTATGATGTCAAAAATGATACTGTGAAGACCCCCAGAAGCCTTTCACGTAATTTACGCAGAATTAGGCAGGGTCTGGACCTTATTCGAGTTCTCTTTCAAAACTTCTTGTCAACAAAGTATGTTCTCTCGATCCTTGTTTATATAACTTTCCTCTTTCTATAAATCTAACAAATTCAGATTTATAATTTCATCTTTTTCCTCTGGTACTAACTTATTTCTGATTCATTGTTTTTATTACAGTGAGTATTCGCTTAAAGATGCAGCATCAACGGCTTATGCACAAGTTTGTGCACCATACCATACTTGGGCAGTCAGGACCGCTGTTTCTGCTGGAATGTGTGCTCTTCCAACCAGGGAACAACTTTTGCTAAAGCTAAATGAAACTGGTTAGTTTAGCACTTATGTTCTATTTTTCTTTTTCTTTTTATTTATTATTTCTTTTTTTCTTCCTTTTTCTTATGCTTGGCTGGCTATCTTTACTGAAATCAGCATCAATGTTGTTTAACAGATGAATCAGCAGCCAAGGAAATGAGGAGGTACATAAAGGCCTCACTTCCGGTTATAAACTACATTGACAATCTTTACATTTCAAGGAACATCACCTTGGACTGGTAACGGATTTGTCTGTTCCAACACGGGGTTGGTTGAATTTACTATAAAGCCCCTCATTTACAGGAAGCGGCAGAGCCTCTCTGTTTGTCTGAAGTGGCGGCACTGAGTATTCTCAGAGAGGAAGCCTATATAATTATTCCCTGCAGGGGCTCAAAGGGAAGATATTTCCTTCAACATAATGCTAATCAAGTCGTACTAGTTTTATCAGAGGAATTGAGCACTTCCCTCCATTGCTGCTGAGGATTTCCTCAACAACGGAGAATATAATTCTAGTGAGAATGATAATGTATATAGTAGATTTTCCAATGATATGTTCATTTTGTATTCTTTTTCTATTTGAATTTTTAGGAAAAATTTCCCAGTTTGTTTGTACAGGCTAGAAAAGATTTTTTAAAATAATAAAATGGATTTAAATTACTTGCTATCATTTGTATTGTGTTTTCATTATATAATGTTGTAATCATTGAAGGAAAAGAATAAATTTGATAATTATAATTAAATTTGCATCCAAATCAGATACTTCTAACACAATCCTCATCCTCACCAAGTTGTAACAGAAAAATTTATACCATGTATTTATTTCCCGATTCAAAAACTGCATTGAGCTGTCAATGCAGTCATTTGGTGCGGAACAAAAAGAATGGAGTACAACATAACAAAGCCTATTAGAAACTATTAACGAGACCACAACAAAAAAAAAAGTTCCCTTACTTGCAGCCTCTCTCATAAAGAGAATCTCTATCATTGTATATTTATGGATTCGTCGTCTACAGAGTCAGGCTCTCCGGATTCTCAATGATCTTTGAGAAGGTTTGAAGGAAGGCAGCCAAGTCAGCACCATAGATAATACGGTGATCAGCTGTAACATTCACCTGGAAAGAAAGTATCATGAAGAAATTTGTATGGAATCAGTGTATATTCTCGAAATGTAGTGATACATAACAAGCTTAAGATTAGATCAATAGGATATCTTTCTTGTGCTTTATGTTCATGCACATGTACAGAAAACTAGTCATTAAGTGATCTCCGACAGGTAACATACATATATCAAACCAAAATTTCTCAATTTTGGTAACATAAATAAGAAAACAGCAAGGAGGCATCGACCAAATAAAGTGCATTTTAAGCATAATACTTGGCAGTTCCAGGCTAATTTAACTATTATCCTTGGAAAATAAAGGATTTATTTTCTTGTGAGTATTTATTTATTTGCTCGAGGGGAGGGTGGGAAGAAAAAGGATGTGAAGGGGTATTACTGCTATCGGGAAACGTTTCCCTGAGCAATTTCGTTTGTGCACATCTACAAGATGTAAAAATTCTACTGAGAAACGGGTGTGGAATCAGTGAATGCAGCTGTTATGACTCAACCAATTAGCTACTTTTTAGAAACAACAGACATTCTGGGGATTCTGTCAAGGATTAGATGACAAAGATTAGAGTCTTTGAGGCTTGATATTCAAGTAAAGTCTGATCTATATGCCAGATTGTCCAATTATGCACTATGCACGCCCTATCAAGTACTCCCTCCGTACCAACTGAAGAGTAACAGTTGACCAAACACTCGAATCAAGAAAAGTAAGTTGACAGTTCATTAATTTTCTAAATTACCCCTTAAAACATTTGAATTCAAATTAGGTGGGAAGGAAAACGTTAGTATAGTCCATGGTTGAAAAAAAGATGGCCTGAAAAGGAAAGTAACTCTTCTATAAGGAATACAAAAGTCTTTAATTGTTGACAGTTCATTAATTTTCTAAATTACCCCTTAAAACATTTGAATTCAAATTAGGTGGGAAGGAAAACGTTAGTATAGTCCATGGTTGAAAAAAAGATGGCCTGAAAAGGAAAGTTACTCTTCTATAAGGAATACAAAAGTCTTTAATTGGGACGGAGGGATTATTATTTAACAGCTAGCCCAGTCAAAATTTTGCAAAGGCATATGGAATACTTCAGAGGCAAGTTGGTGGTTCAATGCTCCTAATCTAGAGAAATATTGTTTTGGTGTCGACTTCTCTTCAGATGGTGTGTACAACACCAAGTGGCTTTGGCGTACATGGAAATTGGAGTTCAAACTTTTTTAGAAGATCTTTAGTATGCTAAAAGGAAAACATATGAAATAAATTGGTAGAGAGGATATATGCTTTCTAAAGTAGCTGATGCAATGTATGCTAGCAAATGACAAAGGGTTCCTCAGTTCTACAAGAAAACAGGGACACTATTAGAATTAGAAAAGAATGGAATATGGTCAAAATGTGATTGTTGAATACAGAGGTGAATATATATACTCCCTCCGTCCCGTCCGAAGAGACACAAATTTCCTTTTCGGGTGTCCCAATTGAAAAGGCACAACCCAAAAATGTAAAGTTTTTTATTACTTCTTTATTTGAGGGACCCACTTGTCATACTCACAATAAATATCCAATAACTATTCCCTACCCCACTTTCTCTTTCCTACATCACTTTTCATACTCACAACATTTATTCCACTATACACTTTTTCTCTTTCCTACATCACTTTTCTTAATTCTCGTGCAAGGCAAAAACTTTGCCTCTTCGGGCGGGACGGAGGGAGTATATGGAAGAAGATTATGTTAAGAATTTTTTCCAGTGGAGTAATTATCATAAGTGTGATGACCAGTAGGCAAGGTTAGCATTCAGGAAGCACATAGGTGAGAGATATTCTTAAAGCCCAACTCCCCAAGGATCATATTGGTCCCCCAATGGTTTTCATAGGCTCCAACCAATATTTATGAGTGGCATTTTGTTTTCTGTGCATCTTTGGTGTTTGAGTGCCCATTCGCCTATTTTCTTACTCCTGGAAGCCAAAGAAGAATCGGGCAACAGACAGGCTGTCTGGTTTGTTTATAACTATTATTTGTTGAAACAGTGGACTACTGGGTCAGAGGTTAGTCCTACAGAGCTAATCTTCAAGTTGGAAATCAAGAAGACCTTTGAACAGGCGAACTAAAGCTTTTTGTTGTGCATGGGGAGAAGCTTGGCATAATTCTGGGAATGAAAAGCTCAGCCAAGCTAACCCTGTTGAGGCAAGTAGTGGGCCAATACAACTTGATAATTCTGAAATAAAAGCACCAAAAGATGTTTTCATCTTTGGCATGAAGAATTAGTTTACCATGACAGAACTTAAGGAATCCTGTTTTGGACTGTACCCTTCTTATCAAAAATAAAGTGGGTCCAAATCTTTGGGGAGTGAGAGTTGGGGACTTGGGGGTGGTACTTGTCTTCAAAGCCTTGCCTATAATGGTAATAGTTTTAGATCAGCGGTCTCCATAGTTTTACAAGCCATTTTGCTGTTGTTTGGGAATAGCAATGCACTGAACAGATGCCTGTGGACATTCAACACCTAATGCCCAAACTTAAATTTTCTGGCATATTCATGGTCACACAAACTCAGAAATAATGGACATTAGAGCAAATTTGAAAAAAAAACCGACATTCATTTAGGGGAATAACTACAATAGAGACCAACTAATATAGAACATGTTAGTGCAAATCTAAAATTCCCCTAGCAACCAGAATTTCTAATGGAGCCCAGTTTTAGTGAAGACGATTATCTATTATAACCGAACATTGTGAGTGTATGATTTCTAAGTGAGTAAACTTTGTTCCTTTCTCCAGTTAAGTCAACACCATACAGATTGAATAATATCATTTTTAATATTGAAAGAAATAGAAGCCAAACTCACCAGCATTTTACTTTTAACACTGAAGAATCCATCTTTATCAGCAACAACAGTAGGCTTTGAAGCTCCAACAGCCATAATAGCACCCTGTCAAGAACCATATTTTAGAGACAACGGGCATGGAGGTATAGTTCTTGTAAAGAAGAGAATCAAAAACTCTATAGAACGTGAAGGTTCTAGGTCTGCTCGGCAACCTGGCCAGGAGGAAGAATTGCGTCAAACCGGTCCACTCCAAACATGCCTAAATTGGATAGAGTGAAGGTTCCTGTTTGCACCAACCATATGATTCAGTTTCTTGGTCCTCTATGATAGTTCACAAGCAAGTCCCTATTAAAACAACATAAATATTTCTTACCAGAATTGTATTCGTTGGGCTGAAGTTGTTTAGTCCGCGCTTTTTCCACAAGCTCCTTCCATTTTTGGGATAACAGATAAAGATCCATCTACAGCAGCACATATAAGAAACATATTAATACAGAAGTCCTTACAATAAGACATACTCCCTCCGTCCCGCTACAAAGTTCACAGTTACTGTTTGCACGCAAATTAAGGAAAAAGTTAGTGGAGAAAATGTTGTGAGTATGAAAAGTGAGGTTGGAGAGAGAAAGTGGGATAGGAAATAGTGATTTGATTGGAGTTGTGAGTATAAAAGTAAAGTAGGAGAGAGAATTGGTGGGTGGAATAGTAAAGGTTCTTTGCCATTTTAGGAAGTGTGAAGTTTGTAATAGAACGCCCAATGAGAAAAGTGTGCAGGTTGTAGCGGGACGGAGGGAGTATATATCAATAGTCCACATATATCCATAGTAAGATTGCACAAAATACATAAACCACACACCTTATCAGCATCCTGAAGAACAGGGGTTATCAACCCTCCATTGATTGCCACGGCCACCGCAATGTTGATTCTACCATTATACGTAAAACTCTTTCCATCCTTACAACTAGCATTGACAACAGGGTGTTGGGCAAGTGCCATTGCCACAGCTTTTGCTAACAAAGCCGTCATGGTAACACCCTTCGGCTTAACCTAACAATTCAAGAAACATTTTATTTCAACTAATGATTCAAACTTTCATATATTAGTTCCAAACATTTAACTGATCCTTCATCTAGTATTCATCCAACAGAAAATAACATTAAGAGAAAAAAAAAGGTACCTTTTCATAGAGTGCGTCTAGAGCATTAGTTGTAACTGGGTAACCAACACGGAATGTTGGAACAGATAAACTCTCAATCATATTCTTGGAAACTGCAGCTTGCATTGTGGTGAATGGAACAATAGTAGCCCCAGGGATTTCAGGATAAGTTGCAGGCTTAGCCGGAGCAGCAGCTGCTGGGGATGGAGTCGGGGCAGAGGCTACACTAGCCGGAATTGCAGCTTTAGTAGGGGAAATTCCTGCAGCTGCTTCAACATCAGCAGGAGTAATCCGACCAAACGGCCCAGTCCCAACCAGCTTATTAATATCAACCTTATGCTGCTTCGCCAGCTTCTTTGCAAACGGCGTCGAAACAATCTTTCCAGAAGCAAAAGCCGGAGATGCCGCAGCCGCCACAGGAGGCACTGGAGCAGCTGGAGCAGCAGGTGGTGGTGGAGGTGGCGCCGGAGTTGAAGGAGCTGATTTAGAAGAAACGCTAGCGGCTTGAGCCTTAGCTATCGGTATATCCTCTTCAGTCTCCGCCAACAACCCGATCGGAGCTCCAACCGGAGCAGTCTCACCTTCTCCAACGACAATAGCCGCCAAGATCCCATCATAGAAAGTCTCGACATCCATATCAGCTTTGTCGGATTCCACCACGACAACAGACTCGCCCTTGGAGAGAACGTCGCCCTCGGATTTGATCCAAGACACAATCTTACCCTCTGTCATGGTGGAACTCAACGCCGGCATGAAAATCTCTCGGATTTTCGCCTGAACAACGAAAAACCTGCGGGGACGCATTGAGGAAACTGCAGTGACAGGACGCCATTGGAATTTGGCGCCGGATATGGATTGGGAAAATGAGAATGCCGGAACCCTAGATTGAAGAAGAGAAGACATTGTAGAGAGGGGAGGAAGGACGGAAAGATCAGGAAACTGGAAATGTGAGTAGGAATTGAAGTGAGAGAGAATAAGAAGAGGAAGAGGAAGAGGAGAGAGAGGGGGGCGGAGAAGACGAGGGGGAAAATTGGTTGGCGGCCTTGAGCAGTCCGCAGTGTTTACATCGCCTAAGCATTGGCCATGTCATGAAGTTGGTTGGTCTACTTTGATTTGAACTAGGGGGTAAACGAATCGAATCGAATCGAATCGAATATCATCGTATTCGATTTGTATTCGAATATTAAAATCGATTTGTATTCGTATTCGATTCGTACTCGAATGTAAAAATTGATTCGTATTCGATTCAAAATTGATATTCGAATTATTCGATTCGATTTGAAGCCCAATACCGAGCCCAGCCCAATATCCGGCCCAGCCCAATATCCGGCCCAACATAATATTCGGCCCAGCCCAAACCTTGGCCTTGTGTGCAGCCAATGATGCAGTCGCCTGGGACTCTGGGAGTGGTAATATGGATTAAACAAGCAGTACTATTAAAAAAAAATCTTAAAATCAGTAACAACCACCCAACATAATTTTTAAATACAATCATCCAAATCCAAGCAACTAACACTGTTTTAAATACATTCATCCAAGCAGTTTCATTAAAAAAAAAAAACTCAAAAGACAAATATTCAGTAACCAGCAGCAAGAGCAGCAAGGCCAAGGCATAACAGAAACAAGGCCAAGGCATAACAGCAACAAGAACAAGGCATAACAGCAACAAAAAAAACCAAGGCACCAGCAGAACCATCAGCAAAGGCAGCAGCAAGCAAGGAAGCAGCACTTCAACAACACTTCAGCAGCAAGGCATCAGATTCGTAATAAGACTTGAATCGGCTCTTCCTCCTCCTAAATAAAAATAAAATAAATTAGATATCAATTTTATTGTCATAATCATGAAAACATGCAAATATCTCAAATGAATTTTAAAAAATAGAACTCACATGTGACATAAGCGGCTTTTTGATCCCATGAAGTTGGCGAACCCAATCTGCTCCACAAATATCTCAAATGAATTTTACCATCACCTCCATCTTCCTCAATATCACATCTATCTTCTATATTATCACCTCCATCATCATTTATCTCGATCGTAGGGCTCCTCACCTGTGATTACAAGTTTTTAATTAGATCTCACAATATTTAATTGTACATTTAATATGTAATATTTACCTCATGATCTTCCACAAAAATGTCATCCACGTGAAGTTGAGGTGTTTGCTCTATTGCATTTGAGCTATCCATTCTCTACATGAACAATTAACATACAACAAATAATTAGAAATGGAGGTGGGACTGAAGTTGAATAAACAAAAATCCACATTCAGTAAGGTGCTGCAAATTGATACAAATGACACTTGTACTGTTCTTTTAGCCTCAATATCAAGTGTATTCACTTTTAAAATCAGCCTCAAATGACAACAACACAGGACAGATCTCACGTCAAACAGATCCTAGTAGAAGCAACCATGAATTAAAAAGTGACAAATTGGACTATGGAGTTTTTCTATGGCAACAACCACAGCATAGATAAGATTCAAAACGAAGGTATCTCACATAGCAGCAGAAGGATCCATTTGGAGCCATTTGAATTTTAGAATTATATCCAAAATAATAGATTATTTTCAGGTTTAAGAAATGTATTTATGAGCTATCTACAACAATTTAGTCTAAAGGGTTATAAAGAAAATAGAAAATTGAATTTACAGATGGATTGACAAGGCTATGGACCCAAAGAGAAAGAAAAGAATCAAACTGCAGAAATATTCAATCAACACTTTCCATCTAAAGCTCACTCCAAACATATTTCCTTCAATGGGTTATGCAGGCACATCATTTCAGTATTTTCAGAACATAAAGCTCACTGCAAATTGATACAACCCCACTGTCATTGATTCCGAAATTGAATAAAAAAGCAAGATTAATGAATCATAGCAAGATTAATGAAACTAATCTAAGATTTATTAATGAGAGACAGAGAGAAAGGCGAGAGGTAGGGTTACCGGCGAGAGGATTTCGATTCTTTGGTAGAGGTGACGGCGACGCGAACGGGGGAGAGGGACTGAAGGGAAGTCACCGGAATCCAAGAAGAGCAGCCAGGCGAGCGAGGCGCCGGCGAGGTGAGGCAGCGCCGGCGAGGTGAGGCGACCGGAAAGGATCGGTCAGTGTGATGAGGGAGCGCCGTCGTTCGTTCCTCTTCTACTTCTCTTCTCTCTGCTCAGTGCTCTCTAGGTTAGGGTTAGAAAATAGATTTGATTATATATATATATAATTATTAATTAATATTAATATATATATATATATATATATATATATATATATATATTATTCGAATAATATTCGTGAATACTCGAATCGAATATCGTGATATATTATTCGTATTCGTTTACTAATCGAATCAATATAAAGATTCGAATTCGAATTCGAATTCGAAATTTTCGGATACGAATACCGAATACTCGAATCGAATATCGAATCGAATCAAAAAAGTTCGATTCGTTTACAACCCTACTTTGAACCATATTTCATGCACATTGAACCCCGGATTGGGTGAATGTTCGGCAATAAGCAACCCATCCGTCAATCTCAATTTTGATTGGAATTATATAAGAAAGAAGTACTCGACCTGACCTTGGTGAGCATTGTAGTTGAGATTGAAATGGACGCTTCAAATGCTTGATTGTCAAGTGGTTGGACAAAGAGAATTGTTATTCACTCCCGCAAATTTACTTAATACCCCGCATTACTATTTTTAAAAAAATGTCATTAATTGAAATGACTTTATTACCCTAATTTTGTCAGGAGTGGGAGGAAGTTTTCTGGGTTGAAAAGAAGTTATGATTTTGATCAAGAAATTGGGGGAAATGATGATAGTGGCAGTTGTTATGAGATTGTGGCGGAGGAGGATAGGATTCACCGCCATAGGAACTGGCAGCGTGAGCCTAGGATTTCATCTCCTTCCTCATCTAGGAGGAGAACGCCAAGTAGGAAAAGAAATGAACAAAGGAATTTACAGGCGAGGTCCGGTACCGGTAGTATAGAAAGGGGGAGTGGGAGTGGTGGTAGTAGGAGAGTTAGTAGATCTCCGGCGAGGCGTTCAGAATCGCCCATAACAAATTCAAATGGCGGCCATGGCGGCAATTCTTCTTCGAACAATGCTAATAGGCCTGAGAAGATGGTTTCAGTTCCTGCAACCGTACCTTCCATGGCAATGGATGAGAGCAATAATGGTGGTGGTGGAGAGGCGGCAATGGGTGGTGTTAGGAGGATTCTGGCGAAGAGAAATGTGGGTGAACCTTCTGCGGTGGGTTCAAGAACTGCAGCATCGCCACGAAATAGGTCTCCGGCTAGGGCTAATGTTAGGGTTTTGATTGAAAATCAGATCCAAAAACAAAAGCAGCAGCTATTGTCCCTAAGTCGGAGTAATTCAAGAAAGGCTGTCAAATATCTTCTTGTTCTTAGGGGTGTTTATAAAAGGGTTTTAAAGGGTATAATAGTAATAATGGGGGTGTAGTTTTAATTTTTTGAAATAAACTTAGTAATGCGGGGGTATTAAGTAAACATGCGAGAGTGAATAACAATTCTCTTGGACAAATAATTGTTACAGGAGTGACAGTTTTTGTGCGAATCAATATATATATAAAAGCACAAGTGAATAAGAAACTTTGCTAAATAAGGCAATTTGGCGCCAAAAACTGAAATCTTTATTTAGAAACTGTCTTTAATAGTTTACAGCGGTATTTTCGATCACTCCGGGGCTCCTGGCGTCGCTCCGTCTTCCACAACGCCTCCTCCTCTCCCTCTCCCTCTCCCTCTCTCCTCTCTCTCTCTCTCTCTCTCTCACACACACACACTCTCAACCTTCGATCGCTTTTCCTCTAGGGTTTTCTTTCAGCTACAATCTCAATTTTCTTCTCCGTTTATGATTTGATTAGATGAGATTTGTTAGGATCTTAAAATCCTTAGATTTGCATCTGTCTCTTATCTTGATTCACTGCTTGGCTTGCAATTACTTATCTGATTTGAGTCTTTATTTAATCAGTGGTATGGGCTTTAATTGCAGATTGAATATCCTGAAATTGAAGACCTTACCAAGCCAAGGCACCGATTCATGTCATCGTTTGAGCAGGTATACCATGTTTAGGTACTTATTTCTCTCCATTAATCATCTCTCCCTGTTATCCTAATCTCAAATCCCTAAATTTCTAACCCTATAATTTTGGGCTTTGAAATTGTAAACCCTTTTTGAAATTCTTATTGATTATTTTAGCCATTATATTCGAAATTAATATTGATTTCTCGCAATAGCATAGTTTACATTTTATTTTTCTTGAAAATTAGTTTGAGATTTTGATTTTGAGTGATTGGAATGTAGGTTTTAGGTCTCCCTCTCTTTCTCTCCCTCTCTTAAATCTTTCATTTTCCTTTTATCTTCTTCAATTTCTGATTATTTTTTTGTTCATTTTAGAAGATGAATCTTACTGCAGTTAAGAAGGCGAATGAGGTAACTGAAAGCACATTGAGTATTCACTTGCCATTGTACATCCCATCGAGAGCTCTTGTCTTACACAATGTGAATTTTCATTTGAAAATCTCAATCTTGAATTTGTTAGATCAAGTGTATTTATCGGTTTTGATTTGATGCTTTGAACTTACTCTCTTCTTCCCAAAATGAATGATAAAAAAATTTTAAATTTGCTCTTCATATACATTATATACGGTTAGAGGATATCTGTCGGAGGTAGTATAATAATAGTTTGTTCCAATTATTTGGGTTCCATACTGTTTGATAATACGACTCTTTAAACTTTGACTTCTTGTATTATCAATTGAAAACTGGTGTGGGGTTTGTGAGATGTGTATTTGATTGCATTAAATTGGTTTCTTGATTGAATTTAAGGGTGTTATTTGTTTTTTAGCAATTAGAGAAACTTTGAATACCGTCGGATTATTAGCTTGGATTAAATTCTATTCCGTTTTGGTATGTGTTATTTTAATTATTTTTTTTTTATGTTATTTTGTGGGTGTTACGTTTGATGATGATTGTAGGTTAACAAGAAGATAAAATTGGTTTTATTTGTACAGATCCAGGTCCTTTTTCCTTTCCCTTTTCCATGTGAATTTTAATTTTCTGTTTGTTTAAGATGCTTGAGAAATATTTTTGCAATTATGATTATTTGGTTCGTGAATCCAAGGATTCGTCCTGTTTTTAATTGCTAAAACCCGATTGAATCTAATGCTTTGATAATGTAATTTTGAAATGCTTTCATAATCAATTTTAAAGGAGTGAAATGAGATGCTCTACTTTCGTATGTTATTCTAAAAGTTGCTATCAATTTGTTTTTAATTAGATTACCACAGTATGAATGTTCTTGTTGGTAGGTCAATAAGGTCGAGTTTCATGAAGTAGCTAAACAATCTGTTATGTAATTGTGGAGGATTATTAGACATGTTTTGGAGAATTATTAGCCATCATAAACTACAAAGTTAAGGTTGGGGTTTGACTTTTGAGTTTCGGACTAAGCGATGAATGCGCCATTAATTTGCAAATCTTTCTGCGGCTTCTGTCTGGTTTGTTAGGATTCTCGTAAGAAATAACTAGACATGGTTCTGAGTTATTTAGTTCAACAATAAGGATCCTTATCCTTTGAGCTCCTCATTATCTTTCCACACCGGTATTATCGATATTTCGGTGATTATATTTAGACTCTTTAATGAGTGTCATTTTGATTATTTCCTTCTCTGTGATACATTTGGCTCTCTCGCCTTTCGCCTTTCGACCACGTTTTGTTGCGGCCTAGGATGATCTTGAGTCCTTTTCCATGCCGCGGGGTTGTGCAATATGCTTACTTCTTGCTCTTGGATGGGTTTGTGCGGCGTATGTCGGGTATTAAACGGATGAGCACGATGGTGACAATGTGTCATTTGCTTAAACTTAAAATCTCATTACGTGTTGTATTCAATATTCATTCCGTTGCGAGAGATAATGCTGGTTTAACGTTTTATTTCTTATTACGAAATAGAGAGATAAAAAGATCAAGGGCGTATGAAAGGTGGCAATAGTTTTACATTTCTTTGTCGCAATATCCAAGACCTTGAGCATTCTAAACAGGTCAAGTTGCCAAGAGTTACGGTTGTAATGCCTTTGAAAGGGTTTGGAGAACACAATCTACACAACTGGAGAACTATCACCCTGCATTCCTCTATACACCTTTTTTTTCGGACACCAAAACATGGTTGTTACCTTTTATGGTCCATGGGGTGTAGTTGAGTTGCATTACTTACTAATTGTCGCATGGAAATAAATCGGTCCTTATTCGGAAAGAGAATTAATGAGAAAATTTATTATGCTCGTACTATTGACAGTTTTGGTAATAACATGGGCACAACTTGGAATTCACAAGAAACCTGTAAGTTCCCATTGAAATCCTCAAGATTCGAGTAGAATAAATAGTTTATTTTTTAAGGCGTAACTCTTATATGTTGTTTACGTATTGGTCTCCTTAATGTTGATGGGTACTATAACAACTTGCTTGCATTATTCGACAGTGGTGTTGAGGAAGGTTTCATCTAGCCAAGTGCTCGCCGCATAGTTCTTTACGCCTCAAACGCCAAAGAGCTACTAATAAAGATGGAGGTACTAACCCAAGATATTCTTTTCTTCCTCTAATTATATGTTCTTTAGTTTTCATTTTCTTGAATTATAAAAGAATGGACTTGACGAGGCGGAAATTGTGTTTCTGAACTTATTATTATGTTATGGTACTGGAGGTAATATCTTAGTCACCTATTTTTCCCTTATGTTAAGGCCGTCTGGTGTCTTCTACCGGAAGGATAGGGCGAAGTGGGATGCACTGGAGGCCGTCAAAGGTATGGCAAAATGTTAAGCGTTTATTACATATGATGAATTATTGTGTAGTGTGCAATTTATTTGGCTGCAGGAACTGATTTCACCCCATATGTGGCGGCAAAAGCTCGGAGGAGGCTATGAATGATTATATCACCAAGGTGAAGCAATTCTTTGGAAGATGCTTTGCGGCTTCGGCTTCCGCTTGATTAATATCATTAAATTGTGTACTTTCCTAAGATAAATTATGTTTAAGAAGACCTTGAAACAAATTTGTATGCACATTTGGTTTGTTTAAGAAATGGTATCTATTATCATTATGTGATTACTAGGTGCTTGGACTTCTTGCCAGAGAAGGTGAGGATACTCGAGGTTTTTGAGCATTTTCATACCCTACAGATTTATGTTTTGGAACTGTGCCTAAGCCGTACGTTTGTGGCATGAATATTTAGGAAAACTGTGAGGTATGTTTTACCTCTTCTACTATTGTGAGTGACCTTATTTATTCAGCCAATGGTAGCTTTGAATGAAAATGTATTTTTGCCCTATCGTTTTTGTGAATTTGGATCAATGGTTATGAAAATTGATTCACCAATGGTGGTTTACTTATATATTCATTCATAGCAAAATTACATGTAAGTTCATTAAAATATGAACTTTTTTGGGTGGATTACTTTATGAAAAAAGCGTTTTGTCGTGCGTTTTAACGCACGGGTGGCATACTAATTTAAATTAATGCAACATGGCCAAAACACAGTTAATGTCAAATTGGATGAATTAGTAAACAACATTATCTCAAGTGGGCTACACTCTGTGGATTTCAGTTGAGCTGATTTTAAAATTGGAAAAATGATAAATTTATGGTTGAATGTTAAAGAAAATGTGTCGGTTGAGGTGTAATGTTTGAATTTGTCAATTTAAAAATCAAAGTTACAAACGTTAGTCAGTCGATTTGTTTTTTTTTTTTTTTTTAACAAAAATGTTAAAAATATATATATATATATATATATATATATATATATATATATATATATATATATATATTAAAATATCACATGTCTTGCACTTGTGAGGGTGGTTTGGTCATTTCCACTAAATCCATAGTCCAAGAATCAAGATATCTCTCTCTTGAAAGAAAAAAAAAAAGAACTATGATCTTCATTCAGCCTCCAAACCAGGTGCCACCTCCTCCCCTATGTCAAAAATTCGAAAAGACCGGTGCTAATGAAAAGTTTGTGAAGACTTTCTAAAACTTGGCGAATTTGCAACGGATTTGATTATCGTAAGACTATCTCCATCACCAGTGATCCCGATTCAACCTAACTTCAAATAAAATATTAATTTCTCTCATTTTCATATACACAACCCCAACCTTATATAATTTATACTCCCATCAGTAACCCAACCTAACCCAACCCAACCCAACCTTTTAAAAATAAAAATTTATTTTTTCTTTATTTTAACTTATCTAAAATACTTATCATTTTATTTTTTGAAATAATGTATTAGTAATAATATTTTTAAAATTACCCGTACAATTATTAAAAATAATTACTCATACAATTATAAAAAAATTGATATATTTTTTATTTTATATAATTATATAAAATATATTAATTTTAAAAATATATTTATATAAACACAAAATTAAAAGAATTTCATGAAAAAAACATAATAATAATGTGACCCAACCGAGCCAACCTAGAGGTCGGCCAATTGTAGGGATGGCAATCGGATCGGATCGGCTCGGATCAGGCCTGATCCGAATCCGATCCGAATACTAAAAAGTCATATCCGAATCCGATCCGATCCGAACTTACTTGATCCGAGCCCCGATCCGAGCCCCGATCCGATCCGAAGCTGGAACATTTTTTTTGTTACTAATCCGATCCGATCCGATCCGAAACAGTACATGTGAAAAAAAAAGCCATAAAATACAATCCAATAATGAAAACAGTACCTTGATTACATGACATTTTTACCTTTTCAAATATTACAAGTCTTTACTACAAGTCTTCAATCCAATCCAATAGGCCATAACAATCCAAACTACAATCCCATAAAAAAAAAAAACAGAGTAGTCAAATACTAATTCAACATCACATATTACATTTCCAATAAATAAATGTTCAAATCCATAAACTTGAGTTTTCAAATACTTCATTCTTCAAACTTCAATCCAACACTTGACTTCAAGCAAAAAAAATCACAAACCTACATAAATACAAATAGTTGGGAAAGTAAGTTTTATTACACAAGTAAAGGTGCATAAAATTAATACTCAAGCAAAGAAGAGGTACATTTTATAGAGGACAATATTCCATAAAAAAAAAAAAAGGATCATGGAAATGCTATTCTATTCTATCAGTAACCTCTCACACTTTATCAGTCATAGGCATAACATGGCCCATGAATAAAGATCTATCAATGCGTGCCTAACACAAATGAGCCGTAGAAAGTAATAAGCGCCGAGGTAGAAAAAATAGAAAGCTTATCGAGGCGCACTTCTTATATACGGAAGGTTAATGTCACCATCAAGGAGAGTTAAAGCATTTGCTACCCAAACATAATCATATTCTTTGGCTCAACAGGGCTTAAATTCACTATTAACATTATTCTTAGGTTCTAAGAGTCTCTAGGCAGAGTCAAATGAGCTATATCAGGTTGACCACAATTCAAATGAGCTATCGGATTTGGGATGAGATTTGGACAACAACGGTTTCATCAAAGATGCATCTAATTCAAATTCCAATTGAACCGAGAATAATGCGGCAAAAAATCGGCTCATACTCTATCTATTCACCAATTAAGAGCATAGACAAGTAAGTAGGTCAGTTTAAACAAACGGTAATAACATGATACCGAGAGGAAATATTCATTGTTCTATGCTTTAAGAGTTTGGTAGAGGGCATAGTTTCTATTGCTTGTCAAAGTGAAAATAGATAGAGGATAGTACCCTCTAATGCCCTTAAACGAAACTACCAAAAGGTAAATCTTATAACCTTAAACTGTAACATGTGACCACTCTATATTTACAAAATTTCATTGGCAAAAACTGAAAAATTCTCTTTTGAAACTTACTCAAATTTCGGGAAATTCAGAAATCAACAAACCTAAGTATACATCTCGATTTCAAGGGTGAAAAAAAAATACAATAATCATTGTTCAACTATGAAATTAACAGGTAAACTGAATTAAAAAGGTAAATTCATCCGTACAGTACCTAATATCACAAGCAGAATCAAATCAACTCCTTGAACGAAATTAAAAGTTTTAGAATGGTTTAAGAATGAAATTGAGGATTATAAAATGAAATTAAAAGTTTTAAATGGAAAAAATCAAGAGAAAGTACCTTGAGAGTTCGTCGATCGGAGGAGCTTGAGAGTTCGCCGATCGAAGGAGCGGCGGCGGATAGAGCTCGGTGCGTTCAACGGTGGACAGAGAGAGAGAAACTTGAGAGTTCGTCGATCGGAGGAGCGGCGGCGGATAGAGAGAGTCGGTAGCGTTCAAGTTTCAACGGTGGAGAGAGAGAGAAACGACGGAAGGATAGAGAGAGAGAAGAGAAGACGCCGCTTGGAATTGGAATCGGAAATAAGAAAGAAAACCTAGAATTTTGACATTTTTCTTTATATACCAAAGATTAAAAGTGTATATGTAACAAACATGAGGGGGTATTATAGAAAATTAAAACCCTAATAAAAACGGATCGGATCGGATCGGATCTCGGGGCGAATCAATTTCGGATCGGATCGGATCGGGTTCGGATCGGATCAGACCAAATACCGAACCCGATCCGAAATCTGATCGGATCGGGAAAATTTCTGCCAAATCCGAATTTTTCGGATCGGATCACCTTCGAAACGGATCGGGTTCGGTTAAATTGCCATCCCTAGCCAATTGCCCCGATCACAGAAATAAGGTGACTTTCTAATTTTTATTTTTTTTGTTTTTGATTTTGTCTCATACGGTGACCCATCCTTGAGGGTCACCGATGTGGGTGGTCTAATAGAATAATTTTATAAAACTCCCTCATTACGAACTATTCTCATAAAAACTCATTGTATCTCCAAGAGCCCACACAAAGCTATAGGTTCAGAACAAAATTCCCTCTAAAACCATCACCCTCTTGGTTCTTAAATATTAACCTCCTTATAACCTTTCCTAAACCATGGATCACGTTTGATCTCGTCAACGGTAATCCTAGTTGATGATGTCAAAATCGTCAAATCAGCCCAAATCCAAGCGATGATTGCTCCGGTGATTGCAAGGCCTGAAAATAAGAGAAAACACGTAAACTAAGCCGGGGCGGATCCGGCTAAAGGCCCTCCGGCGTGAGAGTAAGTTCACGGTTTGTATATGAGAAAACAAATTGACAGAGTTTTCCCAATGTAAAAAGTAACGTACCAAATAATGAGCCATGGGGCTTGTATTTATAGGGATGGATTGATAGAATCCATGTTGAAGTAAACTTGTAAAGAGATAAGATGTAATCCTATGAGAATTATATCTGTTAAGGAGTCCTTGTTTGACTTGAAGTGGTGTAGTTGGTTACAATCCTGATTGAATCGTGACTGTAGAATCCTTGTTTGATAAGGATGTGTATACGCTGGCCAGGACAGCAGGAACTTGAATGTTCTACCTCGGCTTTGGCAAATAGACCGAGGTAAATGATTCTGCTTCCTCGTTATTTGGAGATTGGCCGACATGAAGATGTGCCGGGGTAAATGATTTTGTTTCCTCGTCATAGTGATGAAATGCCGAGGTAAGAACTTTTCTTTCCTCGTCACTTGCGGCATAACGGCCCAAGCATGTTGACATAAGGCCGAGATAAACGTTCCTCGTCATACAAGGAAGACCTTATTCGGCCACGATACTTGGTTATTTAGATAATATTCATGGCCCAATTCAATTAGGCCCGGCTTGAGCAAACCCGTATTCGTATCTCGGTTTATACTTGTTCGGTGGCCCCAGACTTTCTAGCTCGGATTAGGGCGAGTAAAAAGTCACCTCGTCCTCGGTATATGGAATACGAACGGGTTTGACACGTGCCCTCGGCGTCGCTTCGTGTAGCGACGGTTGCCATTGCAGGGCCCCCAGTCTTGTCACGCCTCGAAACCGTCAATTTGCATTTAATTCTTGGGGCGCCAGACCCGAATTTAAGCTTTACCCATGGGTTTGACCCGATTGAGGGGTTATAAAAGGCTAAACCCCTCTCATTTCACTCTTTACAAACCCCAAGTATTTGAGAGCGAGTAACAAGGTTCGGGCGACAAGCATTCGGTGATCTTGATCTTGTTCGAACCCGGTTTCCGGCGAGCTAGCATCTGTTGTGATTTCATCAATTTTTCCAAACTCGGGTATGAAATCTCTTTCCTTTTGTGCATTTTGACTACGATTTCCCGCTTTCTAGGGTTTGTTGGGAAGAATCTGGAATATGCCAAGAAAAGATGAACCACCATTGTTAAAGAATGAAGCTTTTCTTCATAAATTCTCAAAACTTCAAATCTTTGGTTTTCTTTGTATTTTATATGAACTTTCTTGAATATTGAATGAACTCCCCCTTTCATTTTTGATTCCCCTTAGAAATGGCTCGTTCTTGGGACCATTCCCCCCGATTCCGTTATGGATATCATGCGGCAATGAGGGTCTATCGTAGAGAGAGGTCCATGGTTGATGCTCACCCTGGATGATGTAAGCAAGCGGTTGAGAGGTTATGGTCGAACTCGTCTATTCCTCCAATACCACGATTCCACAAGAATAGATAGGATTGAGTGCAGTTCACCCAACATTATAGTTTTTGAGGATAGAGTGAGATGATGGAGCACATCGAAGCTGTTCTACCCGGCCTCGATCGCGAAATGCGTGAGCGCTGAGAGGTACGGCTCCCTCCTCGGCCTTATGAAATGACGAGGAGGGAATCTCCCTTCCCGTCCTAAATCAGCCATGGACGAGGTTACTAACTTTGTCTCCTCGTCTTTATGCGAGATATGACGGGAAGAGAAGGAGAACCCTCCTCGTCTACTCAAATAGTTGACGCTTTCATGGAAGAAGCACAAGGCGATGGCCGCTGGCCCGAAGAAAAGGAGGCCGAGGAAGAGGAGGCCAAGGATTAGGACAGAGACAAGAGAGGACCCCAGAGCCGGGGATCCCATGTTGGAAAAGGCGTACTCCAAATACGGGGTAAACAAAGGCGAGTACGGGCTAACTTATATGGGCCGTATGGAGCTTAAGACGAAGAAGGAAGAGGATAACTTTTATTATAACCAAGACTTTGTCCATTTTTACTTCAAACGGTTTCAACGGGGACTTCGTCTTCCCTTGGATCCCTTCATACGTGAATTTTTGGACGATGTGAGGGCGGTGCCAGCCATGCTAGGAGCTAATGGTACCCGGGTTCTCGTCAGCTTCATTGTCCTCTGCCGTAGCTTAGGGTACGAGCCGACCATGGGAGCTTTTCGACATTTCTACAATGTCCAATATGTCAAGGAGAGTTGGCTCCTCGTCATTAAGAGTGCATCCAAAAAACCGAAGGCTGCTCCTCCCTATGTCTAGCAAAGTTGCCGATGGGATAGCCATGTCATAAGGGTTGAGAGCCGCGAGGATGGGAGTTCCAATCTCCTTGTAAGGGTCCAACCTCATCCTTCCCCGTCCAACAATATGAATGGACCAAGGCTTTAATCAAACATTTAGAAGAATTTGCCGAGGTGGGGTCCTTGATTGGTCGGTTGTTGAATCTTCGAGACCATTACTATATTCAAGCGGGTTTGATGCGGGAAGAAGGATGGGGTATCTCCCCTTGTCACCGTAAAGAGGGAGACGCTTTAATGGTGGACAATTCACCGGCACAGTGTTCCATGAGGATTGTATTACGTGCAAGGCGAACGTCCCGGGACCGGTGTGCGAAAGCAATCGACATTGTTGGATGTAAACGTTTATCTTTTTTACTCGTAACTTTTGCATGCTTGTTCCCTCTGCTCGTACTTAACTCTTTCTTCCTTGTCCTTGCAGATTTAACCGCCCAGGAAGAAGGAGCTATAGCCATGGAGAGACTAAGTCCCCAGAGCTAGTAAAGAGGAAGAGGAAGCGAGCAAGAAGTACGCTTTGGTGGAAAGGAGAGAAGAAGCTAATGCCCGTAATCGGTGCTTAATGTTCGGGGTGACCCAACCCCTTCCCCTTAAATTACATGGAGAGGTGAATGCCGAGGAAGCGGCATCCGAGGGAATGAACCAATCCATCAGCGTAGAGGCATAGCCTCCATGTTGATACCGAAGAGGTAGGAGCCGAGGAAGCGGCCTCGTCCCAAAGGAGATGCTGGCTCCCGAGAACCCAGTTGTTAGCGTCGAGGAGCTGCGGCTAAACGGGCAGCGTCGGTGGGGCCCCCAATGTTGAGCTCCTCCTCCCTTAGCCATTCAAAATATCAAGACCGTTGAGGAGGCCGACGAGGCGGCTAAGAGCATGTCCCTCAACGTTCCCCGTCTTAAGGGACTTCCTACGGTAGCTAGGGAGGGACCCTTAGTAAGATTGGGCCGAGCTCCCATTCGAGAGCTATGGACGAGGATGCCTACGAGGCTCTTGTTAGAGAGGCTCCCAGCGAGGATACCTTGCTGCGCCACAAGGGACTCTTAATCGCCGAGGTAAGTGTTTCCCTTTCTTGGTCATTGATCTTGAGATTTGTTTACATTTCTAATATTGATTTCTCTTTCGGTTGGCTTCCGTCACGGCGTATGAAAATGTTTTGGCCAAGAAGAAAGCTAGGCGCTGAATGAGGCTAAGGCCGCCCAAGTGAAGAGTGATGCTTGACAAGGCTTCCTTGGCTAAGCTTTTAAAGGCGAGATGCTTTGAGCTCGTGGCGACGAGGCCAAGGTGGAGGCCGAAGTGAAGAGGGCCGGAAGTAAAGGCGAGGCCGAGGAGCATCTCCGGCTTAAAGAAGAGGAGCTTGCTCGAGCAAAGGCGATAAGGCCGAGCTTCAAACCAAGGCCGATGAAGGCGAGGCCAAGTGCCGAGGATTGGAAGCTACCCTCCCGGCTAGGGAGGAAGAGGCCGTTGCTCGGTTCAAGGAGAGCCCGGCCTTCAAGGAGTTGATGATGGCCGGCTCGGCCTTGAAGATGCCGTGGACGAGCGAGACGGCCACTATGTTTGAAGATGGTTATCTTCATTTGGCCCGAAGCATCTTGGGCGACCCTTCCACCGGTTTGGACATCAATAAGGTTGCCCGGTGATTTGCCGGGACCAATATGCCGAGGAAGTCGGGGCTCTCCACCACTTGGTCCCCTTTTACGAAAGCAACTTGGAGATAATGGGCCGAGGATGCTCAAGCTTGCGAGGAAGTGTGGAGGCCGGCCTCTGTCGTCCGGCAATATAAAAGATTTGGTGGAGCGATCCGGGATGCGGAAGAGCACGAGGCCATGGAAGCCGAGATGGAAGGAGGGGCGAGGAAACTAATGCCCTTACTGAACAAGCGGTCCTTCCTCCCCCTGGCACTATCACAGAAGACTGGCTCGAAAAGCCTTTTGATGACGGGCAGCAGTCTTAGGATAGTTTTCTTTTCTTTGCTTTCTGTAATAGACGATAGGACTTGTAATTCTTTTTGAACATCAATGAAAAATCCTTTTGTCATGATTCGTGTTATTTCAATAACTTGCTTATATTTTTGTATGCTAGGCAGAGGCACTAGACTTAAGAAGGTGGGATCCAAGGAGGGTTCCTTGCTCCCTAATTGCTGAGCAAGTGGTTAGGCCGGGGAAGGACTCCTCGGCTTTAACTATACTCTTAAGTTATTTAGGCCGAGGAAGGTTTCCTTGGCTATAAATGTGTTGTAATCCTGAATCAAAGTGGACTCTTGGTAGGACGTTTGTTAAGCCATCAGGCCCAGGAAAATCCTTGTTCTTGGCTGTTATGTTTGTAATCCTGAGTCAAGGTGTACCCTTGATAGGATGTGTTAGCCATCAGGCCAAGGAGGACCCTTGGTCTTGGCTGTTGGTATCCTGAATCAAGGTGGACCCTTGACAGGATGTGTTGTAAGCCATCAGGCCAAGGAGGACCCTTGGTCTTGGGCATGGTATCTGAATCAAGGTGGACCCTTGACGGGATGTGTTAGCCATCGGGCCAAGGAGGACCCTTGGTCTTGGGCATTGGTATCTGAATCAAGGTGGACCCTTGACGGGGATGTGTTGTAAGCCATCGTCGAGGCGAGAGGACCCTTGGTCTTGGGCATGGTATCTGAATCAAGGTGGACCCTTGACGAGGATATGTTGTAGCCATCGAGGCCAAGGAGGACCCTTGGTCTTGGGCATTGGTATCCTGAATCAAGGTGGACCCTTGACGGGATGTGTTGTAAGCCATCGAGGCCAAGGAGGTCCCTTGGTCTTGGGCATTGGTATCTGAATCAAGGTGGACCCTTGACGGGATGTGTTGTAAGCCATCGAGGCCAAGGAGGTCCCTTGGTCTTGGGCATTAGTATCTGAATCAAGGTGGACCCTTGACGGGGATGTGTTGTAAGTCATCGAGGCCAAGGAGGACCCTTGGTCTTGGCTGGTATCCTGAATCAAGGTGGACCCTTGACAGGATGTGTTGTAAGTCATCAGGCCAAGGAGGACCCTTGGTCTTGACTGTTGGTATCCTGAATCAAGGTGGACCCTTGACAGGATGTGTTTAGAAGAGTCGGGGATAAAGTCCTCGTCTCCTGGTGTCTGTATGAAGAGTTGATAGTTGCTTTGCGCGTTGGAAGAAACTCCTTTCGTAAAACTTGAAATGCGATTACATCGAACTGCGATCCTATCAACAAACTAACACAAATAAAAGACCGAAAATAAGAAACTAATCTACTGTAAAACAAACTAGACTAGTGATAATACTTTCTAAGGTTGTCGGAGTGCCAGGGATGTTTGAGGTCCTTCCCCTCCTTGGTCTTCAATCTGTAGGTCCCTTCTCGAATGACTTGAGTGATGATATAAGGACCTTCCCAATTTGGGGAGAGCTTGTTCTGTTCTGCCTTCCGACCAGTAGCTTCAATTTTCCTAAGTACCCAATCGCCTACTTGGAATACTCTTCTGATGACCCTCTTGTCGTGATACGCCTTGGTCCTTTGCTTGTAATTCACCATCCTCATCTGTGCCGCTAGTCGTTTTTCATCTATCAGGTCCAGGTCTAGGAGCCTATTGACCTTGTTGACTTGCTCATCATAATGGGAATTTCTCACAGTAGGGATGGCCATCTCTGCTGGTGCCATAGCCTCGGAACCGAAGGTTAGTGCGAATGGGGTTTCCCGGTTGGCCCCCGGGTGGTTGTGCGAACGACCCGTAAGGCTAGGGAAGTTCGTCCAACCATCTACCCTCGCGTCCCTCAAGGTTCTTTGTAAGGGCGGTTAGGACCGGTTGTTTCTTTATACCTTGGCCATTGCCTTGTGGTACGCTGGCGAAGATTTTGCATGGCGGACTTTTACCCTTCCCAGTACGTAGTGAATCTTTGTGGAGAATTGCGAGTCCATGATCGAGAGACAATTGTATGTGGAAGGCCGAATCTGCACCAGATGTTGTCATGGACAAAGTTGATCGCGTTCTCTTCCGTTATCTTGGCTAATGCCTTGGCTTCTATCCACTTGGAGAAGTAATCAACAGCTACTATCACGTACTTGCAATTACCACGGGCGGGAGGGAAGGGTCCGATGATATCGATCCCCCACATATCAAATGGCCACGTAGGTATCACGAGTGTTTGCTCATTCTTAGGTAGTCTAGGAATGTCAGAGAACCTTTGGCACTTGTCACATTTTCGAACATAGGCGAGTGCGTCTTCCCTTAGGTTTGGCCAGTAATAACCTAGCGATATGATCTTGTCAGCTAAGGTTCTGGCCCCCGGGTGTCCGCCACAAACGCCTTCATGTACTTACGCGAAGGTTGAATTTCCTTGGGATAGACACACCTTAGCGGGGGCTTTGTGAAAGATCTTCGGTAGAGGACTCCACTTATAACCACGAACCTTGGAGACCTCTTCTTGATGAGTTTAGCTTGAGCTTCATCTTCAGGGAGTTTCTCCTTCTCAATATATTCAATGTAGTCGTCGATCCAGCATCTATCCTCTCCATCAAAGAGCATGACTTGTAGTCTTTCGTACGCAGGTTCCTCAGCATAAACTACATATGGGTGGTCTTAGACACATCCATGGTTGCCGGTTTGGAAAGAACGTCTGCGACTTGGTTATCTTCCTGCCAATTTGTTTGAGCTCGAAAAAATTCCATCTTCTTCGTCATATCTAGGACCGGAGTCTCTATACTTGGCAAGGGTGGGGTCTTGGGCATTATACTCTCCCTTTACTTGTTTGACAACGAGTTGGGAGTCGCGAAGGCCGCCACCTTAGTTGCTCCATAGAAGGAGGCTAATTCAATGCCAAATATTAAAGCTTCATATTCCGCTTGATTATTGGAGGCGGGGAACTTAAAACGGATGGCGTCTTGAGTAGTAAACTCTCCTTAGGGCTTGCTAGTACGATTCCGGCTCCGCTTCTTTCCTTGGTGGATGATCCGTCCGTATACGGGATCCAACGGTTGGATGGGAGTTCAATGGGAGAGTCTTTATCCTCTAGTGCATTTTGCTTCCTAGAGGTGGGGAGATGCTCACCCATAAAGGCGGTCTCGACCATGAAGTCAACGAAAGGCTGTGCCGGGAGGGTCTTCCTTGGTTGGTAAGTGATATCAAACTCGGTGAGAGCGATGGACCAATTAAGGAGACGCCGGAGCCGTCCAACTTATGTAGTATCTTCTTGACGGTTCATTTGTGTACACGGTGATAGGATGTGCAAAAATAGGCACGTAGTTTCCTCGATGCAATGACTAGTGCGTACGCTATCTTCTCCACATTGAAGTATACGCTTTCCACGTCGGACAGTGCCTTAGAGACATAGTAGACGAGGCTTTTGAATTCCTTCATCATTTCGAACTAGGGCAGTGCTGCGACGGCATGATCGGTGGCGGCTAGGAAGATGTACGGCATCTCACCGTAGTCGGGCCCGCTAAGCAAGGGGAGGGGAACCCAAGTACTCCTTCAACCGGAGGAATGCTTGAGCATTCGGGAGTCCGGGAGAAGCTCTTGGTACCATTCAATACCTTGAAGAAAGGCAGTGACTTTTCGGCGGATTTGGCGATGAATCTTCCAAGGGCTGCGATTCTTCCATTAAGTCTTTGAACCTCCTTGATGGTGGTAGGTTCCTTCATGTCAACGAGCGCCTTGATTTTTTCGGGGTTTGCTTCAATCCCCCTTTGAGATACCATGAAGCCTAGGAACTTTCATTTGTTACTCCAAACACGCACTTGCTTGGGTTTAGCTTCATGTTATTAGCTCGGAGGTTGTGAATTGTCTCTTGTAGGTCGGGAACGTGACTGCCTTCCTTGGTCTTTATGACCATGTCATCAATATAAGCTTCCATGTTGCGACCTATTTGGCTCGCAAAAACTCGATTTACCATTCGCTGGTATGTAGCACCCGCGTTCTTGAGCCCAAAAGGCATCATGATGTAACAGTAATTTCCCCCAGGTGTTTGAAAGGCCGTCTTCTCAATGTCCTCTTCTGCCATTTTTATCTGATGATAGCCTGAATAGGCATCTAAGAAGCTGAGAGTTTGATGTCCAGCAATGGAATCGACCAACTTGTCAATTCTAGGAAGAGGATAGCTGTCCTTGGGGCAGGCTTTATTTAAATCAGTAAAGTCTATGCACATACGCCATTTCCCATTTTGCTTCTTCACCATAACTACATTGGCCAACCAAACGGGGTACTTAACTTCACGAATTATTCCGGCGCTAAGCAATTTATGCACTTCTTCTTTTATAGCTTCCTCCTTGTCCCTTGCAAAATTTCTCCTTGTCTGGGAGATAGTCTTTGCCAAAGGATCAACTTCCAGGCGGTGGAGGGCTACTTCTTCATTGATCCCCCTCATATCTTCGACTCTCCAAGCAAAGACGTCGAGGCGCTTTTCAAGAGGAGATGATTTTCTTTCTCTTACGGAGATAATTGGCCCCAGAGCTTGATTTTTGTTCGGGATAGTCGGGATTGATGACTACCTCTTCCAGTTCGTCAACAGGCTTCATTTCAAGACCGTCACGGAATTCTAGAGACTCGATAATGATCTCTCTAATTCTTCTCCCTTCATTGTCATTCACGTTGAGGCCCTCCTCCTCCATAAGTTTATCAACATCTGGGAGACTGACCTTCCCTAGGTCGTGGTTGGCCCCCGAGTTACGGCCGTTGAAGAGAACAGGGTCTTCTTCTGATACGGGCTGAACTATGCCTAGGTCATCTGCAATTTCTTGGACCATAGGATCTTCCACAGGTACAGGTAGGACTATGCGTTGGTCATCTGCAATTTCTTGGACCATAGGTTCGTCCTGCTCTGCAAGCACCTCACGAATATAGCTCATTCTGGAGCTAGTTTCGGTGGTTTTCTGAGACTTTGAGATCTTTATGTTTTCCTCGGGGGTATCTATCTCCACACTTTTGGATTTCTTTCTGCTCTTCACGACATGTTCCAAGAAATCTTTGGGGGTGGCCCTCACAGATCCAATCCCTGCCCGAGTGGGGAATTTAACTCGTTGGTGGGGAAGTGAGGCCACCAGCCCAAGTTTGGCTTGACTTGGAATACCTATGATCGCATGGTAATCACTAGTCAAATCCATGACTACGAAATTGACTGTGGCTTTGGCTAGGAAGGGATGATCACCGATTTCAAGTTCTAGCTCCACAGTTCCCTTGGCTCCCACCTTGTGATTGGTGAATCCTTCTAGCCTTCCATGGTAAGGTTCCAACATGGTGTCTTTCAAGCCCATCTGTTGGAAGGCTGAATAATATAGAATGTCACGGGAGGCCCCCGTGTCGACGAGAAGTCTTTCGGATTCAACATTGTCTATTCGACCCTTTATCACCAAGGGTTGTTCACGAGCTGCTCGACTTCCAGCTAACTCATTAGGAGAGAAACTAATGACCTCTTCCGCTTTATGGATCCAAGCAGGAACATGGTATACTTTGCTCAGCTCGTAGATCTGGTCCCTTAGTTTTCTGGTAGAAGTTACCTCTTCCCGTATCCCATGCAACTTGGCCCTAGGAGGCCTACGGTCTTCATCCTCGCTTTTGTCGTCATTTTCACTTTCCTCTTCCTTCCGCTTCCGCTTGTTATCTTTTTTCATAACATAACGATCTAACTTTCCCTCGTCCACCCATTTCTGGATTATTTTCTTGCGGGCCCAGCGGCCATCGGTGGTGTGCCCGTTGTCTTTGTGAAAATCACGGTATTTGTTCATGTTACGAGGAATTTTGGCTTGTCGGTCATTGGTTGAGGTGGAGGAAGGTTGACCGGTACATGATTTCGAGAGATGGGCTTAGTAAGAGGAGTGAACTCAAGCTTCTCCGTGCTCCTTGTTTTGTTTTTCCCTTTGGAACCCTTGCCGTTTCCATTACTATTACGGCGATTGCACAGTCGCCTCTGTTTACTGTCTTGTCGGCTCCCCTTTTCTTTGTTTTGTCCTCAGCCATGGAAATGGCATAAGCTACCTTGTATAGCTCGGACTTTGTTTGAGGTTCCACAGGCGAGAGTTCATAAACGAGGGGACCGGATTTTAGGCCGAGTGAAACAAACAATAACTTCCCTATCGGTGAGGCTCTCTTCAACACAGTCCGCCATTTTTCGGAACCGATTATAATAGGCGAGGGTGGTCTCTCCCTTTCCCTACTCAATGTTAGCCAAGTCGGCCAGCCTTATCTTCCTCTTACCAGCGGTAGCAAAGTGGTCCAAGAACATTCTCCTCATGCCTCTCCAGCAATCTATGCTACCTCTTTTAAGCTCACGGAACCATGTCAAAGAGTTTCCGGAGAAGGTGCTCGCGAAAGCTTTACAGAGCAGGTCATCAGCAGTGGTGAGGAGATTCATAGTTTGTTCAAAACTTTGCACGTGGTCTTTTGCATCAGTAGTGCCATTGTATTTTTCGAAATTAGGGAGCTTGAGGTGGGGATTAGGTGGAGCTGCAGTTATCCTCAAAGAGAATGGACGTGTTGCCCAGTCATAATCATCGTCATTAAACTTCTTTCCCCTCTCCATGTCATCCAGTCTTTGCTTCAACAGTTCCCATTGCTTGGTTTCCACTCGCTTGTCACTGCTTGAGCGGGTGCTTCGTTGGGAGCTTCTGACGGATTTGTCATTGGGGCGATCATTCACCCTGCGTGCTCCGCGTCATGTCGGTGGCTGTCCCGTTTGGAAGGAGCTTTGTCACGCCTTAATTCCAGGTCTTGACCGCCAAGTATCATCTGTACGGCTCACGGTGTCCTCGGCCTTGCAAATTCTTGATGCCGAGGACGAGGAGAATCCGGTCGACGAGGTCGAGGAGAATTTGGTCGACGAGATCGAGGTGGCGTGGGATGCCTAGGTGCCATGACAAGACGAGCGGGGATAGGCGTGCATTCAAGGCGAGTCTCGTTCTTAGGTCCACTGGAATTTACTTCCTCTTCCACTAGGAGTTAAGTGGCTTCTCAAGTCGACCACTTTGGAGCCCTCACGCTTCTTTGTTGTGCCGAGGATGAGGAGAATCCCGGGGGCTTGCCTTGGTAGGTCCCGGTCTTGAGGAGGAGGTTGTTTCTCATCCTGTCCCTTTTCGAGGATTACCACAGATGGCCTAATAAATTCAGCCATGGAATGCTCTGGGTCTAATTGCAAGAGAGCGGCTGTGTTTCATACATTCTTTTTAAAGTTTCCATTTGCCTATGTAACAAAGAGCGTCGGTCAATGGGTTGACTTCCTCTGCTTGACCGGCGTCGGCATTCTTTGTTTTCTTCCTTCCTACTTGCTTTCCGCGGAACGCAGTAGGACGAGGAAGCTCGGCACCTTCTCCCTCGGCATTCACGACCCTTGGAACGAAGGGTCATGGAGAGGGAGGAAGGGCATCGGGCGAGGTAGAGGAGGGGAGGAGGAGCGGCTCCTCGGCTCCAGTGTTCGCCTCGTTCACTTGGGTTTGATCCTCCTCAGCAGTTACACTTGCAAATTGTCCGTCCATAGCAAATAAATCAACAAATTACCAATTTAAGCGAATATCCCAAAATCACAATTTCCAATCAAATTCGGAGCAGAATTTGATGCAAACTAAGAGACTGCAATTGGGCAACTTTGACAATGCCAAATTTTCCGGCCAAAATTGGGGCAAAATTCCAACGCTTAAAACGGTTTCAACCAAAACTAGGCAAATTTCGGCGGAAATTTGCAGATTCCGGCCGAATCAAAAACAGAGCCCGAAACGGTACAGAAAATTCCGTTCAAACTAGAAAATTTCCGGTAGAAAATGGGCTTCAGGCGATTATTCCAGGCCAAACAAATGGTGTTTGAATCAATTTCCCGGCAATGGAACCAATTGATGATGCCAAAATCGTCAAATCAGCCCAAATCCAAGCGATGATTGCTCCGGTGATTGCAAGACCTGAAAATAAGAGAAAACACGTAAACTAAGCCGGGGCGGATCCGGCTAAAGGCCCTCCGGCGTGAGAGTAAGTTCACGGTTTGTATATGAGAAAACAAATTGACAGAGTTTTCCCAATGTAAAAAGTAACGTACCAAATAATGAGCCATGGGGCTTGTATTTATAGGGATGGATTGATAGAATCCATGTTGAAGTAAACTTGTAAAGAGATAAGAAGTAATCCTATGAGAATTATATTTGTTAAGGAGTCCTTGTTTGACTTGAAGTGGTGTAGTTGGTTACAATCCTGATTGAATCGTGACTGTAGAATCCTTGTTTGATAAGGACTGTGTATTCTGCTAGCCGGAACGCCGAGGAACTTGAATGTTCTACCTCGGCTTTGGCAAATAGACCGAGGTAAATGATTCTGCTTCCTCGTTATTTGGAGATTGGCCGACATGAAGATGTGCCGGGGTAAATGATTTTGTTTCCTCGTCATAGTGATGAAATGCCGAGGTAAGAACTTTTCTTTCCTCGTCACTTGTGGCATAGCGGCCCAAGCATGTTGACATAAGGCCGAGATAAACGTTCCTCGTCATACAAGGAAGACCTTATTCGGCCCTGATACTTGGTTATTTAGATAATATTCAGGGCCCAATTCAATTAGGCCCAGCTTGAGCAAACCCATGTTCGTATCTCGGTTTATACTGTTCACTAGTCTTGATTATTGCTTTAATTTAAAACAAAGGCTGCGAGAAAAATCACCAACAAGCAGTCATAGTTACAGAGTTCCAAGCTAAGAATTCCAGCAGAAACAATCCCAAAAAAAAAACATGGCGACTTAAAAAGGTGTTTTTTAATTAAACTCAATTCATTTCTACTTCCAAAATAACAAAAACAGATACTACATAAATCATTACGGGAAAAATTCTTTTATACATGGGTATAAGATTATTAGTTTTCCACAGTTTGAAGGGAACAAATCACATACAGTTAAATGAAGGGAACAAATTACTCATATATCTAGGTATAAAAGTAATTATAATTTTATACATGTAGCTATACGAGGGAATTTTTTTTTTAAAATATATGAAAAATCGTGAAAAAAAGTATTATTATACCTATTCATAAAAGTAATTCTAGTTTTATACCTTTAGGTATAGGAGCAAACTATTTGATAAAATATGAGACTTCTATTTTAATTTTTAGAAAATGTGAAAAAATATACTTTTATGGCTAGGTATAAAAGTAGTTCTAGTCTTATAACTTTTGGTATATGAACGGACGAATATGGGTAATGTTTAGCGTGAGATTTTGTGAAATTATGAATTATGATGTGGGTATTTATGAGTTTGTTATATCGCATATATGGGTCTCTCATAAACTCGTCTCTTTTAACTCGAATCCGCGTAATACATAATTTTATTTATAAAATGTATTAAATATTTATAATGTTTATATATATTTTAATTAATATTTGATGATAATCTATTTATTTATACTTATACTCCCTCCGTCCCGGAGAAATTCACAAAAAAATTGATGACACGAGAATTAAGGAGAAAAGTGAAAAAGGTGATGTGTTGTGAGTATAGATGGTTGGGTAGGAGAGAGAAAGTGGAGTAACTGGGTAATGATTGTGATTAGAGACAAGTGGATCCCATTTTCATTTTGGAAAAGTGCAGATTATTGTGGGACGCCCAAAAGGTGTCTTTTTGCAGATTATCATGGGACGGAGAGAGTATATAATATAATAAGTTTCTCCTCCTTGATTCTTTTCTTTGAGGAGCGGGAGATCATGATGAATACTTTTTCGTGTACTAGCCGAAAGGATGAGAGACGAAGCATTAATTGGATGTCATGGGCGAAACTTTGTTTTAATAAATCTTGATGACGCCTAGATTTTTGGGGTCAGAGCGGTTCATAGGATATCTGGCAGGATATATTTGAGCGTACCTATAACACAACACAAGGAAGCACCGTTAAGGTCAAAGTTGGATGTTACTCCAACTCAGGCCCTCGAGTGTAAGAATAAGATATCTTAGAGAATATAAAAACCTGAGAATAAGACTTTGAATCGTCTTAGAGTGTTTGTGTGTTTAGGGTTTGGATAATATGACTTATAATATAAATTTGGCACTTACCTTGTCCAAGGGGACAAAGGTCTTCTATTTATAGGCAATGGGGAGCTGCTCGCTGACGTAAGCCATGAGGTCAGTCCTAAAGGGCATCTTAGTCTTTGACCAGATACACGTGTCCGCATAGGATTGGCTCTGTCAGTAAAGTTAGATTCACTTGCAGAGGGGTGTCGTTGATGTGAACAGGAGCCGTGTATATGGCGCGGCACATTAAATGAAATAGTAGGCGCCTTAGCCATGCATTCAATGCGATGGGAATAAGTCGGCTACTTGCCTGTCAAAGCCAGTAAGTAGCTTGCTCAATAAGCTTTGGTATTAATCGGGAGTCTGATGAGATAACCGGGAGTCTGATATGAGACCGCAGTCAACATCTTGGGCGCGGTCAATGATATTTGACGCGGGCACGGATGGGACGGTCACAACTTCCGCGGTCACCAAGCTGACGGTCTGAATTCCTTCGGTCTTGACTGGGATGGTACGAGAGGAACACGGTCTTGACCTTGATGGTCTATCTGTCCGCGGTCTTGACTCTGGCGGTCTAGGGTATGCCATATCATATCGGACCTTTAGACCAGACCGAGCTTGACCCCGGTCTAGCTGGTCCGGGCTCATCAGTGGCCCCTAGCTTCAAGTGAATGATTATTTATGATCTGAGCGAGGAGCTACTAGTTAAGCTCGGTTCTATTGGACCGCTCCTTGGGCGGGCACCAGTGTTGTCATTTTTCATTGGTTTTTGCTCTGCCTCCCATTGCAAATAGACATATGTGAGAGGTACGTGAGGAAGCTTGTAGAAGCTTTATGGCTCTACCTCCCGGTTAACTGGTGGGCCCCATGGTAGGTGAAGAGACAGCGCGTAACAGGTACGGAGGGTACGTGTTAGCTATCCGAGAAGCGCCATAAATGCCAACCGCTCAAATTTCGAAAATCAAACGTTGGCGCCATGGTAGGTGAAGAAAGTGAGATTTTATGCTAAAATAAGTGATGTGAGGCAAGCCTTGATGCTAAGGAAGCCTATGCTCTTCTTTGTTCACAAAGAGAGCGCATTTTTTTCTAATAATCATGATACTTCTCTTCCTCCTTTTATTGATTCTCTTTTGCAGGAATTTAGTGACGTTACACCCAAAGAGGTACCATAAGATTTACTTCCAATCCGAGGGATAGAGTATCAAATTGATTTCATTTCGGGTGCTATTGTTCCGGACCGTCCGGCTTACCGAACAATCCCGAATAGACAAATGAACTTCAATGAGAGGTCCACGAACTTTTGGACAAAGGATTCATTCGAGAAATCTTGAGCCCATGTGCGGTACCAGTCTTGCTCGTTCCAAAGAAGGATGGTACTTGGAGAATGGTTGTTGATTGTCACGCCATCAACATCACTGTAAAGTATCATTTTCCAATTCCTAAACTAGATGATATGCTTGATGAATTGCATGGTGCTTGCTATTTTTCAAAAATTGATCTTAAAAGTGGGTACCATCAAATTCACATGAAAAGGGAGATGAGTGGAAAATGGCTTTCAAAACAAAACATGAAATTATATAAGTGGTTAGTAATGCCATTTGGTTTAACTAACGCATCAAGCACTTTCATGCGTTTATCGAGCCTACATTGGAAAATTTGTTGTGGTTTATCTTGATGACATTTTGATTTATTGTCAAAATTTGAAAGATCACTTGATTCATTTGAGAAAGGTTTTTGAACTTCTTCAAAAGGAGAAATTGTATGCTAACCTTCAAAAGTGTTCATTTTGTACAAGTGAAGTGGTTTTTTTAGTTTTGTTGTGAGTTCCTTGTGAGTTCCAAGGGAATTTCGGTTGATGAAGAGAAGGTTCAAGAATGGCCAACTCCAACCACCGTTGGACAAGTTCGAAGCTTCCATGTCTTGGCTAGTTTTTACCGAAGATTTGTGAAGTATTTTAGTACGATTGCAGCCCCTCTCACCGAAGTCATCAAAAAGAGTATTGGATTTCATTGGGGTGAAGAGCAAGAAAAATAATTCCAGAGTCTAAAAGTTGGTAAACGCTCCACTTCTATCTTTACCTATTTTTTTTTTTAAACTTTCGAGATAGAATGTGATACTGATAGGACGGATTTATACTATATATTTTCTATGTTTTCCATTCTTATTATTCTTTATTTCCATGTATTTAATATAGGTTTGATGTATTTGGAGTGAATTATGTATTGTGAGGATTTATCGAGAGTTATTGTAATTCGATGGTATTTTAGTGTTTTATTTTATATTCGAATGTAATACTCTCAAGGAGTCAAAGTGAGCCGTCAAGTCAAAGTCAACAGAGGGTAAAGCTGCAATTATCAGAAGTTTCAGGGACCAGACTGCAGATTGGAAAGTTCAGGGACCAGACTGAAAATCTGGAGAGTTTGGGGACCAAATTGAAAAAGTGATAAGAAGATCAAGAATCAGCACAGCAAGCACGCACGCTCAGATTCCAAAACGGGGGTGGACTCCTAGGCGTTGACTGAGGGAAGAAAATCTTTTACTTTATTTTCCGTTTTCCTTTTTCCTTTTTAATTTAGTATTAGGTTTATGGAATGGAGGAGTATAAATACTTCTTTTAACAATATTTTTAGGGTTCGATTTTTATTTTATTTTTCCTAGAGAGTTGATTGCTTTTCATGGAGAACTAAATACTCTTGCTTTGTATTCGATTATTGGAACTGTCTTGAAATTTAATTGAGGTTAATTTCTTTTCATATATTTTGTCATATTCATATTTTCTTCTGTGTTATTGATTGAATTGATTTCTAGGGTTTTTTAATTAGGCCAATTGTTGAATCTTGGATCTTAATTCATTGCTAGAATCCCCTAAGATTGTGTCAATTTAGGGTTTCATAAGTAGCAACTTTATAGTTTATGCATGTGTCATGGTAAATTGTGAAGAAGAAGAAAATAGACAAGTATCTAATTGAAATAACATTAAAACATGTTCTCGGTCATAATCTCTTAAATCAGAATCAATCGATATTGTGAATCTAGACTGTGTCAGTTAGGTTTAGGTATTGATTAGGGTTATTAGTGAGTGTGTCACTGCTATTAGCTAATATCAAAGAAAGAGATAGAGATTGAAAAACATCTCGTGATCGAGTGAATAGGGTAAAGGTGAAAAGAGTTAATCGATGATATTTGAATGATAGATGGGGAAAATAATTGATCCAAAGTATTTTTCCTTAATTGCTTACAACTTACTCCCTCCGTCCCGCTAATATTAGCACACTTTCCTTTTTGGGCGTCCCGCTAATATCCGCACACTCCCAAAAAGGAAACTTTATATTAATAAAATATTCACCCAACCCCACTCATTCTCTCTCCTACATTATTTTAATACTCACAACACCATTATAATTTATTACACCCTCCACTCATTCTCTCTCCACTCATTCTTTTACACTCACAACATTTTATTAAAATATCATATTCCTTAATTCCCGCGCAAACAGTGTTTGTGCTTATATTAGCGGGACGGAGGGAGTAGTTTTTAATTCCCGTCTTAGGAATTTAATAATAATCAAGCAGACCCCCAATCTTGTCCAGTGACAATTGTGAAAATAAATAACCGTTCTTCAGTGGATCGACCCTGGACTTGTCCTAGCTGCAGTTTTGTAGCCGAGTCTTGATATGTAATTTGTAGGCGTGCGACTTTAGCCTATCAGATACTTCAGGTATTGGGATTGGAGCGGTTCTTATTCAAGAAGGAAAACCTATTGAATACTTTAGTGAAAAGCTCAAAGGTTCAGTCCTAAACTACCCAACGTACGACAAGGAATTGTATGCCTTGGTTCGAGCTCTCGAAACTTGGCAACATTACTTGCTTGCGAGGGAATTTGTCATTCATACCGAGCATGAGTCATGGAAGTATCTCAAAGGGCAACAAAAGTTGAACAATAGGCATGAAAAATGGATGAAATTCATCGAGCCATTTCCATTCGTCATCAAATACAAAAAGGGTGTTTAAGATTTGAGGACAAATCCTTTTCAAGAGTAGTGGAATGACGAGGACATGTCAATTCTAGAAGTGGAAGATGTTGCAACTCAAGTGTACAAGGGTACAATGACAAGATCGTGGATAAAAAAGATGCTTGCCAACTTCGTTTGTGACATCACAATCAATGTAAAGGTGTTCAAAGGCAATGGCGATAATTTGGAGTTGATTGTGGTTCAAATGGAGGTTAAAAAACGAAACTAAATCTTGAATTTCCAGCCCCGTCCAGCATTTTCAGATTTTTTGTTACAACTTTGTCGAGCCTCCCAGTGGTTCTAGACATGGAAATAAGGCTTATAATATGTTTTCGGAAAGCCACATGTGTCTAGTTTCCAACGGGCCAAACGGATCCTTAATCGAAAGTCTCTAGAAGATGTTATGACTGAATTACTCAAGGGTGGTCCCCCTAGACGGGTATTGACATGTTTTGAATTTTGGTTCATTTTCTAGTATGTTCATTCTAGATGTTCATTCCCTTTGTTGATTATACATTTATCACATGAAAGAATAAGTGTAGATACACCCTTAGAATTTTCTATGCATTTATTATGATGTATATTCTCTTTCTTTTAAACACTATATAAACTCAAGTGATTCTTTATTTGGAATCATCCAACTTTGAAATAATATATGAGATTTTTCTCTTTTTCTTTAAACTTTGAACTCATCGAGATTGTATTACTTTTTGTGTTCAAGTCCGACTTATCAAACGGATCACCACCACCGTTTGTGGCTTCATTCACCTAGTACAAGGTTGTCACTACTTTGGGAGTGAATGTATTGGTTGCATCATTTATCTCACAACACTTAAGTCCTTGGTTTGCGTCTTTTGGGGGCGTTGGATAAAGGTATATGCCAATCTTCAACGATTCTTTCAATTAGAACGATCTATGGTCCCATTTGGATCGTTGGGTCTTGTCATTACGGGCAAGGTTCACATCAGATTGTAGTACAGAAAGATTCTGATGAAAGAATTCATGTCTACTTGCCAGGTGTGTATTCTATTACTTCTTTTAATCAATGGGAACTTAACCTTTTTAACTTCGTTTTTTAGTTTCTTGCCATTTTCTTCCATTTCATGACTTCGAAGTTAATTTATTGCAGGAGAAAAGCGAGAATGTATATACTTGGTTTGAGCAACTTGAGATAGTCAAATGAGTGGTTAGAAAATGGGTGGAAGCAACTAAAAGAAAGATCAGAGCTTGCTAGCTCAATACGGCATTTCCAAGTAGTGAAATCAGGTATTTCTAAATCATGTGATATCGAACTTGATAAACTGCAATGCATAACAGTAAAGGACTTGGCACTGTTCATAAAGATGCATCTATGAAAAGTTCAGTTGAAAACTGCAATTTCAAGGATGTTAGGAAAATTTATTATGTAACAATAAATAAGGCTTTCTTGAATTTAACGAAATGACAAATAAATAATGAACCATAAAGTAATTAACGGGGCAGGAAATAAAGATAAACTAGAATGCGGAAATTAAAGCAAATCAAGTAATTAAATAAGTCGAGTCTTGTGTTGGACACAATCTCCGCAAGAAGATATTGCCCCGCACTGGTGCTTACGGATTAGCGGCAATCTTCTCTCAAGATGAAACGACTTTACAGTCATTAATAGGAGCACTCCAAATTAATGACTTCGGCGAACAAAATTTGTGTTTGACACTTCCAGACTTTGAAGAAGACTTATGCAACGAGATGCTTTATCTTCTAACAGATGATGTTAAGAATTCCGTTGAATTCTGTGACTGAATTCCATAATTCAGTTAAATATCTAACTGAGTTAGTTAACTCCGTTAGACAAGTGATTCTCTACTTCTAATGAGAAGAGAGAGTGAATAAGTGAAGTGAAGGAATGATTGAGTGAATTGATTTGTCAAACCATGGGGTCTATTTATAGTGTATGAAGAGATGTGGTACCCATTAGGAATAAACACAATTGGTGCCCTTTAAATCTAGTCCTCTGGATCTAAGCAAATTGGATGGAGGAGATCTGCTGGGTCGGCCCAACAGCCTTGACCCACTTATTTGAGAAGGCATGGGTTACGCCCCACCTTTTCATGAACCATCACAACCCAACTGCCTCCAATCCGGATCTGCTCGGTTTGCCGAATCCAACTGGGCCTCGGCCCAATCCAAGCTGCCACCAGCCCACGAGCTAAATGGATCGAACCACACATTGCCTTAGCCCACTGAGCCATGGACCGCCACCTGACTTGGACCGAATTGAACCATGAACCGAGCCAACTTTTGTCAAAAGTTTAAGGCTCCTTAGCTCCTAGCGATGATGCGGTCGTGCGAAGTGCAAAGTGTGCGCCTCAAAGCGCCCATTGCGACCTTCGCGGGCTTCGCAGGTGTGGTCCAAATTGAGCTAGTACAAAACTGGCATAATTTGGCTACTCCTTGCATCGTTGGCCCAATGGTCCACCTAGGTTGGCCCAAGGAGATCAACTTGTTGACTACTCCTTTAGATGGATCCACTTATAAACTATCATTACTTTACATCTTTAAGCAATGTGGGATAACTATTCATATCCCATAAACTCTTCATATACCCATTTCTTTTAGCATACTTTGAACATTAATTTCTCATTCACCACTAATTGGTTTTGAGAAAATAAATATATCAAATTAATCTACTCCAAATGTAGATTATTAATATGCAATCAATTTTCATTTTCCTAAAATGGAACCCAATGGAATTCTTGGTCAAAAGTCGATCAAACCTTACTTTTACAAAACCAAAATTCCAACAAAGGAATCAGCAGCGGCGGTCCAAATTAGTTGTGGTTCAAAATCTTTCAAAAGATGCATTACTTTCTAAATTGAAGTGGAATTGGTCAAGGAAAATAAGACATGGCAGGCATTCTCCTCAGAAGAGGAATATTTAACAAGAAGAAAAACGGTTTGAAACTACTGGACACAAAGAGTTGCGATAATTTCTTTCGCCCATCACTTAAAGATGACAACTGCAAGTTCTTCAGGGACTCCACACCTTTTGCTCCTCCGGTTGTCTCTCCTCTAACAAGTTTGGTCATGTTTCAGTGATACTGATGATAGATGGATTTCACACCTTTTTGGAAGTTCTATCTTTTTCCTTTAAGGAATTTTCTGGCTTTCTTTCTTAGATGTACACGTCTCCCTTTTCTTTTTGATCTGAATGCAACATTAACCTAGCTAGTTGCTCTATAGAAAAGGTATACGCAACAAGATGGTCTGTTTTTGTGCTCCTTTTTCTTGTAGTAACCAATGGCACAAAGGTGCCTAATCAGGACAGTTACATTAACCCTGTAGTTGTCTAGTTACTTGTAGAATAATTAGGAAACTCACACAAAAATGCGAGTGTTTTTTTCCCACAGTTGTTACACTACTGGAAAATGACCTTTTACCGACGGAAATTTCCGTCGGTAATTGCCCATTTCCGTCGGTAAATGGTAATTATCGACGGATTTCGTCCGTCGGATTCCGTCGGTAAAAATTGGTTGGTAATACCGACGGACCAATTCCGTCGATATTTTCGGCGGATTGTCCGTCGGTAAACCCAAATTTCCGCCGGAAACCGTCCGTCGGCAATGAGGTACGCCGGCCGGTTTGCCGGAGCCATCGCCGGAGGGTACCGACGGAAATCTCCGTTGGTAAATAATAATAAAAAAAAAAAACTCATTACCGACGGCTATATCCATCGGAAACCTTAAATTTTACCGACGAAAATGTCCGTCGGAAATCTAAACCCATTACCGACGGAAATGTCCGTCGGTAATTGTGAATGTGTGCCCAAATTTTGTGGATTCACGCGAGTTTGAAGACATCCGAGTTATTTGAAAAACGGAGTCGCCACGCCATTTTGATTACCTCAAAACTTTGAAAAAAAGGTTTTTACTTGGGTTCGGAGGTTAAGTTACCCCTTGGGAAGAACGTTTGGCGTTCACCCAAAGTGCCTTGCCGGAGCAAGTCTCCCAAGATTTCAATAATCGTGCTTGCTTGCGTGCTTTCTTGTGTGCATGTGTTTGAGAAAAAAGGGGGGGAATGTCCCAAGTTGTCTTCCGGACGTACAAACCATTTGTTGGTTGTCGCTCGGGATTCCTTGGAATTTTATGTATTTGGGATTATGATCCCGTCCTCATCTTATGACTTGTGATCATCGCATTTTAACCTCGGGACCCTCGGGACTTGCGTGATCGAGAGAATGACTCTCTTTTGGTCAAAGATGAGGTTCTTTAGAAAAGGAGGGTCCTTAGCCCATCAATTCTACGCTTTAAGACGGTCGAGCTCGTATAGAGGCTTCATACTCTTTCTTAAGCGATAATCGGAGATATAGGGTTCAAGGTTATCCCTTTCCAAAGAAATTGTGAACCTTTAATGGAAGGAACGACGTAAAGATAGGATCTTTTACACCGGTCCGTTCCAAGGTTGGGGGAAAGGGGAAATGCATGATGAAAAATGACTCTTTAATGAAAAGATGACATTTTTGGTTTTAGCAAATGATGCTTTTTGATTGAAAGAAATGATCTTTATGCAAGTGATGCGTAAAGATAGGATTTTTATGCAAATGATGCATTGGAAAAGGTTTTTGAATGCAAAGGATGCATTTTTATTGAAAAGATTGGATTTTTATGTGCAAATGATGCATAAAAATGACATTTTTATTTGAAAATGGGGGTTTTAGGTGCAAAGGATGCACCTTTATGAAAAAGACTACATTTTTATGACAAATGAGGTCTTAATGCATGCAAAAGGGAAAGGGGGTGATAAAGATGTGATCTTTATGAATAAATGCCAAGTCCCAAGCAAGATATATGGACTGCTTCTCATTTGCCCTTGAGGTAGCCTCTCTTTCTCTTCTCTTTTCTCTTTTCTGTCTTGAGACTTCTTATGAGAAAAATGACCTTTTTGATGTTTTTGAACATGCAGGCCTGGTTTTGCGAGGTGATCGGGTTCTTTCCTTGGAACCAGCAGAGTGATATCACCATTTTCCCTGTGATGGTTCGCTGGAGGGGAGATGTGAGGGATAGGTTCACGGGGAAGACCCGGATCACTTTCGACTACAAGATGGTGAAGCCTGTGCTCAACAAGGATGGACCGGATGGAGTGGACTTCTACCCCTGGGGCAGGTATCCGGAGATTTTGCTGGGAGATGCTATTGAGGTGACAAGGCAGAGGAGGTGGCTCACTGGGCTGACTTGCGACATCATATATCCGGGGGACCGTTTCTCGAGGCAGCTTGGTCATGTCCCTCCATTGGACGCCATTACTCCACACGATCCTCCAAGACGGATGCCGCAGCCTGTGGACTGGCAGTGCGGATGAGATTGAGAGGTACCGTGGAGGTATAGCCGCGGAGGAGTATTTTGACATGGATACCCCTACGCCGTGTGTTTGTGGAGCAGCCGCCTGAGGACGCCACGAGCCGACGAAGCCGGGCGGTCACTCGGGGATATGGGGAGGATGAGCCTACCGACCCGCCTATCCCTCCCGCACACCTCTCATACGTCGTACACGGAGTACCGAGGAGGATGAGGATTCCTGTCTCGACACGAGGGAGCCCCAAGATACCCCGCCACATGATAGCACCGTGAGTATACTCTTAGGGTCTTATTCCCTTTTTAGCTTTCGCATTTTCTTTTTTGCAATTTCTCTGGCCGAGATTTTTTTGAGATTTTCCCGAGATTTTCTTTTCTTTTCTCGGGTTCCAGGCTCGCACCTATGACAGTTGGTCGGGCGAACAGGGCCGGAAAGACGTGTGCCGATCCTTGGTCAAGAAGCCGGCTGCGCTACTAAAGCGTCAACAAGCGTGCAGAGCTCGTGCGCAAAAGGAGGCATGTCGGGCGCAGCATCCTCTTCCTCGGCTTCGGAGTACTCATCCAAAGGCCAGCCTCGTGGGCGAGGTCCTAATGCCGATATCTTGGAGCAAACTGGCGGAGTACGAGCACGACAACATCCCTCTTTCCGATGCGAGCGACCAGAGGACGTGATGAGAGAGCCTAGCGTCTATGAGCCGAGCAAGGATGAGGAAGAAGAAGAATCTGAGGCCTAGGGGGTCTCTAGAGTAGATTTGGAACAAAACAAACAATGAACACTTTTTATGCACAACTTGTTTATTTTTTGCTTTATTTTGACGCCTATGGGGCGAAGACATTGTATTTACGCTTTATTTACTTTTCTAATTTATGCTTTTTCAATTTGCATATTATCCGAGCCTCGGGCGACTTTTGCTTGGAATTGGGGCTGAAACCGGGCCAAAATAATATATAATGATATAAAACCGCTTGGGTGGCTTCGGACATGTTTTTGTACAGGTTTTGGTTGAGAAAGTGGGGTGAAAACTTCCCTTGGGCAGCAACTTTGGTTGCTGCAGATTTGCAATTTACATCGTGCAAATGAAGCCGTGCGGCATGGCCTTGAGGGCAAAAGAGGCCGTGCGGCTCACGGTCTGCTGGATCTGGTCATTTTTTGAATAAAACCAAAGCTTGGCCATTTCATTTTATTTTCAACCCAAACTTGTTTCAACTGCTCCTGTGGCATATTTTGGACCTAAAGACACCACCTTTGATCACTTTTGCGATGGAGAGGCCCGTTAGACTACAAAGGGGGAAGAGAGACCATTTTCTGTCCTGGTCTTCAATCTTGGGCGAGACATAACTTCCAAAATCACAAGGGGCCGCTTGATTCTTCCTTCAAGATCAAGTCTTTATGGCATTTGAGGGATCTCCCGCCCGATTGGGACCCGTTGAGAGCCGCAAAGAAAGTTCTGGGACGTCCGGAGACATGTTTATCGCTTTTCTTACAACGAAATCGTCCCAACGCACGAAGACTTCGTGAGCCTTGATTGGGGTCCCGAGACCGAGGCTATATCTATTCCGCTGATCGGAGACGTGCCGGTGGCGGTAAAGCTTGCATCTTTTCGCAGATTCCTCCGGGAGAGGCCGAGGAGATGATGGTAGCCTCGGACAGATTGACCTTTCCGAGATCCCGGCAGGTTTGGATCTCCGCCTATGGCCGCTACCATGGTGGCTATGGACGCATTTATCCTTTGCGTCTTTTCTCGTTCGTTTACCGCCGAGTCCGTGGGGATTTGTCACGGTGGTCTCCTCGGACATGGTCGAGACTGCAGGGCCGGGAAGGATATCGTCCCACCGGTTTTGGGGGAGACTTTGCATGGGATCGACAGATGGCTCGGGAGACCATTTCATGAGGTCCGGAGTCCTACGTGTTGACTTTGTGGCCGCAGGAGAGGCTCGGGGCTTTGCACGGGGCTTTGCCGACTCGGTGCCCTTGGGTGATTTCTGAGAGGTGCACCTAGGCAACAGGACCGGGGTAGCCGGGAGCCGATGATGGCTAGGCTATCCACTTCGGACATCCGTTGGTGGATACCACACCGGAGGTTGCGCATCCCGGGAGGATATTTCAGAGTCTTATGTCATGAGGGTTCCGTGATTCTCGCCGGTCATCCTTCTACATACCCCGCTTGGTATCCAGCAGCTTGGGGCTTTACAGAGCCTTTGAGTGACTCGGGAGGACATCCGGACCATGGAGGTGATGTCTCTAGACATGAGGACCCAAACCTTCACTTTTTTCTCGAGGGCTTGGACATACACCGCTTTCCCACCTGTGGCTATCTTTAGGAGCAGAAGAGCACGATCTTGACCACCGTCTACTGGACCGGGTACGAGAGGGAGATGGGAGCGACTGTGTTATCTTGGAGGATAGACGCCGAGTTTTATTGGGGCCGACCACGACTCGAGTAGGACTCGAGGAGACCGAGGCTAAGGCGAGTTGCCATAACCAATCGTGTGACTTGGTCGTGGACATGGAGGCTCGGTACAAGAGGTTGTCCGAGGTTGCTCATTTGACCGAGTCTCGTAGGGAGTAGATACGGACTCGTGCTCGTATAGAGAGAGCGCTTATTGACACGGGGTTGGTAGAGGCTCCAGTGAGGATACCAGAGGTCGGGATGAGGGATACCGACATTATTGAGAAGAAAAGGAAGAAGACTCGACGAGGCCGAGGAAAAGGGAAGAAGACCAAAGAAGACTCGGCGAATGACGACCGACAAGTCTTTTCTCAAGATCCTCTTATTGCCATTTGCAAACACATTAGTTTATTTAGGCATTTTATTGTATTTTAGATCTTTTTAGCAGTTAGCGAGTCAAGAGGTAGACCGTGCTTGAACTCATCAAGAAATTTTTGACTTGTAATGAACAAGAAATATTATTTTAGAAATTAATCAAGACATGTTTCATGGAAATTCAAATGTCTTATTACTTGGGACCCGTTTTATGAAAACCGAAATACCCTTTTATTTATTGCTAAGGACGCACTTTATGGAAGCTTTATTGCCCTTTTTTATTGTTTAGACCGAACCATATATGGCCGCCTACGTTCCCCTTTTACAAGAAAGGCTAAGGGGCTCAGTCTTCGTAGTTCATTCGGTGAACTAACAAAACTAAGTCTTTTTTTTTTTTTTTCTCGTGCAACCCCGTTTTTTGCCTAGACCGCCCTTTTTGGGTTTTTCAAATTTAGCCGGGTATTACTCTTTTGCACTAAGATTTTTTTTTTTTTTTTTTTTTTTTTTTTTTTTTTTTTTATGTGCAACCCCGTTTTTGCCTAGACCGCCCTTTTTGGGGTTTTTCAAATTTAGCCGGGTATTACTCTTTTGCACTAAGATTTTTTCTTTTTTTTTTTTTTTTTTTATTATTAGACATAGTATCTTCTGAGTTTATCACCGTTGACCGGGTGGACAAAGGGATTGCCGTCCAAGTCCGCAAGCTTCATTGCTCCTCCCGACGCATCTTCGCACTACATAAGGGCCGATCCAAACGGGTTCCCATTTTCCTGTGGGGTTGTCTCGGGTAGGGGCTTTACTTTCAAAGACTAAGTCACCCTCTTTGATGTTTCGGCTTTGACTTTCTTATCAAACGCTCCGCCATTCGCCTCGGTAGGCTCGGGTGTGCTCCATGGCTTTGAGCCTTCTCTCATCGAGCAAGGCCAATTCATCATGCCGGTCGTAGCCATTCTACTTCGTTGACACCGTTTTCCAGAGGACCCTTAATGACGGGATTTCCAACTCCACCGGTAACACCGCTTCCATCCCGTAAGTTAGGGCAAAAGGAGTTTCTCCCGTGGCCGTTTCCGACAGACGTTCAGAGCCCCAGAGTGCTAGGTGCAGCTTTTCGGGCCAATCACGACCACGGGTGGCCATCTTCCTGATGATCCGCTCGAGTGTCTTATTAGCAACTTCCACAGCTCCATTGGTCCGAGGTCCGTACGGGACGACTTGTGGCGAGTAACTCGAATTCTCGACGTAGCCTATCGCAGCCTTCCTTCGAAGTGTGACCCATTATCGTAAATGATCTCGCTGGGCACCCCATATCTCGCACATTATGTTTTCTTTGATGAACCGGGCCACTTTTCGGGAAGTGAGGACCTTGTAGGACTTGGCCTCTACCCACTTGGTGAAGTAGTCGATGGCTACCAACACGAACTAGTGCCCATTGCTTCCTGTCGGGGCTATTTTCCCTATCACGTCAATGCCCCAAGTTGCAAACGGCCAAGGAGTCGTCATGCGCAAGATGTGTCATGAGGTGGGAGATGGTTGAGGTTGGCAAACCGCCGGCACTTGTCGCAGTTCGGACGTGCCGGACGCAGCCTGCCTCCATGGAGATCCAAGAGTAACCCATTCTCGAGGATCACTTGCATCGTGGCTCGGCATTCATGTGAGGACCGCAAGGACCATTGTGGACTTCGGTCATCAACTCTTTGGCTCTTTCTTGAGTGACACATAAGAGGAGTGGTCCTTGATAGCGTTTCTTGTACAGGTTGCCTCCTAGGATGACATAATGGGAGGCCAACCTTTTCGTGGCTCGCAAGCTTTTGGCTTCGACACCTTCTTTGGTCTACCTTCTTCGTCTCCGAAAGCCGACTCTCCGTCTTTGAGGAATTGGTAACTGATTGTACCAAGGTTCCTTTATAGGCTCGGGTCCTGTGTCCACTTCACAAATGTATAGGTCGGGCTTCTCTTCTACCCACTCAAGGGCTTTATGGCTTTTCCTCGGGGATCTCTACCAATGAGGCTAGAGTAGCTAGGGCATCTCGCGAACTGCTCTTTTCCCTCGGCAAGTAGTGGAAAGTCACTTCTCCGAACCGTCCAAATAACTCCTCCATATGGGCATGATACCGTTGCAGATTAGGGTCCACAGCCTTCCACTTGTTGGAGACTTGGTTGATGATCGTGGCCGAGTCTCCGTAAACTTCGAGCTCCTTGACATTTCTTTCTAAGGCGGCCTCCAAACCAAAGAATGCAAAGCTTCATACTCGGCGACATTGTTCGTGGCAGAAAGTTCAACTTGAGGGCTATGGGGGTATGCTCATCTTTCGGATCGACCAATAGCATTCCTACACCATTTCCTCTTTTGTTAGCGGCTCCGTCAAAGAACAATTGCCATCTATTCTCGTGCTCAACCGCAAAGATCCCTTCATCTCGGGAATTGGGGTTCAGCCCTCTGTCTTCATTATCGGGAAGTTCGCCAGTGATCCGACAATGCTTGACCCTTGATGGCCTTTCTGGTCACATAGTTGATGTCGTATTCGCCAAGAAGAAGGACCACTTCGCTAAACGCATCGAGAGGGAAGGCTTGTCAAAGATGTACTTGATGGGGTCCATTTTCGAGACCAAATTCACAGGGTGGGCTTCGCATATAATGCTTCAACTTGCCGACTACCTGCACTCGCCCCGCACAGGTCTTTTCACATGCCGAGTAATTGAGCTCACTCCCCGTAGCTTCCGGCCGACAAAGTAAATGGCGTTTTCTACCCGAGAGTCTTTCTTCTCCCGAGCAAGCATAGCCCCAACCGCCGTGTTCAGGATGTTGAGAGATAGAGCGTAAGAGGCTTCGTCTATGTGGGGGGCATAGTACCGGGGATGTACTAAGTATGCCTTGATCTCGGTCAAAGGCATCTTGGCATTCTTCGGTCCATTCTCGTGTCCACATTCTTCTTCATGAGCTTGAAGATGGGCTCGCACATAGTGGTCAACCGATTGACGAAACGGCCGATGTACCGCAATTTACCCATGAAGCTCTTGACTTCGTCCTGGTTTGAGGTGGCCTCATATCCATGATGGCTTTGATCTTTCGGGGTCAACTTCTATACCTCGCTCCGTGACCATATACCCAAGCACTTTTCCCCTTGTCACTCCGAAGGTGCATTTGGGTGTGGTTTAGTCTCATGGAATGCCGTCTCAACCTCTCAAAGAATTTTCGTAGGTCAACAAAGTGCCGCCCACCCTCTCCTTTGGAGTGGATTATCATATCATCTACGTAGACCTCAATCTCCTTGTGGATCATGTCATGAAAAAGCGCGGTCGCCGCCCTTTCGTAAGTAGCCCCGGCATTCTTGAGCCCGAATGGCATTACCGTATAACAAGAGGTTCCCCATGGTGTGGTGAAGGCCGTCTTTTCTTGGTCTTCCTCGGCCATCTTGATCTCGGTTGTAGCCTCGCAAAACCATCAACGAAGGATTTGACTTCGTAGTTGGCAGGGAGTCCACCAGATGTCTATGTTTGCGTAGGGTAGTCGTCTTTGGGCCGGCCTTGTTCGTATCTCTGAAATCCACACAAAGCCGCACCTTCCCATTGGCCTTGGTTACGGTCACGATGTTGGACAACCATGTCGGGTATTCAATGACTCGATGAACCCTACCCGCAAAGAGCTTCTCAATTTCTTCCTTGACCTCGTAGAGACCATTCCGGCTTGATCTTTCTCGCTCGCTTTATCGGCTTAGCATCCGGTGCTAGAGGGATTCTCGTGCTCTACTATCGAACTGTCTAGCCCCGGCATATCCTTGTATGACCATGCAAACACGTCGACGTATTCTCTGAGCAAACTCGATCAATCTGTCCCTTTCAACCCCCGGAAGAAGCTTCCAATCTGTGTCTCTTTAGGTTCCTCAATAGTACCCAAGTTCACACTTATCAAAACCTCCTCAGCATTGGGCCCGGTTTTCCTTTTTTCCGAAACCCGCTTAAAGATTTCTTTAATGTATTGTTCGTTTAGTGTGTTTGCATCTTGTTCAAATGATTCATTATTAACTCGTTGTTAAGTTTTGAGTTAATTTATCATTTGTTAAGTTGGCAATAAGAGGATAATCGTAAAGATTTGTCATTTCATTCAAAATAAGGGGAAAGATGACATCGATTACATTTTCATAATCCTCGTGCGTGAGGCCTTCTGATGACTCGAGGACCGGAATTCAAAGATTCCCGACTCGACCGAATAGACGCTACCGACTCGGACCCTACGCTACTTATTGACTCGAGGGGGACTTGACAAGGGTTGGACCGGATCTCACTCCTTCTTGCGTTGCCCGGGAGTAGCAGCCTTGCGCCGTTCTTCGTAAAGTTGGAGACTTCGAACCGATCAAAAGCTTGCCGGAAATCATTGACAGCCACATCGTGGAAAGATGGTGAGGGGAACTAAAGTAACTTGTTGCAATCTTTCGCCTAGCTCTTCCGTAGCGACGGACTCATTGATCAAGTGTCTGGCTCATTTTGTCGACGCACCGCCGATAGGTCATCTTTTCCTTGCCAATCTTTGATACCACCACCTTGTCAAGCATAGCCAATAGGAGGGTTGGCTTGAATGATGCCGATAAAGTCTTCTTCGGGAGAGACTTTGATCCTTCCCCGATTGGCCAAATACTCTATAGGCTTTCGTATTCGTCTTCTAGATCTCGCTAGCTTTTTGTTGAATCTTACAATGGCAACAAACTCGAATTTTCTACTTCAAGAGGGTCACCGATCATAGGGATATCAGCCGGATCGTGCTTGGGGTGACGGGTTCCTTGACAGTTCCTTGGCATAACCGACATAGTAGTCGAACTTGCCCGAAGGCTCTCCCAAAGTTCCTACGCTCTTGTCCCCAAACTTCGTATCTTTCCTTAAGCTTCGCCGTGTGGACTTTCTCTTCTTCTTCTTCCTTGAAGGAGCGTCCTCATTGATCCATTCTTGATACTCATACTCTAGGCGCCTTTCACAATCACATACATCATACCGTATGTGAGGCTTGGGTTGAATCGGGATAGCCCCTCCAACCGCTTGGTCATTACCGTTGTGGATTACCATGTTGGCCATTTTGACACCGAAAAGCCGACAAAACCGAGGATTCTCGCGAACCTGTCCGAGGATTCTCGCACTAACAAGTTGCCGACCCTGTTCTCACCCACTTCTTTCTCGCTGGGAAAGGGATAGGAAAGGTTTAGACTCGGGGTAGGTGTTTAGTCAAGGCTCGTGCAATATGCAAATTAGAATCTTCAAGTTTACTTAAAATGTTGTCTTTTATTAATATCTATTTGGTTGGAAAAGGGGTTCTCGCCCTTCTTTTTTCACAACTACTCTAGATCCCGGATCGTGGGTTCCGTCACTACGTCTATAAGCCCCTCGTATTCCACCCGTATTTCGACCTCCCAGGTGGATGTTCCGGCGAGGGTCCTATAGGGCACGCGGATCCCACCGACCGAGAGTAAAGAACGCTCCTATCGGGTCTAGCGGGTCATAGGACCTTTCAACGCACGAGCGATGCGGATTATAGTCAAGGCAATACCGGAAAGTCTCGTCTCTCGCCTCGACGGATCTTTAGCGTAGTTTCGCTTGAGCGAATGACGGTTTCGACTTTCGGTAATGTCCGAGAGAATAATAGGCATGGGTCGGGCGGTAAAAAGCCGGATGACACGGTGTCACATTGAACTTCGTTGCATACACGGTGCGTGGGTCGGAATCGAAGTCAATGCCGGTCAAGATCTTGCCAATTTTTCCTTGTCGGAATTTTGGCGTAGCTTCGCTGAGCGAAAGATCTTTTGATTTTTGGCAAAGACTCGGTCTTGACTCTTACGCATTCCGTGCGGGTGAAGGTCAATAGTCAATGTCGGAGTCAAGATCCCACCAATTTTTCCTTGTCGGAATTTCGGCAAAATTTCGCTTGAGCGAAAATCTTGGCTTCCGTTATGAGCTAAGGCTTGACCTTTACGTGGGTATGCAATCGGGCTATATGACACGGACTAGACCAAAAACCAACCAAAAGTCACGGATTTTTGAAACGTGTGACACCTGACCGTGCATTGGTCGACACCGGCCGCCATGGGGAGGTTGGGATGATTCCGTGCGCGCCCGGGAGCATCGTAAGGCTGTCCGTGATCGCAACCGGAACCACCCTCGGGTTTAAAGGACGTGCGTGCAAAGTGTACAGATATATCAAAGTGCGCGTAGTGTGCGGTCTCCTAAAATTGTTCCTTTTGAGTTAAAACAGAAATTTTCATAAATGTGTTTTAAAGGAATGCTTTTCGGGACGGGGGAGAATGCAACACGTAAATTTTCTGGGAAGTCCCAGTCAGTCGTGGAGCTGAGTAGCCCCAAGCTGCTAGGACTTGCCGCATTAACCCCGATTTTTCCCGGTGGAATTGCCACCGAGGTCGTATGGTCGAATCCTATGAGGATTAGCCGTACGACCGCATGGATCAATTTTCCGTGTTCCACTCCTTTGCGATTTTTTATGCTCAAAGTATGCACGAAATCCAAGATGCAAATGATGCAATGCAAGGTAAAGGAAGCAAGCACGATTAATGAAATCGACGACGGAGTCTAACCCGCTCAAAGGGAAAAGCTTTCTTTATTTTTCAAAAAAAAAAAAAAAAAAATTTTGAAAAGGGATACTCGGTACGTGGATTGTTAAAACCACCGGTTATCCCAAGCCCCGTGTTAGGGAGTGTACAGGAAGGGTAAGTGGTTTCCACATATATATCAAGTATCGATTTTTGTTTTGAAAATAAAAGCTTTTCTCCTTTGGGGTTTTCCCAGCGGAGTCGCCAAACTGTGAATGTGTGCCCAAATTTTGTGGATTCACGCGAGTTTGAAGACATCCGAGTTATTTGAAAAACGGAGTCGACACGCCATTTTGATTACCTAAAAACTTTGAAAAAAAAGGTTTTTACTTGGGTTCGGAGGTTAAGTTACCCCTTGGGAAGAACGTTTGGCGTTCACCCAAAGTGCCTTGCCGGAGCAAGTCTCCCAAGATTTCAGTAATCGTGCTTTCTTGCGTGCTTTCTTGTGTGCATGTGTTTGAGAAAAAGGGGGGGGGGAATGTCCCAAGTTGTCTTCCGGACGTACAAACCATTTGTTGGTTGTCGCTCGGGATTCCTTGGAATTTTATGTATTTGGGATTATGATCCCGTCCTCATCTTATGACTTGTGATCATCGCATTTTAACCTCGGGACCCTCGGGACTTGCGTGATCGAGAGAATGACTCTCTTTTGGTCAAAGATGAGGTTCTTTAGAAAAGGAGGGTCCTTAGCCCATCAATCCTACGCTTTAAGACGGTCGAGCTCGTATAGAGGCTTCATACTCTTTCTTAAGCGATAATCGGAGATATAGGGTTCAAGGTTATCCCTTTCCAAAGAAATCGTGAACCTTTAATGGAAGGAACGATGTAAAGATAGGATCTTTTACACCGGTCCGTTCCAAGGTTGGGGGAAAGGGGAATGCATGATGAAAAATGACTCTTTAATGAAAAGATGACATTTTTGGTTTTAGCAAATGATGCTTTTTGATTGAAAGAAATGATCTTTATGCAAGTGATGCGTAAAGATAGGATTTTTATGCAAATGATGCATTGGAAAAGGTTTTTGAATGCAAATGATGCATTTTTATTGAAAAGATTGGATTTTTATGTGCAAATGATGCATAAAAATGACATTTTTATTTGAAAATGGGGGTTTTAGGTGCAAAGGATGCACCTTTATGAAAAAGACTACATTTTTATGACAAATGAGGTCTTAATGCATGCAAAAGGGAAAGGGGGTGATAAAGATGTGATCTTTATGAATAAATGCCAAGTCCCAAGCAAGATATATGAATGCAATGAGCAAGTATATCAATTAAAAGCAAGGTTAGGGCGTGCGAGGTTACCAATTGCTTCCTTTGCTTCTTCGAACGGAGCTAGGAGGAGAGGTTGGTCTTGGGTCTTCAAGGAGGAGGGAGGTAGCTTCTTGGCCTTCCTTCTTCACCTTCTTGAGCTTGCACCAATATTCTTCACGTCTTGGGAGTGTTTATAAGTGTATTGTGTATTTTGTGCCTCTATTGTGTGTGTTGAAATGGGTAGAGGAGGCCTCTATTTATAGGTAATCTGGATAAGGTGAATGAAGCCGTGCGGCTAAGAGCAGCGAGCTAATGCAGCCGTGCGGGCTTATCCTGAATGACTCAGCATTCTAGAACCATGCAAGGTGGCAAATTCTAGAACCCTCCTTCCTAATTAAGAAAAACGTGTTTCTTAATTAGGAAGGATCCTCTTCAGCCCTTATTTAATAAAAAACAGTTCCGGAATGTTTCCGGAACGCTGGGAAGGTCTGGGGAATTACCGGAAAACTTACCGAAATTGTCGGAAAAATTAACCGGAAGGCATGAGCCAGATTTGGGTACTTACAGCGGCCACGAGAAAAAAAATATAAAGCGATAGAAAAGACGGATGAAAGAAAATTGCAGCAAGTTTTTTTGCAATGACAAGTTGTGGTAAAATTGCAATTCCCGATTCGTTAACCGTTGGATTGAACTCAAATTTGGTGAGCAAGTTTATGATAGAATTTTTTTTGAACAATATGGACGGTGGAGGTCGAAATCTTTTATGTGGAGATGAAGATAAAAATTTCGGAACAGAACAGTTTATGAAAGAATTTTTTTTTGAACATATAATAAACTAACGGAAGAACATCAAGGATGTTGCCACAATTGTGTAAAATATTTGTGGCTACGCCACTTCTAATGTTTATACAATGGGTGATATATCTCTTATGGTTCATGAGAATCATTGTGAGAAAAATCGAAAAGTTCATAGAAACTAAGTTGAGAAATTGAAGATTGAAAGTTGTGGTTTTTAACGTTCTTATGGTTCACAAGAATCATAATGAGAAAAATTGAATAGTTCTTTGAAACTAAGTTGAGAAGATGAAAGTTAAAAGATGTAGTATTTAACGTTACATTTTATCAATGATGTATTGACAAAGATGATAGGGCTTCTTGAAATGAGTTGTTAAATCATAATATTGTCATTAGTGACAAAGTAACAAAGATAAAAACAATAGAACTTTTTGAAATAAATTGTTGAATTCTATTGTTGTGAACATTGACAAATGTTACAAGAACTAAAATCATAGGGTTTTTTGGAAGAAGTTGTTAAAACCTATTAGGGGAATATGTGACTAATGTAATAAAGATGAAAACAATATGACTTATTGAAGGAAGTTGTTAAATCGTATTGTTATCAATGATGACAAATGACAAAATATTTAGAAGGATGACTTTTAAAATAAATTATGTATTATGTAAATGAGAATGTGACTTTCTCTAATTTAGAGGTAATTCAAGACGAGACATTTAAAGTTTTGGAATAATTAATCTTCAACTATAATTCCATTAAGGAATTTAGAGGTTTATAAATATAAGTGGTTATAAAAAATAAATTGTGTTAATTCTTCTATTGAATTTGCAATTTATTATTGAATTTAATTCTCTAATTAAGTTAGAGAGTTATATTTGTAACAACAAAGTTATAAATATTGAAAATTAAAACCAATGTTTGGTTTGTGTTGAGACAATCTCTAATGGAATGTGGTTGTTCCAAGTATTTCGAATTACCATAATGAGAAGTTAGAAAATTTTGTTGGCCTCGACTTTAAGTGATGTCAACAAAATATGTTCTACTTGATCACCTTTAACTTAGAGAGGTTTCTTATGGAATATCCTACAAAGTTGGGTGAAAATGTGATGGATGTTAAAGCGTGAGTGCGGTTGAAGCATGCGAATATTCTTTATCGGAATTATATATTAAATGAATTGTCGGATTCATTATAAAACGTATATGGTATCAAGAAATTGGCAAAAGATTTGTGGGAGTCGTTGGACTATAAATATAAAATCGAGAATGTGGGTGCAATGAAAATCATCGTAAGCCGCTTCCTTGATTTTAAAATAGTGTACTCTATAAATCGTAAAAAATCATATGAAAGAAGTGAAAATAGTCTTTCATGAAAGTCATGTCGAATGTATAGTGTTGAGTGGAATTCTCAAGTGATTACAATAATTGAGAAATTGCTTTTCACTTGAAGATATTTTAAAATCACCTCAACAATAAATAAATAAAAATGAATGTTGAGGTGTGTGTTATTCGTCTTTATATTGGAAAAGAGAATATAACTTTGGAGAAGAACTGTCTAACATTTCTTGTGGCGAAAGCAAATGTGATGAAGTATGTGGAAATAATTAATGCAAAGTGTTGGTCCCAAAGGTGCAACAAGGATATGAAAAACAGCTAGAGGGGGGTGAATAGTTGTTTAAAATTTTCTAACCCTTTTCAAAAATCAACCATGGCTTACTATGCTGAAAGTGTGGTCAAGTAAAAACCAACTATCAAGACAGTAAAATGCACATCGAAAGTTTCTAAGTATAAAAGTGTAGTAGTGAGAATGAGTGTGGTCGACTGCAAACGAGAAAGTGTGGTCGACCGTAAGGTTGAAAAATATGCTAAGACAGATTTCTACTATAAACACAATTCAAAGTATGGTTGGATAACAATTAAGATCAAACACAAATGCAATAAGAAAAATTTAAGAACAATCAAAGTAACGTGCAGAAAGTGTTTGACAAAGTATTTAGAGAGGTTCAATCGTAAATGATCTATGTCCTCTACCAAGATGGTTAGTCTTGGATTTTCTAAGAGTGATAGTATATTTAGATATTGAGCAGCTGTTACAAGGAATACAAAGTTGAGAATCAATCTCAAATCTAACTATCATTTATATGAAGGCTAATTCTAGACTATAACCAGTGTGTGTGTATGTGTGTTCAAGATTCAAGAGCTCTTTATAATAGAAGTATTAGAGCTTGATGAATCTTGTTGTGGTTACAAGGCTTGAGAGATTTCTGGGTAAGTAATATTTCTTGAATGCTTGAAAATGAAGTGTTTGAAGATTCAAATGATTCTGGAGATTCTGAGCTTCAAAACTTCTTGAGGATTCTAACAACGTCTCTCTTTTTTGATTCTTCATGACTTGATCACAAGGTTTATTTATAGCCTTGAAAATAAAGTAGCCGTTGGAATTTCTTGTTGGACAAGCTTCATGGACAATGTGTTGTTGATGTCTGATTGGAGCTCATTTCCTTTTTGTCTTTATGTTGCAGAGTTAGTAGAAATGTGTACTTTGTACGAATGACAACAACTGTCATCTTTTTGAAATTCTCTTAGTGAACTCTGCAACGGTATAATTCTTTGAGTTAACTCTGAGTTGAGGTCAGAGTCAATTATACCAAGTTCAAATCTTCAATCTTCAATTTGGCCAAGGACTTGAGAGGGTGTGGTCAGCCATGGTCTATGGGGTCGACCGGATTTAAGTGATTCAAATTTCTGAGGCTTGCTTCGAGATGTGCGGTCAGCCGTGGTCGACCGCATGGCTCAGATCTTTAGTCTTTCTTGAGCCAAAATACTTAGAATTTTTATCCTTCTAAAGCCTAAGTAACTTTTCTATAAAAATTGACTTACTAAAAAATTGAAGTGTAAAGCTTCATACATAATATCCTATAGTCCATATAAAATAAAATAGGTGATGGTATCAATCAAATCAAGTAATAGGAGGGGTTTATAATAAGCATACCCAATAATTTCCCCATATTTGATTGAGACCATTACCTTTCGTAAAAACATGTCAAAAAATTGAAGTATGGTAACTCATGTCCCAAGTCAATGCACACACTAAGCCTAAGTTATATATGTCTAACTTCCTATAAAGATAAAAGAAATTTACATGGAGGAATAAACAAACAATTAGTGCATTCATTGATGTTTATCATGAAGTGTATGAATGCATTTAAACTAAATGTATGAAAAACATGCATAAGTATGAGATGTGCAAGTTAAGCTTATATGCATGAGTTTATAGAAATAATGCAATCATTATTCTACAAACAAGTAGTTTGAATGAATAAAGTTTTTAAAACCATAATAATGCATTCAAATTCATAGAGATTAATAATTGTGGCTTACAATAAGTTTGAGTCAAATCAATAAAATAGGGAAGCATGAAAAACAAAAGCTTCCAACAGTCTTCAAAAATCATCAATTTACTTCAGGCTTCACTGTCTTCATTAAACTTCAAATCATCAGCGATAGGGAGAAGGAGGAGGCAGATCAAAACTATCACGGTCTCTGACATTGATGTAATTGTTGACCGCAGGGTCGGCTTGAGGAGCTGGGGCTGGTGGAAGATCTTCAGGCATGTGGAATGCAGAAGCTTCAGCACCTACAACTTGTAATACTCTTCTGAGCTCAGTAGCTTCACCATTTGTTGTCGTATCGATCGCAGCCAGCCTATCTTCAATACTCTGAAAGGCACCTGCTGAAAGATTTGTGAGCTCTTCAACCCTTGTGGTCTGGTAATCAATCCTAGAAGTATGGATGACCATGTTCTCCTTTACACTCTTGAATATTTCCCCTAATGCAATTAGAGCTCCCTTGATGGATGCATCAACTGAGTCTTCAATCTTCTTGATTCTTTTCACAACCTCAGCCTTGTCTAAGCTAATAGCTCTATACATCTCATCACCAGCATGCTTCATCTAAATTGATAAACTATGTTGAAGTGTTTGGGTCATCATCCTCATTACTTCCTTTAGAAACTCTTGGGAAATAGAGTTTTTCAGATGTTGAAGGAGGAGGAGCAATGGGTGTGGAAGAAGAAGCTAGTTGGCTTATGCCTGTTTGACCAGAAAGAATATCCTTTATAGCCTTTGTTATCATGATACTCTCCCCCTTAATGGTATCAATCATTAGGGAGGGAAGAGAGTTCACTTGGGCCTGAAGGTTTCTGTGGGAGGCAGAAAGTGCAGCTTGGTTCTTTATGAGTTGGGCAATTGGCCTTTGGGCATCAAGCTGAATAGAGGTGAGGGTTTCAACGGATTGGAGAAGTTGATCAAGAGCAGTACTTTGAGTTGGCTTGGGAGATAAGATTGGACTTTGGTAAGGAGAAGTTGGAGTTTTGGCTAACACCTCTGGCTCAGTGCGGTCAGCCGCACGGCCAGAGCCATCCTTGGCATTTCCACCATCATCATTTTTATCAAGGCTATCAACTTGGCCATCAACATTTACCTGGAAATTTTCTTCAACTTCCTCACTGTCTTCATCAATAGCCTCATTTCTAGGCTCTTCTTCAAATGGTTCATCAAGCCATTCATTGGCGTCATCATCAGGTACCACATGTTTTGATTTCCTTTTCAAAGGGTCAGCTGGAGATACAGGAATGGAATCAACCAGATCTTCAGAGAGAACATCATCACTGTCACCAAGACCAATATCATCAACAATACACTCACAAGCGTTGGTTTCTTCTAAGGAGGAAGCTGCTCATCATGTTTCTTCCTTTTCTCCCCCTGAGTTGGAGCACCAAATAAGTGTTCATAGATCAGTTTTTCTTTCACAACAGCTTGAATGGTTTTCTTCTGAGTGATTGGTGATTTTGGCTTGGATGGTGGAGGTTTGGAATGAGTAAAAAGCTTAGTAGACTTGGAGATTTGGAGGCAGGAGCACTGAGCTTGGGTAGCTTGATTGGCTTAGAAGGATTGATAGGTTTGATAGGTGCGATCGACCGTGCAGGTGCGATCGAGCTAGGTGATGAAGAAGAGTTGGATAGGATATGGTCTTTGAATTTGATTCCTCCTGGCTTCCAAGGAGAATCAATAAACTTGGCCTTCCTCTTTGTCTGTTCCACATCAATTCCTTTTCCTTTGGATCTCCTGGCCACTTCCCTTGGGTCCTCTTTCTCAACTTCATCAAATTCTTCTTCAACAACTTCCTTCTCAACTTTCTTCTGGTTCTTTGGAGGAACATACTTCTCTATGGGGTCCTTCTCCCAAAACTGTCTGTACAGCTCGTCATCAAACTTGTTCCTAAAAATCTGCATTGTCTTTCTTGTGAAAATCTTAGGCTTGGGGATCTCCTCATGTAACTCTCTCTGTCTGTCTACAATTTTGCTAATCTCCATTATCTGAGTGAGCAGGAGAGAGATTAGTCTAGTATGAGTTCTGTATTTGTTGTTCCCAGTAGCCTCATTCTTTTGATATTCTAAGATACTGGCCAGAAGTCTTTGGTAGAAGATCTTGGGCCAATGAAGTCTTGTCTCTTGGAAGATTGCAGCAGAAATCTTCCACTGATCGTTGTTGAAGTTAGCTTGGTTGCCTGTCTTGCAAAAGAAATAGTGACCAACTAGATGATCAATGTGGTACATCAGTTCATCAAAGTTCTTTCTTGGAGTTGTTATCACATCTTTGCTTCCAATCAATGATATAGCTAGGACTTCAAGATCCTTTTGGTCTGTCTCCATGGGATCAGTCTTGTAGATTGGGAAACCGAGGACCGTAGCTATGTCAATATAATCAATATCCAAAGGAACTCCTTGGATCTTTATTCTGATGAGCTTGATATTTCTGCCTTTATCATCCTTCACCTTGACTTCTCTGGCATAGTGAAAGAATTGGTCCACCAAGGCAGGAATATGGAATGACTACTTCATGTTGAAAAATGGAAGGACTCCACTTTCCTTAAAAACTTTGAGCATTACTCTTCCAAGAGCATCTTGAGCAAGATCCCTTCTATCTATCACCCAGCCACGGATGAAGTGACTTGTATTCTGCAAAGACAATATCAGTGTGAGAAAAATAGATACAAGAGTTGTAAGTGTCAAGCTTAAAAGAGAGCAAAGTACTTAGCAACTAAGACAAGAATGTGTGGTCGACCGTACGGTTGCCAAATGCGACCGTATATATCCAAAGGCAAAAACATGAACATATTACTTGTAGGCATAATTTTAGATCAACACATACAAACAGGATTAAAATAAATTGAGACCCAAAATATAAAGAATTTTTGAAAATTTTGGATGAACACTTGAAGAACATATGAAGAACATGAAGAACAGATTTCCAGATCTTAATAAAACAAAGTAAAATTCATATCTTCATGTTTCTAATAGCAAGAATTTCAACAAAACATCATTAAAAACATGAATCAAATGTAGAAAGATTGCAGAAATCCGTTTTGAGTGTTTGTAAAATTCGAAACCTAGGTTTTGAAAATCTCCTTTTGAAGCATCAAAGTACCAAGTAAAGATGAAATAAATAACATAATCAGTCACATAATGTAAATCCGAGCATCAATGTAGAGAGATTTCAAATCAAACAACGTTAAAAGACGAGTTTTCAAAGCAAATGGGTTTCCCCTTTTTATGAAAAATACGAACATACATTAGCCATTTCGAAATCCAAATTCAAAGATTAGAGACAGAAATTTCATACCATGACTACAAATTTCGAGAGTGAGGAATCAGAGTTTTAATTCTCATAGATTTTCTTTGTTGATTGCTTCTTGGATGGAGCCATTTTATAGTTGAAAATTTAGAGAGAGAAAGTAGAAAGAGAGAGAGAAGAAGACAATGAACAAGGAATGCAGAGGTTGTTGTGCAGGTGATTGTGCGAAGTGAATAAGTGGAGTAGTGGAGGGAGAGGTTATGGAGGGAGAAGTAGTGTACAGTAGTGTCCTTTGTGTAGGGGATAGTCCTTTTGTCTTCACCTTGACAGCCAATGACGGCTGAACAAGTGTTGGAGGATGTGTCATTTAAGACAAAATATTATCCTCATAAATGATTTGAATTTGTGAAAGACGAGGGAAGAATAATTGCAAAAGTATCCTTGTGCAATTATCTTGTCCTAAAAAGGACAAGTTCCAGACATCAAAAAGAGTTATAATACTTACCTGATGTCTTCAAGGATACGGTTGAGCATGACCTTTTTAGGGTAAACGGTTGACCGTATGGAAGGCTTCTACCCAGCCTAGAGATGATGTGTTATAGGCTCATGCGGTCCAATCTTATACATGATGTCCACTTGAGATGGATATGAGGCACATGCATGCTAAAGGACTTTTACGGTCGATCGTGCTTAGTATAGGCTTGGTGCGGTCGACCGTGCTGAATGGAATGGGTCATTCTTTGACCTGTACTTAGTCATGAACTCAAAACACACAATATTTGTTAGTTTAAAAAATATGGACAAGTTTATTTAAGTTCTAGCATATCTATTTCTCCTCTTAAGTACATGAATCTCTTGGAGTCAAGAGCTTTGGTAAGAATATTTGCAATTTGATTGTTAGTACCAACATACTCTAAATGAATGTTACCTTTTTCAATATGATCCTTGAGAAAATGATACTTGATATCAATGTACTTTGTTTTGGAATGCATGACAGGGTTATTTGATACTGCAATGGTTGATGTATTGTTACAATAGATTGGACAATTTCCTTCATGAATACCATAGTCAACTAGTTGTTGCTTCATCCACAGTATTTGACAACAACAACTTCCAGCTGCAATATACTCAGCCTCCATTGTTGAAACAGAAACTGAAGCTTGTTTCTTGCTGGCCTATGCAACAAGTCGATTTCCAAGGAAATGACAAGTTTCACTAGTGCTTTTCCTATCGATTGTGCAAGATGCATAGTCTGCATCTGAGTAACCTATAAGATCAAAAGATGATTCTTTGGAATACCAAAGTCCAAGGTTAATAGTCCCAGATAGATAATGAATAATACGTTTTATTGCTATAAGATGTGCTTCTCTAGGATCTGCTTGATAGCAAGCACAAACACAAACACTAAATATGATATCTGGCCTACTAACATTTAAATATAGTAAGCCAATCATACCTCGATACAAAGTTTGATCAACTTTCTTGCCTTTCATGTCTTCGTCTAACTTGTTACCAGTGGCCATAGGAGTGTCGTAAGCTTTTACATTTTCAAGTCCAAATTTCTTGATTAGGTCTTTGGTGTATTTTGCTTGGCTAAGGAAGATACCTTTATTACATTATTTGATTTGGAGCCCAAGGAAGAATGTGAGTTCTCCCATCATGCTCATCTCAATCTTGCTTTTCATGAGCTTCTCAAAACGCTTACACAAAATTTCATTAGTAGAACCAAAAATGATATCATCAACATATATTTGAAAAAGTAAAGAATGATCATTATATTTGTCAATGAAAAGAGTTGTATCGATTTTACCACGTTTGAAGCCCTTTTCTAAAAGAAATTTAGATAGAGTATCATACCATGCTCTTGGAGCTTTTTTGAGTCCATACAAAGCTTTTTGAAGTTTGTAGACATGATCAGGATGTCTTCAAATCCAAGGGGTTGTGCAACATAGACTGTTTCTTTAAGTTCATCATTGAGAAATATGCTCTTCACATCCATTTGATAAAGCTTGAATCATTTGAAAGAGGTATAGTCTAAGAAAATCCTTATAGCTTCAAGTCTTGCAACGGGGGCAAAAGTTTCATCGTAATCGTTCCTTCTTCTTGTCAATATCCTTGAGCAACCAACCTTGCTTTGTTTCTGGTGATGCTTCCATTCTCATCCATCTTATTTCTAAACACCCATTTTGTATCAATCACTCCTTGATCCTTTGGTCTTAGAACTAAAGTCCAAACTTTACATCTTTCGAATTGGTTGAGCTCTTCTTGCATAGCCACAACCCAACTTAAATCTTGGAGTGCTTCAACAACTTTCTTTGGTTCAATTTGAGATAATAGTGAAGTGTGCTCATCCTAGTGAGAGCTTCTTGTTTGAACACCAGAGAACAAATCACCAATGATGTTATTGATTGGGTGATCTCTAACCTCATAAATTTCTGAAGGTAAGTTTGGTTGAGTTGATTGTTGTTGAAGATCTTCTATAGGTACATCATTTGAGCTATCATTGTAAGTGAGTTGAGGTATAGGCTCTATGGAATGTATGGGAGTAGAATCGACTACAACATCTTCTATATGAACATCTTCAGTAGGAACTTCTGATGTTGGTTCTGAAAAATTTGGTGCGGTCGAAGTTGATGGATTTCCTTGCGTTGAGTAATTTTCTGATCTAGGTGTAGATTGTGGGGGAATACCTATCTCATTAGGCTTAGTAAAATTATCAGCAACATTTGGAGCCAAATGTGGCTTAAGGAGAGAATGTTCATCAAAAGTAACATGGATTGATTCCACTATCTTTAAATTATTTTTATTGAAAACACGAAAAACTTTAGAATGTTTGGCATACCCAACAAAAATACCTTCATCCGCTTTAGGAGCGAATTTACCACGATGCTCTCTTCCATTGTATAGAATAAAGCATTTACATCCAAAAATCTTGAAGAAAGCAATGTTGGGGGTTCTTCCTCTCCAAAGTTCATAAGGAGTTTTGTTGTAGGACTTGTTGATGAGGGATCAATTTTGAGTGAAGCAAGCTGTGTTGGTTGCTTCAGCCCAAAAGTATTGAGGTAGCTTGGCTTCAGCGAGCATTGTCTTTCCAGCCTCAATCAACGTTCTATTCTTTATTTCCACAACCCCATTTTGTTGTGGAACTCTAGCTGTCACGACCCTAAATCTAGGCACTAGTTTTATCACGTGTTGAGCACGTGGGGTTGGGATTGTAGTATCTCATTTTATGCATTATATGCTACTTGTTGGATTTTATATGCTAAATTTTTATAATGAGTCACTTATGTGGAATTGAGGATGTCAAGAAATTAATATTAATTATTAATGCTTAAATAAAATAAATAAGAAATTGTGTAATGGAATTATAATAATTGAAGTTAAATAATAAAGTTGGAAAAGTGGTTGAGGTACTTATGTGTGAAGATTGGAAATAAGGATGTTAGTTTAATATTTTAATAACTTATTTGGCATTCTTAAGTATGTTAATAAATTAAAGGGGAGAGAATGTGACACCCCAATTAGTTGTTCCCTATTGAATCTATATAATTGTGTTTTAAAAACAACGTTATTATTTTAAAGATAATAAATAATAATAATAATAATAATAATAATAATAATAAGTAGTATTCGATTTAGAAATAATAATATTAAAAGTAAAGTAATAAATTTTGGGTAAGTAGCATTTTATTATGAGACGGAGGAAGTAATAATTTATAAAAGATATTTGGGACAAATTGTGAGACTTGCATGAAAATTTTACTAGCACTTGACGTGGCTTTGGTTGAGGTGTCCTCTTTGGAGATACTAAAATGACTCACCTAATTACCTCAATTATTCATCCATTTCCTTCTTCCTCAAAAGAGAATCCATGGAGAAAACCAAAACCTTTACTCCTTCTTCCTAAAAATTCTTCCTAAAATTCTTGAGGCTTTAATACTCCTCCGTTTTTAGATCCGTTTGCGGATTCTTGTTCGTGATGACGAGGGGAACGCGTAGAGCCGATCAAATAAATATTTCATTTCGCACTATTTTTAGGCAAGTTATTATAATCCCTTCTTTGTATGCTCATGTTATGTATGTGTAGATTAATTCTTGATTTATACATATTATTTATAAATTTAGTAAAATTACTTGCAGAAATTATGGATAATTGGAATAAATCCTTGTATGTTAATTTAATGAAACTATCTACTTGGAAAAATTTTGGTGTTTATGAAAAGCTCTTGCATGTTAAATTTAGTTAAAGTATTTACTTGGAAATAAAATGAATTAAAATGAATAAATGGAATGGGTAAATTATTACTTGCTTGTTGGTTGAATTGTGAAATTCTTAGTCATATTAATATGGTTAGACTAAGGAAAACAGCCTGTTTTGAGCTAACTTTATTTAGGCACTGTATAAAATCTAGCCATGGGTTTGAGTTGAATTTTTGATATGTGTTTCATATATGTCTTAGGAGATATCTTGCCAAGTTTCAAGTTATTTGGATAAGATATAGACATAGAAATAGCATTAGTTTCACAGCTGCTCCAGATTTGAACTTAAACAGGGCAGTAACTTGGGAAGAGTATTGTGATTAAATGAACCATGGGAATTCTATGATTTTTGGATATGTTTTACATTTATATGTTATTTATATCCATGTTAAATTTCAAGTTCATCTAAGTTGAATTGTGCCTGTTATGGATAAAATGGTACAGCTGGTCTGATAATGATACATTAACTTATATAGTAGATGAATATTGTTATGATGGGTTTGAATTATGTATGTTAAGTATAGTGAAAAATGAGGGTACTTCCCTAGTTGGTCATGGTTGATATTGATACTAAAATTTGGTACTTTTGAATTGAAAAGTATGCATTTGGGATAAAACTTGTACAAGGAAAATTGTTACTGCTGCTGTTTAAATGCTGGTGTCTGATTTCTGCCATGGCACGAGTCGTGCCAAGGGGCACGAGTCGTGCCCTTTGGCCATTCGTGGCCACGAGTCGTGGCTAAGGGTCTCATTCGTTCTGAGTAGATTGGAGGAAAAAGGCACGAGTCGTGCCATAGGGCACGAGTCGTGCCCTGAACTGAAATTTCTGTACAACTTTGAAGGCTTGGAAACCTAAGCAAACGAGAACCAAATTGATCACTCTTTAACTTAGATTAAAGAAGAACCTTTTAGCTATACAATGATACTTTAGTTGATCAAAATGGAATAGTAGAAGTACTTGTAATATAGTTGTGAACTTGCTTCGTAACATTGATTTATTCTTAGCCAAAGTAACTTCAACTTGGCAAATGGTACTTGAACCTTTATAGAGGTTATCTGTTAACTTATATTGACTGGGTAGGAATAGTTTGTTATACTTTCCTACTTCATTTGAGTTCATATGCATTGGCATTATGGCACCTAGTGCATGAAATAAATGTTGCACTCTAGTATGGATTGAACATGAGTATGTTTTACCATTTTATATATATATATCGTTGTTGTTATCCCGTATTGTGGATTTTATTCAAGTAGCTTATATGTGCTTGAATGGTGTTAATCAGCTGATGTAGGGGGTGTAATGGAGTACGATCACTTATGAGAAATCGTTCCATAAGGTGCTCGGACTACATTATATCTTTGGCCTTTCCCCTTTTGTGGCCACAGATTGGGGTTTCAACTTCTATGAATATGTGCAGTCAGTTCATATGAAAGTTGAAGTCTTATATCTTCCCTGGAAAATGGGTTTTATAAGACGTGAATATGCAATCAGCAGTTCACAAGAGATGAGTTACTATTGTAGCTATCTCCATTATATGATATTGATTCTGGTGGACATGTGTTCACGGAATACTTGGAGTTTTATCCTCCAACATTGTATGACTTATTGGTCAGACGGGAAAAGGTAAACCAAGGTAACGTAAGGTGTTTACTGCTTTTCCAATGTGTTATATGCACCTTGTATATGTTGCATCTTAAATGGCATAATGTTGCTTATATGATATGTTATGAGTACATTCTTCTTGTACTATGAATGTGATATTTATATGAACTATGAATGCCTTCTTTGTAACGCATGTCATATTGTTGCATATATAATAACTTGTTGAGATTTATCTCACCCCGTCCTCTTTTACTGTTTTAGACAGGGCGAGCCAGGGTATAGGACCGGTTGAGGAGGACGCCAGTTTGGGATTATGATTTGGGTAAGATTTGGAAATGGTTACATTATATAAATGTGAACCAGGGGTAGTATACCCGAGACAGTTTTTGTAGCTATAATATTTTGGTATTTAAAGTGTTGTAGTTATATTTGTTATCTCCGTGGTGGAGCTTGTGTAAATATAAATTTTGGTTTAAAACTTCGAAGTGTTAAATTTTATAAATGTTGTAAATAAGTTAGTTTATGTTTTTATTCCCTTTTCCTCCAAGTGGAGATGCCCCAAGTTTGTAGTGGGATGTTTAAGTTTTAGTTAGTTGTTTTCAAGATTTTCTTTAAAGTTCAACAGGTTCTTATATCAAATTTTTAGAAAGGACATTTCGAAATTTTTTTTAAAGAAAATCTTGAAAACAACTAACTAAAACTTAAACATCCCACTACAAACTTGGGGCATCTCCACTTGGAGGAAAAGGGAATAAAAATATAAACTAACTTATTTACAACATTTATAAAATTTAACACTTTGAAGTTTTAAACCAAAATTTATATTTACACAAGCTCCACCACGGAGATAACAAATATAACTACAACACTTTAAATACCAAAATATTATAGCTACAAAAATTGTCTCGGGTATACTACCCCTGGTTCACATTTATATAATGTAACCATTTCCAAATCTTACCCAAATCATAATCCCAAACTGGCGTCCTCCTCAACCGGTCCTATACCCTGGCTCACCTTGTCTAAAACAGTAAAAGAGGACGGGGTGAGATAAATCTCAACAAGTTATTATATATGCAACAATATGACATGCGTTACAAAGAAGGCATTCATAGTTCATATAAATATCACATTCATAGTACAAGAAGAATGTACTCATAACATATCATATAAGCAACATTATGCCATTTAAGATGAAACATATACAAGATGCATATAACACATTGGAAAAGCCGTAAACACCTTACGTTACCTTGGTTTACCTTTTCCCGTCTGACCAATAAATCGTACAATGTTGAAAGATAAAACTCCAAGTATTCCGTGAACACATGTCCACCAGAATCAATATCATATAACGGAGATAGCTACAATAGTAACTCATCTCTTGTGAACTGCTGATTGCATATTCACGTCTTATAAAACCCATTTTCCAGGGAAGATATAAGACTTCAACTTTCATATGAACTGACTGCACAATATTTGTAACGCCCCGAGCCCGAAGACCTGGGTCGGAACGCTATAAGATTTGACGTACTAGCCCCACAAACCACCACAAGTCTTTTCAGCACGTGTTGTCCTCACTTACATGCTCACTGAGAAACTTCCCAGTGGGTCACCCATTCCAGAATTTCCCCAGGTCAAGCACGCTTAATCTTGGAGTTTTTATAGGATGAGCTTCCGAAAAGAAGATGCATCTTGGTGATATGAGTAGCACTAATCAAATCATATCAAACATATCAAGCACACACATTTTTGGGGATGTTACAATCTCCCCCACTTAGGATTCTTGTCGTTCCCGGTAAGGCCTACTTGGATCGAAACCCCGGGCAGTGTGGATCCAAGAGGGGCTCGTACGGATTCAAGAGGTGACTCCCACCGACACCGCGGTGTGCACTTTGTTCCGCACAGCACTTTGCTCCACACTTCCGGCCGGGTCCTGCTCTGATACCATTTGTAACACCCCGAGCCCGAAGACCGGGTCAAAACGCTATCAGATTTGACGGACTATCCCCACAAACCACCACAAGTCTTTCCAGCACGTGTTGTCCTCACTGAAAAACTTCCCAGTGGGTCACCCATCCTAGAATTTCCCCAGGTCAAGCACGCTTAACCTTGGAGTCCTTATAGGATGAACTTCCGAAAAGAAGATGCATCTTGGTGATATGAGTAGCACTAATCAAATCATATCAAACATATCAGGCACACACATTTTTGGGGGCGCCACAATCTCCCCCACTTAGGATCCTTGCCGTCCCCGACAAGGCCTACTTGGAAACCCCGGGCAGTGTGGATCCAAGAGGGGCTCGTACGGATTCAAGAGGTGACTCCCACCGACACCGCGGTGTGCACTTTGTTCCGCACAGCACTTTGCTCCACACTTCCGGACGGGTCCTGCTCTGATACCATTTGTAACGCCCCGAGCTCGAAGACCGGGTCGGAACGCTATCAGATTTGACGGACTATCCCCACAAACCACCACAAGTCTTTCCAACACGTGTTGTCCTCACTTACGTGCTCACTGAGAAACTTCCCAGTGGGTCACCCATCCTAGAATTTCCCCAGGTCAAGCACGCTTAACCTTGGAGTCCTTATAGGATGAACTTCCGAAAAGAAGATGCATCTTGGTGATATGAGTAGCACTAATCAAATCATATCAAACATATCAGGCACACACATTTTTGGGGGCGCCACACTAGCAGTAGAGAAGTTATGGTCAATATCATGGTCATCACAATATTGAGCTACACCGTTGTTCTTGAATTCTGTTTCATGATCCGATCTAATACTAATGATTTCATCTTCTTATTGAGTTTGGAGATGTCTAAAGAGTGAGGTTAAGATGTTATAGCAATCATCTTTAGAGGTCATCATCTCAACTCACGTATATCTTGAGTAATCATCCACCACAACTAAAGTATATCTACTTCCTCCAATACTTGCGATGGTGACAGGTCCAAACATATCGATGTGGAGTAGTTGCAAATATCTTGAAGTTGAAGGCATGGTCTTGCTGGAGAAGGATGCCTTAGGTTGTTTGCCAAGTTGACATGCAGTGCACTTCTTGTCATGGTGATCAACTACTTTGGGTAGACCACAAACTAGACTTTCTCTTCCAATCTTTGATAGATACTTGAAGTTCAGGTGACTAAGTCTTTTGTGCCACAGCCAACTATTTTCACTCACACTTTTTGCTACAAAATAGATATTAGTAATGTTGCAGGAAAAATTAAAATCGATAATATAAATATTACTCTTACGAATCCCTTTGAGCAAAGTGACTCCGGATGTGCCATCTTTAATGAAGCAGTTCATTGAAGTGAAGTTGCAATGCAATCCTTTGTCACAAAATTGAGATATGGAGAGAAGATTATGCTTGAGTCCTTTGACTAGAGAGACTTCTTTTATTGTGATATTTCCTTTTCGAATGACTCCATATCCAATTGTCTTTCCTTTGTTGTTATCCCCAAAAGTTACTGATGGACCACTTTCTTCACGGACATCTTCCAGCAAGGTGATATCTCCTTTCATGTGTCTTGAGCAGCCACTGTCAAGATACCATTCATTTGAATTTGCCTTCGAAGTTTCAACCATGAAGCAGAGGACCTGAAAAATAGACATTTAAGCACGAGGTCCCCTTTATTCTTTTGGGTCCTGGGGTTAGCACATTTTGACAACCCACACCTGTTTGATCGAAGGCGGGTTATGTCTTCGAGCATTAGGTGTGAATCTCAAAATACATTCTGCAGCCGAGTGACCATAACAATCACACACAGAACAATGATGAAAGCCACTACCAAACTCAGTTTTGATAAACTCTTTACTTGTCTTAGGTTTCACATCTTTAGCTGGGCCAGAGGTTTTGGCATTGACAAAAATTGTCTTTTTGTGGTTGACCACAGATTTTTAAGGAGCACCTGCCTTGCTTGTGAATACTTGGTATGTGGTCGGAGGTGTGGTGTGGTCGACCACATGATAATTTACACCATAGTCTTTTTCCTTTTCTTTCATCTTGGAATTATTCCCAGTTTGATTTTTGGGGTAGACATAATGAAAGTTAAGTTTAGATTTTGGTTTATGTCCTTTACCCTTTGAATAAGATTGCTTCACCTTAGAATTTTCATGAGTTTGATCAGAAATTTTTTCACTCTTTTCACAGCAAGAGACACACATAAAATTGTCACTAGATTGGAATCCCAAGCCTTCTTTATCTCCACAAGACTTTTGGAATTCTAGTATTTGATCCATAGTGACACGAGATTTGGTCCACTCATCAATCACCTTTTGGAGATCAGTGTTTTGAGCAACCAAGTCATCGTTTCTAATTTTGAGTGCAGCAATTTTAGTTTCAAGAGTGATATTTGATTCAGCAAGAGGAGTCATGCTTCTGACTTTCTCTTTCAAAAGTTTGATTTCAGATTTTAGCACACTTTTCTCTGTCTTGAGCTGAGAAATCTCATCAGTTGATAGTGATAGGGATTTCTTAACATTTTCAAACCTTTGGATCATTACTTCAGCCTTTTTAAACATCTCTTCTTGTTTCCATGGGAGAAATCTCATTGACCCTTTTTGAAACACTTGAGTTTGACTCAATTTTTGAAGGTGTTTCATTTTTTTTTTGGAAAGATGGGGCGAGAAAATGAGCAATTACCAATTTTGTAGCTTGGAGTGAGTTCGAAGTTGCTATAGTCCACACTACTAGCCACAATATTGGGTTTCTTAGAAACCACCTTATTCTTCTTTTTGGGTGACTGAACAAAAACTTCATATTCTGAATCACTAGAAACATCCTCAGCAACAAGGCAGAGATTTATCGGTACTCTCATCGCTTTCTTTATCAGAATCAGTTTCGATCCAAGTAGCAAATTCTTTTGAGTTATCTTTTTCTTCAGCAACCATCCCCTTTCGTCGAGAAAATTTCGAAGGAGAATTTTTCTTTTTCAAATATTCATATTTGGGTTGAGGACACTCCGAAGCAAAATGACCGGGATTTCTACAATTGTAGCAAATAAGGTCACTCTTTTTCTTTGGGTCACTCACCCTAGAAGATGTTGCTGGAGGTTTAACTTTTGAAAAAGATTTTAAATTTTTACGAAATTTTTGGAAACGTTTTACAAACATGGCAAAATCCTCGTCATCCATATCGATGAGAGAAGAAGTTGAAATATTAGAATCTGAGGTAGGCTTTGAGGGTTTCTCCACATGATCAACAACAGATATAGAAAGTGATTTTCCCTTTCCTTCAACCTCTTCAATATGTTTTAATTATAGCTCATAAACTTTAAGATTTGCATACAGGTTACTGAGAGTCCAAGTATTAAAATGTTTTGAGTCTTCAAGGGAAGTTGCTTTGTTCATCCATTTGGATCCCAGAGCAGCAAGGAATGTCATGTTAATTTCTTTATTAGTTAACACTTTACCAAGAGATAAGCAAGCATTTACTAACTCAACATAGCGGTCGTAGGTTTGACGTAGAGTTTCATTCGATCGTCTTGTAAAACTGCTATATATTCTTTCCACTTCAAACTTCTTATTCTCCTTGCATAGATCATCACCTTCGAGATAGCTTTCAATAGCATCCCCCATTTGCTTTGCGTTCGTGCATTTGATAACCTTCTGATAGGTGGATACTGATAAGGTTCCGGAAATGATGTGTCTGGCTTTGCTATCCAATGCAACATATTTTCTTTCTTCATCAGTCCAATCTGACTTAAGCTTTTTAACTTCAGGAATTTCAGTATTGGTAGTTGTATCTGGATTTGCCTTCATTGGAACAAAAGGTCCATTGGTTACGCAATCAACCAGCTGTTACAAGGAATACAAAGTTAAGAATCAATCTCAAATCTAACTATCTTTTCTATGAATGCTAATCCTAGACTATAACCAGTGTATGTGTGTTTGTGTTCAAGATTCAAGAGCTCTTTATAATAGAAGTATTAGAGCTTGATGAATCTTGTTGTGGTTACAAGACTTGAGAGATTTCTGAGTAAGTAATATTTCTTGAATGCTTGAAGATGAAGTGTTTGAAGATTCAAATGATTCTGGAGATTCAGAGCTTCAAAACTTCTTGATGATTCTAACAGCGTCTCTCTTTTTCGATTCTTCATGACTTGATCACAAGGTCTATTTATAGCCTTGAAAATAAAGTAGCCGTTGGAATTTCTTGTTGGGCAAGCTTCAAGGACAATGTGTTGTTGATGTCTGATTGGAGCACATTTCCTTTTTGTCTTTATATTGCAGAGTTAGTGGAAAGATGGTGTGTCATTTGTACGAATGACAGCTGTCATCTTTTTGAAATTCTCTTAGTGAACTTTGCAACGATATAATTCTTTAAGTTAACTCTGAGTTGAGGTCAGAGTCAATTATACCAAGATCAAATTTTCAATCTTCAATTTGGCCAAGGACTTGAGAGGGTGCGGTCAGCCATGGTCTATGCGGTCGACCGCATTTAAGTGATTCAAATTTCTGAGGCTTGCTTTGAGATGTGCGGTCAGCCGTGGTCGACCGCATGACTCAGATCTTTAGTCTTTCTTGAGCCAAAATATTTAGAATTTTTATCCTTCTAAAGCCTAAGTAACTTTTCTATAAAAATGGACTTACTAAAAAATTGAAGTGTAAAACTTCATACATAATATCCTATAGTCCATATAAAATAAAATAGGTGATGGTATCAATCAAATCAAGAAATAGGAGAGGTTTATAATAAGCATACCCAACACAAAGACAAAGTTGGTCAAACTTATTTGAAATGTCAAACTTGTGTGAAAAGTCAAAATCGTTTAAAAAGTCAAATTTGTTTAAAAAGTCAAACTTGTTTGAAAAAGTTGAACATATACCTTGTGTCTTGAGAGACAACTGTGATGTCATCAAGAATGTTATTCATGATGTTTAAGTAAATGAAACGGAAGAGTGTTCAGGTGATCAATAATGAGATTGAATCTCGTTGTATTGTCAAAATATATACAAACAAGACTTATCAAATATGTGATTGAAGTTATAATCAAGGCATATTGATTTTTGAGATGTGAATATAGATCAAGTGATCAATATTGAGATGTGAATATTATTCACATGTATGATGGTAAAATATAAGTTTTTATCTTTAACGTAGATTACTAAAAAGTAAAATGTTGAATCTTATCTCTTTAAAGGAAAAGTTGGAAATTAACTTAATAAATATGTAGTAATAAAACACAACTAAGTGTAGTTTCTGTATAAGTTATACTAAATACTATTGATTTCATATGTGTTGGGTATGCTTAAAATAGTTGTGATTATAGAATTCTTGTTTATAAATCCAAGATTCAATGTATATACAAGAATACTATAATGAAATCATGAATCGCTTCTTTAAAAAAAATATGTTTCCGTATAAATTAATATATGAGGCAAACTCATTTAAACGGATTCGTGATTCAATAAAAGAAGAAAAAACTTATCATGAGTAAATGATGAAAAAGAGGCATGATCTCGATATAGCAAATAAGGTATGATAAGAAAATTTTATGGCCCAAATTTTCTAACCTCAATGCTAGAAAGGGAATCATAAGGTTATAAAGACATTGAGCTTTTTGGAAAGATCTTTGTGGAAAGAGGCCAATAAAAGTGAGATTGATTCTATCTTGGAAAATCACACTTAGAAACTAGTGGATTTACCTACGACTAGTAAATCAGTAGCATATAAGTGAATTTTCAAAAAGGAAATAAATACCGATGAAACAATCAACGAGTATAAGGCTAGACTTGTAATTGATGATTACAATAAAAATGAAGACCTTGATTACTTTTATACTTATTCTCTAATCGTGAGAGTAAAGATTTGTATTTGCAATTGCTGCATGGAAAATTTGAAATAAGTCAAATGGATGTAAATAACCTTTCTAAATTGTGATTTAGAAGAGAAAATTTACATAGAACAACCCGAGGAGTTTGTTGTACATTAGCAATGAAACAAAGTGTACACAATGTACACCATGATCAAATGGTGTTAATAATGAAAATTGACATTATTGCTAATTTTAGAACTACCTTGAAAATGTGGGGGGTGAGTATACTTTGGAAAATAATTACCTTTTGAAAAGGTTTCCCCAAAAAACAATGAGATGTCCATATGAAATATGAAAACGTAGGCATACATACACTTATTAATGTGGGGGTGCTTCGTAAAGTAAATAGTCCAATTACCAAAGAATTGAAATTGGTCAATTAATGGTGAATTATGTTTCAAGAGTTATGTTCATAATAATTGTGCATATTGGTTTGTTATATATGATTCAGTAAGTTTGAATATATATAAAAATCAAAAGAAAATAAAATCAATGGACATCATATATTGATGTCAAATTCATGAAGTGAATAAATAATACTTTGAATGAAATAGATCAAAGTGTTGAAACGGTTCAAGAAATGGAACCTAGAAGAAAATGTGCTAGTTTGTAAAGTCATTGTATGACTTGAGACAAGTACAAAGATAACGACATCAAAGGTTTGATTGTGTGGATTTAAACAAGATTGACTACGTCACTTTGTTAATTAAATCCAAAAAACAATATGTTAACTAAGAAAAATTCTATTCAATTTGATTCGTTGATTCAAATTTAAGGAAAACTAATGGACTCGTTGTTAAACAAGTTATTAGGTGGATATTTTTGAAATTTTTGAAAGGATCAATACGAAATAGTTGGGATTTAAATGAATTTGATTTAACAATTATCAAATGGATAAAGTTTGTGTAAGCAAGATGGTATATTGCTAAAGTCAATTTATGATTAAAAAGACATATACCAATGTGTAATGGTAGTCTAGACATATATGTCTAAGACATAATACCATTAGACAACTACTCTCAACTAATTTGACTATTTGAGGTCAAATGATAAACATATCCGTTAACCAAAAGGTTAAATCGAGAGTTAGTTGTAAATTCGGAGGAGAATGTTACTTAAGCCTCTTAAAAGTTAAACACATCGAAAAATCCAATCTAGATGACTGGAGATCCCAAGAACGAGATTCAATGGGACCATCTAAATGTTAAAAGACTTGTAGAGTTATTGTGGGGGGAATTAACCCCAAGTTCATTCCTATTAGTGATATCCCGAAAGGATAATGATAAGCATATGAATTTTAATGATTCTTACGCGTCGAAAATTCGAGAGGGGTAATATGGGTTGCCTTTAAGAAATCACATATGTGAGAGAGAAGTAGGGCCGCTTCGAGGAGAATTGTGTGAGACTCAATTCTTAGACCCTCTCAAAGAACCAGACAAAATGTTCAGGGCCATGAATGAACATAGATATTAGAATTGAACTATGTTAGGACGATAATTGTGTCAAGCATATGATCGGCTACACAAAAAACATAATGATTAAAGGACTTCGCGTCTATCGAATTGCGAGTATAGTAAATATGCGTGTACGAGCGAAGGTTCAACGAGCATTCCCATACCTATCGCATGCAAGTTTTCGTCTGCCAAACTCTATCACCAAACTCGTACTCAATTTTCTTTATGTGGGGGATTGTTGGAAAAATATGTTGTTTGAAGTAAATTGTGTATTTTCCTTACATGAATCGTTTATAGTTTGACAAAAATTATTGTGAGTTCATTTTACACTACGTGTGAACATTGAAATGGTATACCTAGATGTCCAATTTGAGATTTGATGAGAAATATATGATAGCTCAAAGTTGGTGGGTTGAAATTGTAACTTATAGAATTTAACCACACTGTTGATGTCCCATGATTCCTAGATTAATGAGGGATTAATATGGATCATTATCTTGGGATTAGGGGTTACAAAGTGTGGAATTAAATCCCATGAATATAAGGTAATGACTCCCATATTAATAAAAGGATTTATTTGGAATTCATCACATGGTTATTGAAGCTATAACTAGAAAAATCCACAACAAATGAAAACAACTTTTTCATCAATCTTCTTCCTCCCTTTTGCAATTTGTTTATCTTATTTCTTTGGTATTCAAGAAATTTATTCATGTTGATTTTGTCCAAGAATAGTGAGATTTGTCGGATATTATAGTGTGCAAGAATAGTCCGGTCCGTCCGTTTTATCCTGGGAGGCGAACGTACAAAACAACCTTAAGCACAACTCGATGAGGGGGCAAATTTGTGTTAAGTAGAGTGTGTCACACACGAGTCGGGCAATATCAAGAAAATCATCAAACGAATTTTCTTATACGATTTCTCCTCGTTTAATTTTACGTTGTAATTTGTATTTCAATATCAAAAATTGTCAAACCGTGTGGTTCAGTTTGGTCTGTGGTCTGGACCCTCAAACCATGGTTCAAGACCGCAAGACCGAACCACCAAATCGTTTAACATTAACCATGGATATATATATCTTTCATCTCCACCTCACATTTAGATTTGAAAACCCCTAATTTTATTCATGGATTTTAGCCTATAACCATTTTTTCTTTTGGTTAATCTTCTTGTAATAATGTTAATTTACTCTTTAGCACATACCATTACAAGTACTAAAATGGCATGTTGCTATCATAAACATTGAATCACAATTTCAAGTTCGGTTTAAATACTGAATCTCTTCTGTATGTTATGTCTGGAAATTTCAAACAAACATGACAATTAATTGTGTAGTCTAAAACCATGTTATAATTAATGGTTTAAGCGGTGTTCTATTTCATATTTTGAACCGTGGTTTGAATTGTGATTTAAACCGCAGTTCAAATCGTAAAATCAAACCGCGGTTCGAACCAAATCATGGGGGTTTGGTTCGGTTTGGTTTGAAAATTTTCATGGTTCAGTTCGGTTTGAGATTTTTTCAAATCGATGACTAGTGGTTCGGTCCGAATATTAACCCAAACCGAACCATTTACACCCCTAGTTCATACCATGGTTAGACTATAGTTCAAACCACGATTCAGACCGCAACTCATTATCATATTTGTTTAAATTTTTTGTGATCATGGAATAAATGCGAAAGATTCGGGTGTTTAAGAAAAAAGTCGGAGAAAGAGAGAGACTAGAGAAAGAGAGAGACTGAAGGAAGAAAAACACTTTACAATGTATATCATAAATTGGTTATTTATTTGTTATATAGTTAAGATAAAAAATAATGAAATTAATATTAAATAAGATACAAAATGGAGGTTAGGATTAGTCTATGTAATTTAGGTTTTTTATTGATCTAACAGTAAATATTAATAAATATACAAAAATATTAAATAAGATACAAAATCGGGATTAGGATTAGTTTATGCAATGTGGTTTTGTCTCGTGGTTTGGTTTGGCGATTTGGTCTCACGGTTCGGTTTGGTATTTCGGTCTCGGGTCTCAAACTGCGGCTGGTTTCGTTCAGTTGGTTTGGTTTGGGAGGATCGACCACAAACCAAACCGAACCAAACCATTCATACTTGAAAATCCAACCAAATCGCATGGTTTGGTTCGCTTCGATCTCAAATCGCGATTTGAACCGAACCACTTACACCCTAGTTGAGATCCTGGATGTTAGTATAGATGTGCGCACATCTGCATCTACATCTGAGGCTCTAATCTTATTTGATACTCAAATAGAGGCACTTAATGCCCATTCCTAGTTTCTGAAGGCCACATTGTAGCATTTACATGCTCAAATTTCTATATTTCATATTTATATTGAAGATTCTCTTCTCACCTTGATGACAAAAAATTCTAGTCAAAAAGGGGGAAGAGGAATTTGATATAGGGGGAGCTAACAAGGTTCAAGACGAAGAACAAGTGGGAGACTTCGTCGTTTAAGGGGGAGTTTGTTGATCTTAATCTCATCCTACACAGGGGGAGTTTTAATTTCTTCAATTCCATTTCTTCAATCTCAATCTACATGGGGAGAGTATTTCTTACTTAATTATGAATATTTTGGGTGTTACTAATTTTTGCTGAACTGAAAGTTTTTGTATAAAATGTTTATATGCAATTTTATGTGTGAATGTGTTAGTACCCGGTCCGAAAAAAGGTAGTCCAAATACCTGGCCCGGTTAATATTAATTAAGAAACCCTAAAAGCAACCCTAACCCTAATTCATTAATTCATTAATTCTTCCGTACCAGCGCCGTCGCTGTCAGCTTGGAAAGGACGCCAGTTGGAAGAGCCGATCGACCCTTTGCCCGTGGAAGAGCCGATCGACCCTTTATTTTAGAGCCGATCGACCCTTCAATCCTAGAGCCGATCGACCCTTTAGAGGCCCAGCCCAGGTTCCGAGGTAGTATAAATAGGGGTGCCCGACTCCCCATATTGACACAATTTACTCGGGAGAAGCGAGACTACACTTGCTTTACCCACAGTTTTTCTTACTCTCTTCGAATCGCCCTAGTTTCGACCTCAAAGTCTTGCTACAATTGGTAAGACTCTTTTTAATATTTTTGTTCTTTATTATTATTGTCTTTATTATTATTATTGTTTGCATGCTTAGTATATTTTAATTACTTTATATGCTAGATTTAGGGTTGTTTTAATATATTTAAATATGTAATAGCCGAGGATGATCTAAGGTTTCGCCCTAAGAAACCCAATGGATCTAGGAACTATTTCTTTCCTTCCACCTTAGTTATAATTGTCCCATGATCAACAATCCCCCAAGGATGAACGTTGATTAGTGCACCTTCCGAGGGCCTAACTCAAAGGTTCTAGGGTGTGATCATCAATTAATTCTTTCTCTCCCCTCCTCCTTATGCATGATCCCACTTCTTCTATCTATTCCCGTAAACACCGCACACAACCAACACCCCACATGCTAGAAAGACCGATTCGTCGGGCAATAGGAGTGATAACGTTTCTTCTTCTGTTGTAACTTGACCCCCGAACCCAATTAACTGTTTAGCCTTTTTTCAAAGCTTTGGGCTATATCAAAGTGGCGTGGCGACTCTCAAAATTTAAATTAATATTTTTAATATGGTTTAAATCGAGTGTCACTAAATGAATATCCTATTTCGATCCGACTTTATATAATTAATTATTTCAAACCTCCGAATGCGCGTTGCATCGGGACGGGGTATTCACAGAATGTGTTTAAACATCTTGACACATTTCTAATTCAGGGGGAGCTTAATGTAAGATCTAGTTAATGTGCTTTATTTTCTAAATCTTTGTTCTGACTAGAAAGTACAAAATATGGGGAGATTGAAAGAGTTTGAATCAAAGTATGATTTGGACTCTTGAAATCGTGTGAAAATTTTAGATAATTCAGATTTTTGACTTTCTTTTAAAGATTTAGATACCGTGTAGGTTAGTCATTTACTGTTCATATCTTTTATTATTTGTAGATATTATTTTAGATAAGAAAGCCATAAATAAGGTGGAGATTGAAAGAGTACGAGTAGTACTCTTGGATTTTGTCAAAATATATTTTTCAAACTTAAAAAGATTTTTGTGTTTGTTGGAGATTGATTTTTCAATTAGGAAGATTTTCTTAGTCAAAGTAGGATTGTATCATTCTTAATTATGTAATCTGGTGTTAGATATATATGTAATCTGGTGTTAGATATATATGTATATATTTGTATATCTTTTTATTTTCTAATTTTTAGATTATAGAGTTGTACATATATTATATTTCTTTAAAAGATAACAATTTATTAATATATAACAATTCATTTCTCTAGTGGTTATCTCTTTTTTGTGCTACACTCTTGATGCACTATATAAATCCGGCTCTTCTTAGATTAAAATGACAGATTTTCATAAAGCAAAATATAGAGAGAAATCCAAGAAATTCGTGAGAATTTTTCAAAAGAGCTGTATTTGGATGTGTACGGAGTTGTGTCTCATATTTCGTCTCAAATCTGTTTTTATACAAAGTATTTGATTCTTAAATTTTATTCCCCCTTCTGTTTTGCTGCTTGTTCAATATAGGGATTATTTTTTTAAGATCACAAGCTTTGTTTTTAGTATTTTCATATTTTCTTATTTAACTAGTTATGTTTTTTGTAACGACCCTAACCCTAGGCACTAATTTAGCATCATATTGTGTGCTTTTAATATTATTGTTAATATTATGTGTTCATTTTTATATACTTGATTTCTTATATTAGGATAAAATAATAAGGAAATAAAATAATGTTCTAGGAAAAAAAATAAAATAGAAAATAAATAAAGTATGAGATGAGGTTAAATTATGGGAGAAGAAATTAGAGTAAAGGGTTTAGTTTTATGTCTTGGAATTTAAATGATATAGTTAGTTATTGTGAAAGCCTAGGAGTATTAAGGGTGGGGGACCAATTCCCCTAAAACCCTCTCCTTTCCCCTCAATAGTCAAAGAACCCCATACCTTCCCATACTTCCTCCTTACCTTTCCCATACTCCCTCTAACCTCCTCCATCATTCTTTTCCATCTTTCTCTCTTACCATTCTCCATGGAAGATTCATTGTAAAAGCCTCTCCTTCCAAGACTTCTACCAAGTTCATTCCTTTGCCATTTTCAAATCAAGTTGTCCTTTTGTGCTTGGAACATTTAGGGGAGTTCATCAAACCAAGAAAATCATCATTTCATCTTGTATTGGCTAAGGTGAGTTATTATGACTTTCCTTTCATTTAAATGTTCATGAAATAATTGATGTGGATATTGTTGTTATAATTGTTGCTTGAGTTGTTGGAACACTTCCTTGGAGTAAGAATTAATTTATGACCTAGATATAATGTGTTGTTCATGATAGTTGATAAAGAAATAAGAGTGTAAGAAAATGGTTAATGTGAAGTAAGGATGATGAACATGGAATGTGATAGTGAAATATGATAACTAACTAAGTAGTATAATGTTAGGTTCCTCTATTTGGTTGGAATGACTAGTATAGATTTGGAGTACCAAATTGATGTTAGTTAGTGTTTGATTGGCTTGGAAGAGGTATAAAATAGTTAGGGGTAGAATGGTTGATGTTGGTAAGGATTTTGGATCAGCTGCAAATAAAGAAAACTTGGTTTTTGGTCACTTGGATTTGGGGTTGCTGATGTTGCAACTGATGTCTCAATTCTGGGCATTGGCACGACTAGTGCAAATGAGCACTAGTGGTGCAAATGAGCACTAGTGGTGCAAATTTGCACTAGTGGTGCAAATGAGCACCAGTGGTGCAAATGAGCACCAGTGGTGCAAATTTGCACTAGTGGTGCAAATTTGCACTAGTGGTGCAAATGAGCACTAGTGGTGCAAATGAGCACGAGTGGTGCACTGGAGCACGAGTCGTGACCTTCAATTTTCAGTCGTGATCCCTAGTCGTGAGAAACCAAGTAGTCGTGCAGGGGTTGGGAACGACTCGTGCACTAGAGCACGAGTCGTGCCCAGGACAATTTCAGAGTATGAATTTCAAGTTAATTGAAACCTAAACAATTTAAGTGGGAATTGATCCTTCTTTGACTATAATCCTAGAGCAAGATTAGAAATTTGAAAGGGAATTTTAAATAGACCAAAAAGGTAATGGGAAGTACTTTAAATGTTGCTTGGAAAACGCTAGTTAACCTAGTTTGGTAACTTGACAAATATGATCCCAACTTGGTAGATTTAACTTGGACCTTTAAAGAGGCTATGTATTATTGTATAATGACCTTGTAGGATGGATTGATGATACTTCCTTGCCGTTGAGTTCATATACATTGTTTATATTATGCATAGTGTGTTGAATAAATGTTACACTATGATATTGGTTGGACATGAGTATATTTTACCATGTTGCTATATTGTTATCCCTTTTTGTGGATTATGTTTCAAGTAACTATTATGTGCTTGATAATGTGTTAATCAGGTGATGTTGGGGGTATAACATAATACGATCAATTATGGAAGTGTGACCTAATGTGATCGGATTATGTTATATCTGTGACCGTCCCCTCCTGTGGCCACAGGTTGGGGTTATAGCATCTGTAGTGAGCCAAAAGCCTTACAGAGTTGCTACTATCTTATATGGTTCCCTGAAAAACGGGTCTTATAAGATGTGATTATTGCTTAAGAAGCTCACCTAAGATTGGAGTATTATTATACCCAATGTTGTACGACTATTGTTCAGACGGGAAAAGGTAAATCAAGGTAATGGAAGGTGTTTACAGTTTTTCCAATATGTTGTATGCAATCTGATATGTGTTGCATCTTATTTGGCATATTGCTGCATTCATAATAGCTTGCTGAGATTTATTCTCACCCCTCTCCCTTTAATGTTTTTAGATTCTGAGACAGGCGGACCGGCCAAGTGAGGACGGAAAGGAGTTCGGATGTGGTATTTTGGGTTTGTCGGGGTACGTATAGGTTGGCGTAGAACACTTAGTTTGTGTGTATAACACTTAGTTTGTGGAGTTTGTGTGTATAACACTTAGTTTCTACATTATAACTAAAGTCTTTTATAAATTAAAGCAGGTTGTTACTTTTAAAAGTTATTCAATTCTTCCTTCCATGTAGAGAGGAATGAAGTTATTTGGAAATGGTTTTGTTCAGTATGTTTAAGTGATAAGTTAAAGCAAAGTTTTAAAAAGTTTAGGAAGTTTGGGTTGGTTTGAGGACGCTCCAGCTCGGGACACGTGTAGGTTCCGGGTCGGGGTCCTCACAGTTGGTATCAGAGCTCGGTTAGAGTTCTCGGGTAGAGTCTAGCTGAGTGAGAGTGTGCGATAACTGACGTCGAGTGTTTGATGCAAGAGTTTGTTCAATGACAGAAAATAATAATGACCAACCAAGGGATCAAGGAAATGTGAGCAATATGGATAGATAGATTCCTCCACAATCATTTGAGGTATATTACCTGTCTCCGGAGTTAGGGGTCATACTTTTATAAATCCCCCTTCATTTCGTTCTCATATGGCATTACATTTCGTTTTTATTTGCATAAATGGCCCGAGAGTTGCCTTATGTACTGGAGGTTTTACTCCGATTGGAGAGTACCTCGAATCATCCTTGATTATCATGGTAGTTGTGATTAAGTGGGCATGGATTGCCTGTGGATATGGTAGGTATACCAATCCGTGAATTATTGTTATATTGACCTGAATTGATTGAGTAGTTGTTATGTTTGGGGAGGACTGTCGCAAGAAGCGAGTCTCCTTATCTATGTTTGATTTGCCTCCGTGTGTGGTTGAGGCGGATAAGTCATTATTTGCTATTATGTCATATATGCGTAAATGTCGAAAGTATGGCCTAAAGAATGTGAAGGTTATTTGGGTTATGTGTTATATTTGAGTAAAAGACCCTTGAATTATCTCATGTACCGGTGGTAAATAAATTGGTGAGCTCTTAGTTGAGGTTAGGTATACGGCCTAATTAAGAGTGGTTTATGGTTGTATAACTTGCGTGAGTATTTATACATTGGTGTCTCGTGGTGGAGACTAGATATATGAGACTAGTATTGAAAGTGATAGTCTAAGTGAGATTATATGGTTTATAAGATCTCGTGAGTACGAGTCCTTATAGAACTGACATATATTTGCCTTATGTGCTATAAGTATATTCTCTAAGGAGAGATTGATTGTATTCTTGCTACTAATTTGAATAGTAAATCAGATATTCTTGTAGGTGATATCACCCTATAGGTTGACTAAGTGATGTTTTCCATGTGAGTTTCAAAATGGGTTTCCATCAGGTATCATGCCAGGATATTGAGGCTTTGAGTGGATATAAGGTACTATTTTGGTATTCGGATCCCTAGATAGAGGACACTAATTGGGATGATGGAATTGATGATTCAACTTGGGAAATTATTTGATAAAGCAGATAATTAGCTTAGCGAATCTCCGTAAGGATAAATTAGTACTATATTTAGAAAAGATGATACTTGGTGGTTATTTATAGATTAGAGAGATCTCAAATAGGTAACTGTGAAGAATAAGTATTTGTTATCCCTTGTTGATGATTTGTATGACTGATTTTAGAAACTAGTAGAATACTCAATGGTTATTAGTGGAATTTTCCGGAGTGTTACAATTACAGTGAATATTTTCTTTAAGGATATACTTAAGACAACCTTTATATCTAGTATGAACGTTTTGATTTATAGGTGTGTATTAGTTATGGAGAGGTAAATAGGGTAAATGTGAAGAAATATAATAGATATAGTTATTGGTGACTTAAAGAATCAACTTCAGGAATTGGTAATATATGTATATGGTTTGTTTTGAGAAACGATTATCATTAGTTGAGAATGTAAAATGAGGATAAATCTTATTGGAAGGCAGAAAACTTTAGGATGATTATACCCTATGTGTTGACTTAGTTGTGTGACTCATATGAGAGAGTGAGGTGATGCTTGGGAAGGTATTGACGTTATGCGGATTTTGAGTTGTTGATGGTTAACGAGAGGTAAGTTAGTTTACGCTGTTAATGTTTAATCGCAATTTGGGGATGATTGATCTATGTGAGTCCAATTATATCTTCTTATTAGGAAATCATGTTAATTGATCGGAAACTTGATGTATGTAATACGTTGTTACTAAGTATAATACCAATATCAAAGGTAGGGAATAGATGACTCAAATTAAGTAAAAGTGTTGAATATTCAACTTGAGAAATTATTGAATTGAGGATGATTTACCAAGTTTATTATCTTAATGAATGTTTTAGTGAATTATAGTAGATAGTATTAGTATTTCGAGATTTTGTTTTCTTATAGAGAATTTGACTAAGTATAAATATTATGAGTGGTGGCTACACTAGAAATAGAGGTCAAACAAGAATATTTTGTTAGAATTGTTTTAAATGTGCTTTACAACTTTGGATGGTATATTGAACTTCGGTATGAGCATTTGTGCCCTTCGGGGATAGTTTGATTTATTAAGGTCAGTGAACCGTTGTTGTGTACATTAAAATATGGGAGTAATTTAATTATCTACCACTGGTATGGGACGGTTGTAGATAATTAAATCACTCGAGTTAGTTTTGTTAGCTTATCAATCTTTTAAAAATTTCTTAAAATTGTGAGTGGTTTAGTTAATTAAAACTGGTATGGGCCGGTTTTAAATAAATAAACCATTCGAGTCTCACTGGATCTCTTTTTATCTATTCCTTGGAATTCTGAAAGATGTTGTAAATTTTTGAAGGACTTGGTATTCTAAAGATATAATTTGTGCAGAAGCAAGTAGAAAGGCAACCTAGTTCCCCTATAGTGATTAATTATATTAAAGTTTTGATCCGAGAAATGATTTGATATATTGTGGGGTTATTAATGTGACGGTCGCAGTAGACTCGGTTTTTGTATTGGAGTTGGATCGGCTCCGTTGTGGGCGGTCAACCATTTGATTCGGATATTGATCTGTCACTGGACCTGAACATAATTGGAGCATTGAACTGTGAAATATGGTCGATTGATATTCCTTTTATGGAATCATAGTCTTATTAGCATGTCCATATTTATTATTCCATGGGCAGTGCTTTAATGTTTGTATTATGAGAATTGCGGACGAGATAATTGAAATAACTCGTTTCAAGTGAGTCAAGGCATAAGGCGGTTTGGTCACAAATGTGAAAATAGAATATTGACGTTAGAAGATTTATTAAAATATTTATAGTTCTAGATTGAACTTGAGAGTATTATCAAGATGGATTTTGTGATTGGGTTACCTTGGAAGTAAAAAAGAGTATGTTGTTTTATTTATAGAAAGTTGGTTGTATTTTTTACTCATTATATAGGTATATAGTGATGAGATTCTTTGATCAAGTCCTCATATAAGTTAGGGGATAGTTTGATTGTATAAACCCCATAGTATTAAATGGATTGGATAGACATCATTTGGGAAGGTTCTTTTGGAATGTGTGGATGCTATTAAGTTTAACTTTGTGAAAGATTGAGGAATCATTACTTATTGTTGAGGATATGCTACGGACATGTACAATGGACGTTAGTAGTCGATAGGACGTATGGTTACCAGTGGTTGGGTGCATATAATAGTAGTTATCATTCTAGCATTGAGATAAAACCGTATGAGGCGTGGTTCGGGAAGAAAATATCGATCTCCAATTTGTTGGGGTGAGGTTGGTGAAGCAAGGCCTAAGGTAAATTGGCGCCAAAGTTCGTTAATCCATTTGAAGTTTTAGAAAGGGTTGGTGATTTGACTTATAGACTGGCTTGGAGCAGCTTATAGAGTATTTGAAGTTTTAAAGGTAATATCGTAATATACTTGGCGACATAAGTTGTAATACTTTTATTTATTTGTATTTTTATTGAGGTCGTGAAAATTCGGGCTAGTGATATCTGTTTGGTATTCTTGAAACATTAAGTTGTAATATCGTATTATTAATGGAATTAGAAATCTTGGGGAAGAATCACAGCATTGAAGAGACTATTTGGGAATTGGAGTCTGAGGTATACATAAGTAACTGAGGCTGGTTGAACATTTAGGTAAGTCTTTTTAAAATTCGGGACGAATTTTCTTTAAGGGGGAGTGAGTGTAACGACCCTAACCCTAGGCACTAATTTAGCATCATATTGTGTGCTTTTAATATTATTGTTAATATTATGTGTTCATTTTTATATACTTGATTTCTTATATTAGGATAAAATAATAAGGAAATAAAATAATGTTCTAGGAAAAAAAAATAAAAAATAAATAAAGTATGAGATGAGGTTAAATTATGGGAGAAGAAATTAGAGTAAAGGGTTTAGTTTTATGTCTTGAAATTTAAATGATATAGTTAGTTATTATGAAAGCCTAGGAGTATTAAGGGTGGGGGACCAATTCCCCTAAAATCCTCTCCTTTTCTCTCAAAAGTCAAAGAACCCCATACCTTCCCATACTTCCTCCTTACATTTCCCATACTCCCTCTAACCTCCTCCATCATTCTTTTCCATCTTTCTCTCTTACCATTCTCCATGGAAGATCCATTGTAAAAGCCTCTCCTTCCAAGACTTCTACCAAGTTCATTCCTTTGCCATTTTCAAATCAAGTTGTCCTTTTGTGCTTGGATCATTTAGGGGAGTTCATCAAATCAAGAAAATCATCCTTTCATCTTGTATTGGCTAAGGTGAGTTATTATGACTTTCCTTTCATTTAAATGTTCATGAAATAATTGATGTGGATATTGTTGTTATAATTGTTGCTTGAGTTGTTGGAACACTTCCTTGGAGTAAGAATTAATTTATGACCTAGATATAATGTGTTGTTCATGATAGTTGATAAAGAAATAAGAGTGTAAGAAAATGGTTAATGTGAAGTAAGGATGATGAACATGGAATGTGATAGTGAAATGTGATAACTAACTAAGTAGTATAATGTTAGGTTCCTCTATTTGGTTGGAATGACTAGTATAGATTTGGAGTACCAAATTGATGTTAGTTAGTGTTGGATTGGCTTGGAAGAGGTATAAAATAGTTAGGGGTAGAATGGTTGATGTTGGTAAGGATTTTGGATCAGCTGCAAATAAAGAAAACTTGGTTTTTGGTCACTTGGATTTGGGGTTGCTGATGTTGCAACTGATGTCTCAATTCTGGGCATTGGCACGACTAGTGCAAATGAGCACTAGTGGTGCAAATGAGCACTAGTGGTGCAAATGAGCACCAGTGGTGCAAATGAGCACCAGTGGTGCAAATTTGCACTAGTGGTGCAAATGAGCACGAGTGGTGCACTGGAGCACGAGTCGTGACCTTCAATTTTCAGTCGTGATCCCTAGTCGTGAGAAACCAAGTAGTCGTGCAGGGGTTGGGAACGACTCGTGCACTAGAGCACGAGTCGTGCCCAGGACAATTTCAGAGTATGAATTTCAAGTTAATTGAAACCTAAACAATTTAAGTGGGAATTGATCCTTCTTTGACTATAATCCTAGAGCAAGATTAGAACTTTGAAAGGGAATTTTAAATAGACCAAAAAGGTAATGGGAAGTACTTTAAATGTTGCTTGGAAAACGCTAGTTAACCTAGTTTGGTAACTTGACAAATATGATCCCAACTTGGTAGATTTAACTTGGACCTTTAAAGAGGCTATGTATTATTGTATAATGACCTTGTAGGATGGATTGATGATACTTCCTTGCCTTACTTGAGTTCATATACATTGTTTATATTATGCATAGTGTGTTGAATAAATGTTACACTATGATATTGGTTGGACATGAGTATATTTTACCATGTTGCTATATTGTTATCCCTTTTTGTGGATTATGTTTCAAGTAACTATTATGTGCTTGATAATGTGTTAATCAGCTGATGTTGGGGGTATAACATAATACGATCAATTATGGAAGTGTGACCTAATGTGATCGGATTATGTTATATTCATGACCGTCCCCTCCCGTGGCCACAAGTTGGGGTTATAGCATCTCGTAGTGAGCCAAAAGCCTTACAGAGTTGCTACTATCTTATATGGTTCCCTGAAAATGGGTCTTATAAGATGTGAGTATTGCTTAAGCAAACCACCTAAGATTGGAGTATTATTATACCCAATGTTGTACGACTATTGTTCAGACGGGAAAAGGTAAACCAAGGTAATGGAAGGTGTTTACAGTTTTTCCAATATGTTGTATGCAATCTGATATGTGTTGCATCTTATTTGGCATATTGCTGCATTCATAATAGCTTGCTGAGATTTATTCTCACCCCTCTCCCTTTAATGTTTTTAGATCCTGAGACAGGCGGACCGGCCAAGTGAGGACGGAAAGGAGTTCGGATGTGGTATTTTGGGTTTGTCGGGGTACGTATAGGTTAGCGTAGAAAATGTATTTTGGTATAATTCCCTTGTGGAGTTTGTGTGTATAACACTTAGTTTCTACATTATAACTAAAGTCTTTTGTAAATTAAAGCAGGTTGTTACTTTTAAAAGTTATTCAATTCTTCCTTCCATGTAGAGAGGAATGAAGTTATTTGGAAATGGTTTTGTTCAGTATGTTTAAGTGATAAGTTAAAGCAAAGTTTTAAAAAGTTTAGGAAGTTTGGGTTGGTTTGAGGACGCTCCAGCTCGGGACACGTGTAGGTTCCGGGTCAGGGTCCTCACATTTTTATTCTTTTAATAGTGAAATCATTTATAGGCGTAAGCCTTGTTCGATAGAGTTGAACCAGTAAACGTTTAATACTTTGTATTATTTTTATTTAATTCTCTGCTGCGTATTATCAGTTGTATGAACAGTTGTCTAACGTATGTACACACATCTGATTATCTGAATTTTTTGAATCTCACATTGTAAACCGATAGAAAATGTGTACATACCAAAAAAAAAAGTTAAAGGTGATCGTTGTATATTTCTTAAAATTTGACAATTTTCTCTTTGAAAAAAATAAAAAATAATATCTAGTTATTTTAGGATGGATGGAGTACAATTAAGGTTGGAGTATGGAGAAATGCGTTTCTCCATAATTATGGAGAAACGTGTTTTTAATAGCCAGAAGCTTTGCATTTGATATCCAGAAAAAAAAAAATCCAAGGCCAAGACCAAAAGCTTCTGGATATCCAGAAGCTTTGGGTTTGATATCCAGAAACTGTTAGGTGCATATCCAGAAAGTATGTGAAATGTATATTCAGAAACTGTTAGGTGCATATTCAAAAACTGTTAGGTGCATATCCAGAAATGTGTTAGGGCATATCCAGAAATTGCTATTGAAGGTTTCTGGATATTCAGAAACCTTCAAATGTATATCCAAAAACCATCAAATGAATATCCAGAAACATTTTGAAGGTTTCTGGATATTCATTTGAAGGTTTCTGGATATCACTTTCATAAGGTTCTGGATATCCAGTTCATTGTCGCGCAATAAGTCGGGATCCATTTTTCCATAATTTATGGAGAAACGCGTTTCTCCCTAGATTTTGGCTTAAGGTTGTCTCTTCTTCATTACTAAACGCCTTGAAATTTCTCAAGATATAAAATACTCACCCTAATCTACTCTATTGGCTTAAGTTTTGACTTTCTTGATAAATTTAAGTTAATTCTTCTTGTTGGAGAAGTTTTATTTAAAAATTAATACAAATTTAATTATTCTCATGACTTTTTTGAAAGCTATTCTCATGAAATAATTTTAAAACTTTTTATTATGTATCATGAAATATACTATTGAATTATTTTTAAACATTTTTATAAAAAAAATAATAATTTCTTAATTTTATATTAGGATCAATCAAAAGTAATGTATAAAAAAACTAAAATTTTTAATGTGGAACAAGAGGAGTATATTATTAACCTCATCATGGCAAACAAATACTATATCATTCACCTCCAAAATATTAAAAAATATATACTCCCCCTGTGCCGATCAAAACTTCACCTTTCATCCAAAAGTATTTCTCATTAAAAAAGTTTCATCTTTTCTAAAATAGTAAGAATTGTGTGCCCCACTTATCAATCCCACTCATTCTTTTCTCTCACGTACTAAATTTGTGAGTACCGCTTGTAAATCTCACTCACTTTTTCTTGTTACACATTTAAATTATTAAATTATGAGACTCACTTATCAATCCACTTGCTTTCTCCCCTCACAACCCATTTTCTACTCGTCCGTTTTCTTAATTTTCTTGTCTCACAAAAATGATTAAGATTGCACAGGAACGGAGTATATATAAGGGTTTATTACAAAAAAATTCACTAAAAAAGATGGCATTTACAAAAAAAAAAAAAAAAAAAAAAAAAAAAAACATGTAAGATGGAAAATTACAAAAAACTATTTTTTTTTCTTTTTTTACAAAAAAATTTTTTTTTTTGATTTTTTGTTATCAGTTTTGGTCAAACAACTGATAATATCAGTTATCAGTTATTTGAAGAGTAATTTGTGCTTCAAACAATTGATAATTTCAGTTATCAGTTGTAAACAAGTGATAACTGAAATTATTAGTTGTTTGAACAACTGATAACTGAAATTATCAGTGCTTTGACCAAAACTGATTAAAAAAAATCAATTTTTTTTGTAATTTTCATTTTTCTAAAATAGTTTTTTGTAAATGCCTCTATATATAAATAACTGAGAAAATCCCTAGTCGTTGAAACGTACCAAACTTATGGTCGTATGATCTTGGTCAAACAAGAATATTAAAAAAACATGGAGGTATATCAATGATTAACACTATATTATAATAAACATTAAAATTAATAATACATTTACAACTGGATCTCTAATTAGAGAAGCATCTACCAAACCACACCAAAATTTACTACTATTATTAAATTTTGATTAATTCATAATTAAATTCTCTATTAAATTAAATATGGATTACTTTTGTACCATTTTATATATCAAAATGTTTTACGGAATAAGAAAAAAATTGACTTACGCATCGCATGGATTTCGTATAAAAAATAATACTTTAGGGTATATATTGTAAAATTTAAACAATACCATAAATTATTTAATATTTTAATTCATCAGTATGAATTATTGTTGGAAACATATTTTACATTGAAATAAAAGGGGTCGTTGAATTGAATTTGAATACAACTAGGTTGTATGTATAAAAAATAGGGGTTTACCAAACTCAAATGGAAGAGTACTGTTGAAGAAGAAATGAATTTGGAGTTGAATTAGTGGAGTGTTGATGGAAGCGAATACTCCCTCCGAGTACCGAAACGATTTTTCTATTTTTTTAGTTGTTATCATGAAGATGGTACCTTGATACATAATTTTAAGTTAGTTTAATTATACAACAACAACAACAACAATAAAGTCTTAGTCCCAAAATAATTTGGGGTCGGCTAACATGAATTATCATATGTTATCGTGAAAAAAAATAAAAAAAATAAAATAATAATAAATAAATAAATAAATAAATAAATAAATAAATAAATAAATAAAATAAAATAAAATAAACTAAAATAAAAAATAAAAAAAAAAATAAAAAATAAAAAAAATAAAAAAAAAAAAAAATAAATAAATAAATAAATAAATAAAATAAAAAATAATAAAAAAAATAAAAAATTCAAAATGTATTTTTTTTTTTAGGCGAAAAGGGCAATGCCCCCTAAATTTTATTAAAATTCAAAAGTACAATAATTAAAGAAAGACAGAAAATAAAATAAATAAAAAGGTCAATCAAATCGCCTTTTAGGATTCCAAGGCCTTTTAGGCTTGATGTTTTTTGATTTAGCTTTCGATCCTTTTCCTCGTTTCCCTTTAACCTTTTGAAATCCATCTTCTTCATCGTAATAATCTTCAAAATTATCGCCGTTAGCCATTGGAGCCCTCGGATCAACATGAACTCCTCCAACAATACCCCCATAAGTGCGAGCATCATGATATGCCGAAGGAGAAGTAGCAGAAAGACCGCCTTCTGGTTCAGAATCGCATTTTTCCCGAAGAATAAGAGCTTCTTTTAGGTTTTTTGGGTTTATAAATTCGGGATTAAAATATTTAGGATTTGACATACGAGCAGTAGAGGAACGTAAGTTAGGAGCTGATGAAGCTTGAATTTGTCTAACCTTTTCCCGAACGAGATTTAGAGCTTCGCTATCCAAAGCAGGAGCCGTCATAGGGAATGGTGAGGCCGTAGACCCATTTTGAATGGCCAAAGCCCCCAACTGCGCTCCAAGCACAGCAGCTAAGGGTGCTTCCCTCTCTAATCTAGCAGGAGAGAACTCTTGAGCATCCGCCCGAAGACTATGCTCCTCCGCAGACGGAACAAACCCAGTAGTAACTACTTCAATATCATCAGGCGAACCAATCAACCCCTTTGATTTATCTTCAACAATCATCATTCCTTGGAGATGGCACCCATTACTATCGGTAGTCTCTTTAACTTTATCAGCATAAATAGGAGAGGTCTCAACAGGGTCTTCAAAATTCTTTTCCAATTGAAAAACACTCATTTCTTCTGACTCTTTATCATTCACATCTATCATCACATTGTTATCTTCCACATCAAGAGAGATAATTGGAACATGAATTTCTGTACCTTTTTCTTTATTATTTGTTGGTTGTGACGCCGCCTTGCGTTGCTCTACATATCCATTCGACGAGTAAGGGTCTGTAGGAGGAACCACTGTCTGATTAACTTTTTCAACATAAATCTTTTGTTGTTTATCCTTTTGTCCCACGTTATCACCCTTCTTTTGCCCTTCAACAACCCTAACAGATTTTTCCCCCGCATTAACATCTCTTGCATCCGTATTCCCTTGTTTCAAAACCTCCGCATCATCTCCTTTACGTGCAACACCACTCTTTGGCTTAGGGTGAAGAAAGAAGCACTCATTCATGTCATGCCCCAACCTTTAACAATGCTTACAATATCTTGGGAGATTATCAAATTCAAGAAGCTGCCAAAAACTTGAAAACTCATCACCACAATCAATAAACACTCTAGACGGCAATTTCTTCAGCAAATCAATTTGGACAAGAACTTTAGCCACACTAGGTCTAGATAAATTACAAGATACTTGATCAATGGCTAATGGCTCTCCAAATATATTGGCAATAGAAAAAAGACAGACCTTATTAAACATATGAATTGGGAGATCGGATAAACCAACCTAAACAGGAAAGAGAGACGACTCTTTGTCCGGCCTCCATGAAGGAGTCCAACGAAACACACGCATAGGAAATCTTCCAAGATGCCATTGTTCTTTCGCCCAAAGCCGATTGAAGTCACCCTCATGCACAATCTGAATAAGGATATGTTTAGGATCAATATGGCCAAGTTTAAAATCAGCTTTTAACCCGAACTTCAAAAAATGCTGCCTTGTGACTTCCATAGATGGTCTTCCATGCGAAAATTTTCCTACCAAGGTATATTTGAACGGCTAGGCCAAAGCATTAATCATATCCTTCAAAAACTTCAAGGATGGCTCACCTTTATAGGTAGAAACAGGGATCGTATTCAGCGGCTGAGCATGAGTGACATGGGGATCCGAACCTTTCACAATTGATGCGAAAGATTTAGCAGCAGTAGGGGATGACGGCTGGGGAGGGACGATAGTAGGGTTCAAAGGCGGATTAGGGTTAGGGTTAGGAGGAGGCGAGCCTCCCAAAACAGCAGCACCAGGCGAGGAAGAGGCCATCTGGCCGGAGAAGAAGGAGGTTTGCGGCAACCTAATTAGGGTTACAGGAAGACGGCGGGTAGAAGCCTATAAATGGCATATGTACAATTACCTCTCTGTAACTTATAAGTTAAGTGTGATACTCAATTTCAATTCAAAATGTATTGTTGATACACCATAATAAATATTGTCAATAAGAATTTTTAAATGCTTATTATTTATCAGGACAATTAAATTAATCTAAATTATTGTTCAAAATACCTTACGTGATAAAAGAAATTATTTTGGAAAAGAGGAAGTACGAGTTTTTTTTTTTTTTCACTACTCACACACACAGATACGTCTGGCAATTAATGGATGGAATATACACAACGAGTGAAATGTACAATTACGAATAACACCGCAAGTGTTACTATTGATTGATATTAATAAGACAATACAAGTATGCCAGAAGAAAAGATGATGATTCACTCCACTTTGTCGAGATTGAAAACTCGCACCAACCCACCAATATTTATTATAGGCGGCAATATAAACCCCATGCATAAAAAACAATGTCCAACTTGACTCACAAGTGACAACTTTTCCAATTTGAATCTGACAATACTATTTCTTTTTTTATAAATTAATTCATTTTCCAAATAAATTAAATAAATTGCTCCACCTGCTCTATAGAACGTGCATTCTGAGGCTCAATCTTGTTTTTTTCTTTTTATTATTTAACTAGTAAAAGTCCGAGTCCGAGGAAACGTTTTTTGTTTTAATTAAGCCCGTTTCCGAGGACACGTTTTTTTTTTTTTTTAATTTAAATTTTTTTTTTAAGGACAAAATGGGAAAGGGACAATTTAGTGAGGACAAAATGGGAAATTTGACAGTTGGCACTATTCATAGTACTGTTGACATGGTGAGGTGAACAGTTCTTATTTATACTATAGATTATAGAGGTATAATTGTTGATTGGCAACACTTTCAAACTAGCTAGATGTTTAATTAATTTTCCCTTTTGAAATTCAAAGCTCAACCAACATGTATATTATACATATATAATTAAATATGTAATGTTTTTTTTTTCATTCATTTCCATGAGATATGCCCAAATTTATTCCATAGAGGATCTGAAACTTATGTAATTGTCATTTTTATGTTGTTTTTGCTTGTGGGGTTATTGTCATTTTTATGTTGTTTTTGCTTGTGGGGTAGGTAGGATTGATTTAGCCACGTTAACTCGTGAACAAGATGGACCGTGGGACGGGTTTGATATTTTTGTAAGATATATTGAGCATTATTTCAAACAAATTAATCTCAACCGGTCATTTTATATACTTTGTCATCTCAATCGTACACCTTACTTGACTGAACGAACTGAACAAATTTATCGAACCGTTTGCTAGAGTAGGGTTTCAAAGTTAAAATTATGTGCAAGTGATGGGTCCCACACTAGGTCATATAAAACTTTAATTTGATAATGGGAAATTATTTGATTTTATTAATGAATAGTATCACTGTGGAATATTTGGTGTATATAAGGGGGTGCATGGGGAGGCTTAGGTTGGTAGAGTACAATCTTATAGAAGCAAACTAAGTTTTGGTAGGGAGCAATTTCTTGAGGGTTTTGTCATAAAGTAAAAATGGGGTGCCATTACCACAATTATGGGTTGTTGGTGTTCATAGTAGGATTATTTCTACTTGCTTTTGTTCATCCATCTTCTTCCTCAACTACAAGGCGTTTTCAATTCAATGTACTCTCTAATCTCCCTCTCTTTCCTCTCTCTCTCTCTCTCTCTCTCACACACACACACACACAAAATGTTTTAGGTTTGGAAAACCTATAAATTCCATAAACATGTACCAAAAGTTGAAATCGAACTAGATCATGTTTTGAGATGTTTGGGTTTTCGGTTGCAGGTTCAATGGAAGAGCGTGACTCGTTTATGCAACACGAAGCGACTTTTAACGGTGAACGGAGAGTACCCGGGGCCGAGCATAGCCGTTCATGAAGGTGACAATGTGGAGATTAAGGTCACTAATGGTGTTGCAGCCAATACTACTCTTCATTGGTAACGTCTTTCCCTATATTATTTAAACTTCATTTCTTGCTCAAACTACTAAATTTTACCGTTTTGCATTGCATGCAGTTGACTTGTCAATTTTATTTTATTTATAAGCTTTAATTATTTGTATTATAATAAAATTGCATTAATACTATCATTGTTTAGAAACGTGATACTCTCTGATTCTCATAATAATAGTCCCATTTGAGACAACTTAATTTGATTTACATCACTATCCTTGATTAATTATAGTTATTACTTCGTTACTCCCCTAGCAATTGTTTTCATTGGTCAATATTCTCATTCCCTCCCTCTTTTTTCTTTTTGGATAAATAGAAAAATTCAATGATTTTAACCTATTAATTTTGAAAATGACAGTTTTGAAAATAGACTATATATGGGACAAACAAAAAAGCTACCATTATGGGACATGGGACAGAATGAGTACTTATTTTGAGAAAATAAGATACCATGACAAGATTAAGGTCACCCATGGTGTTCAATGACCGGGTTTTAACATTTATTTTTTATTTTATTTTTGGGATTCAAAAGGAGGGGATCTAAAAGTGTTATGTTTCATTTAAAAAGACACAATTTTTTTATTGTAAATGTCTCATTTAAAAAGTCACAATTCCAAAAATGAAAATTTTGTACTAGTAATACTTTTTTATTGGTAGGACTCACTTGTCATAATAATAATAGCTATCTACTAACTATTTCTTATATTTCTTTTTTAAAAAAAAAAAATCCTTATTTTATTTTCTCTTTCTCTCTCGTGCCTCACTTTTTATATTCACAACACTTGCTACAATATACAATCTCTTTAATTCTCGTACAAGATCAATTTTGTGCATTTTAGAATAAGACGGAGGGGTATTTGAGATGCCTAGGTGTATTTAATATGTGCGTATATTGTATTAGTTTAATTTAATCCTGTTCCCAATTGTCACCATCCAATATATCAATGTTTCCGAATTGGTGGATTCTTTAACCAATACGAGACAAAAAATAAAAAATAAAAAAGCAGCCTACCTTATCGTATTTATTATTGGTTTATTTAACATTCTTTTCATTCAATCTCACCTAATAACTAAAAACATATTTTTTTAATTGAAATATAGAAAAATAAAAAAAGGTACACCAAATCAGAAATGTGAAGAATAAGATTGATGGAAAAGAAAGTCCTAGTTGAAATAGACACAAGAACAAACTAAATGGACCTATAATACAAGTTAACCATTTCATCCTTTATATAACAACTTCAATAATAACACGTGTCCAATTATTCTTTTCATCCCAAAAAAATAAAAATAAATCATTTATTAAACTTAAGAGTAATTTTAATGTAAATTTTCCATTAATAATATCTTATAATAACTTTATGTGTTACTTTATATACTCCCTCCGTCCCATAAGTCTTAAGAATTATTGACTTTTTTTGTCAACTTTGAGTTGCTTTGACCAAGATTTTATAAAAAAAATTATGATGCTAATAAAGAGTTAAAAATTAAAAAAATGATTCACTATTAAAATACTTTCAATAAAAAAATTCAAATTTTTGTTAAGATTATCAAATTTTCTATAAAGTTTTAGTCAAAGTTATCAAAAGTTGACCAAAAAGTCAATATATTCTTAAGACTTATGGGACGGAGGGAGTATATATTAAAAAATAAAATGTCAGAGTAGGAGAAAATATACTTTATGTGTTAGTTTATATATATAAAAAAAAAAAAACGTGTCGTAGTATAACTTGAATCTGAAACTAACATGATTGGTGAACACTGAACTATTCAGGCATGGAATAAGGCAGATAAGAACAGGATGGGCAGATGGACCTGCATACATAACTCAATGTCCCATTGCATCTGGAACTTCATACACATACAAATTCACAGTAATCAACCAGAGGGGTACCTTATGGTGGCATGCCCACCTAGCATGGCAACGCGCTTCCGTCTATGGTGCCTTCATCATCTACCCTCGCATGCCATACCCGTTTTCCGTTCCAATTCAATCCGAAATCCCCATCATATTTGGTATTATTCCATACCACCTCAAGATATTCTATTCCATTTGTACCTACTAATGATGTCCTGATACATACAGTAGCGAAGTCAGATTTTTTTTGAAAAGGGGGCAAAATCATTTTTCATAACTATAAGGGGGCAAAAAATAGTGAATTTTTAACTTTACACAAACGGGACAAGTTTCGATATATTGCACTAAAACTCCTGAATTCTTACAATATTTGCACATAGTAAAAAATGATCAAATGAGGGCAATTGCCCCTATTTCTCACCATGTAGCTCCCGCCAGTGTTATGATATACTCGCATTTTCTTTGTTTTTAAGGTGAATGGTGGAACTCAGATATAGATGCAGTTGAAAATGGGATGAAATATGGGAACGGTCCGAATTCCTCAGATGCATATACGATCAATGGTTTGCCTGGCTCTCTCTACCCCTGCTCAGAAAAAGGTGAAGTATAAAGAATTAGTACCCCTGTTTGGTGCTGCTATGGCTCCATTAAAAATCTCTTACTCTCTTTCTGAAATGGAAATATTAGGTGCATGAAAGTAACTTTTTTTTTTGGATGACATTTTCATTTTCCATATACAATTGCAGATACTTTCATGGCAACAGTCAAGCGTGGGAAAACATACCTGCTTAGAATCATCAATGCAGCACTCAACGACGAGCTATTTTTCAGTATTACCAAACATACCCTCACAGTTGTTGAAATAGATGCCGTTTACACAAAGCCTTTTAAAACCGATGCCATAATGATCACTCCAGGCCAAACCACCACTGTTCTAGTTACTGCAGATCAAGTTCCAGATCCCACAGGCATGTTTTCAATCGCAGCAAGGCCTTATCTCAGCTCCGTTTTCCCTTTCAACAATTCCACCACGACAGGGTTTTTAAAATACAAAGGAACCAAAACGAGCAAAATTAATCCATCAAATATTCGTTTACCCGAAAATCTTCCGGAAATGAAAGATACACCCTTTGCTACAAAATTCACAGATAAGCTTCGGAGCCTAGCAACTGCCCAGTATCCTTGTGAGGTCCCTAAAACAATAGACAAGCGAGTTATAACAACTATAAGCCTTAACCTTCAAGACTGCCCTAAAAACCAAACTTGTGAGGGTCTTTTTGGGAAAAGTTTTTATGCGTCGATGAACAATCAATCATTTGTTCGTCCAGATAGGTCAATACTCGACAACTTTTACCATACAAAGTCTCCTAATAGCATTAAATCCGAATTCCCTGAAAAGCCTGCACATACTTTTGACTTCACTGGAGTGGATCCAGTTTCAGAAAACATGAATACTGAATTTGGTACCAAGCTTCTGGTTGTACCTTATGGTACAAAGTTGGAGATTGTGCTGCAAGATACAGCCTTTCTTAATGTTGAAAATCACCCGATTCATATTCATGGGCACAACTTTTTCATCGTAGGTAGGGGATTTGGGAACTTCGATGCTGTTAAAGATCCGTCCCATTATAATCTTATTGATCCACCTGAGAGAAACACGGTGGGTGTACCTGCAGGGGGATGGGCAGCTCTCAGAATAAATGCAGATAATCCGGGAGTATGGTTTGTTCATTGTCATCTCGAGGAGCATACTTCGTGGGGTCTAGCTATGGGGTTTGTCGTAAAAAGTGGTACCGGTCCAAATCAGGCCTTGGTTCCTCCCCCTAATGATCTACCATCATGTTGAGTGTTCAAAGAGCTAGATTTTAATTTTTTTTTTTTTTTTTTTGAAGTACCATTTAATAGTGTTCTGGATTGGTTTTTACTTCTATATATATCTTGAGAGTATCTCTAGCGCAAATGTATATAAATATGTGTGCTTCTTTATATGATTGAATGAGTGATCAAAGTTTCATTACAGTTGTTCTATCTAACATACTACTCCCTCCGTTCCAAAATGAATGTCCGAAACAAATTTCAAATTGGGACGTACGAAGTAGTACTGTTGAGATTAAGGTACCAACTATACTGCTATAATCTTAATTATACATTGCTTGGTGGGTTCGGGATGCCTGCCATCAGATTGCATAGTAATCACAATGGTGGCTTGTTGTGCCATTGAAATAGTGAAGAATAAGATATATAGATGCTTGATAGAGAGACAGAAAGGCATGAAAGTGAGTTTTTGAAAAAGACATTAAAAAAATTGAGCTACAAGTTAAGAAGCATTATGTTTATTTCTGACCTAGAGTGATTTGTTAATTTGTTTAATATATGGTCTCTAATCAAATCTTCTTCATTAGTCTTTCAGACGATTTAAATACACTAGAAGGTCAATTTCTTTTCCCTTTTTTTTTTTCTTTTTGCGACTCTTTGCTACCTCCGTCCTAAAATAAATGTCCAAATTTGCTATTAACTTTGCTACCTTCGTCCTAAAATAAATGTCCAAATTTGCTATTAACTGTTAACTCTTTATTAAAATACTAGTGAAGTTTTACCATATATTCCCTCAGTGCAAATATAAATGTCGCATTTAACTTGTCAATGTTTTAAATAATATGTTTTACTAGTTTGTATATTACTTATACAATGTAAATTTGTACTAAGTCTCTTTCCTTCTCTTTTTGGAAACACGACATCTATTTTGTGATAAACCAAAAAGGAAAGTGCGACATTTATCATGGGACGGAGGATGTTAGGCTAAATTGGTAGGAAAACAGGATATAGGGGAGGTGAATAGCCTGATTAAACTTCTTTTAAAAACTCTTTTTAAAATAGCCAAGTAATTTATCTGACTTTATTTGAAGCTAAACTGTTGGATGTGGCTCGTTTATGTAGGCTGGGTCTTTTGGCTTGAGACGGGCGCCCCATACTAAGTGTGGCGTGCGCATGGAAGACAGAAGATGGAGCCTTGCAACCTTGGTTTGAGGCGGGCGCTTGGGGCATGGCTTGGCGGGCGCATAGGAGGCCGAAGGTGAGGCCTGGTTTGTGGCAGCGCCAGGCGGCCGCATCATATGGCCGAGGCGGGCGCCTCAGTGACCGAGGCTATGGCCAAGGTTTTCTCAAGTCCAGGCGGGCGCATGATTTTGTTTGAGGCGCACGCCTCAAGCCTCGGGTGGGTTTTGGGCCTTGTCGGTTTTCTCTGTATTGGGTCTAAGTTTTGGCTAGGGTTTGTAGCTTATATATAATAGTTTGTAACCCTATGTAAACAGAGATCATTGCACATAATACAAAGAGGAAAGGTTCAAAATCCCAAATTAATTTCTTCTCTTTCTCTTTCGATTTCCCTATTGATTGCTTGTGTGTTCTTTGGTTATTTGTTTTCTTTTCTTCCGCTGCATTGCACAACAACTGGTATCAGAGCACGGTTGCGATGTCTGGGGGGAATTCCATCACCGTGAAGTCCGACGTTTAGAAGTTTGATGGTCATGAAAACTTTGTGTTGTGGCAACGGAGGGTGAAGGATTTTCTGGTTCAAGCAGGCTTGGGAAAAGTTCTTCGGCATTCGACCAAACCCGATGATGTCGAAGAAGGACCATGGAAGGAGTTGCAAGAGCGGGCTGTTTCTTTGATACGGCAGTACCTTGCGGATGAGGTGGTGTATCACGTGATCGATGAGGAATCACCGACGAAGGTTTGGGAGATTTTGGAGGCTAGGTATTTGTCGAAATCCGTTTCGAACAAATTGCATCTTAAGCAACGGCTGTATGGGCTTAAGATGGTAGAGGGTACTGACCTAGAATCTCATATGCACACGTTTAACCAAATTCTCAATGATTTGGTTAGGGTGGAGGTGAAGTTCGAGGATGAGGACAAGGCTTTGATGCTGTTGAATTCGTTGCCCAATTCTTCAACATACGAAAACCTTGTTACTACGTTGACGTGGGGGAAGGAGACTTTGGAATTGCAACCGGCCACAGAAGCTCTTATAGCGTTTCATAAACGGAAGAAGTCCGTTGATGAACCTGCGGGAGAGGGGTTATTTGTGAAGGAAAATCAAGAACGTGGGAGATCTCAGTTCCGGGATAACTCGCAGAGGCAGAATTCTCGTTCTCAGTCAAAGAAGAAGTACAAGGGGAATTGTTTCAAGTGTGGGCAGAAGGGGCATAAGAGGCAGAATTGTCCGGAGAAGGGGAACGGTAAAGGCAAGGAAGGATCTTCAAAGTCAGTCAATGTGGTTGAAGATTGCTCGGAGGATGTGGATGGAGATATGCTCACGACTTCATCAGCTGTGGAGCACCCGACAGATGGTTGGATTTTGGATTCAGCATGTTCGTTTCATGTGACGGCGAATCGTGATTGGTTCGATACCTATAGGTCAGTTAATTCTGGTATAGTTACTATAGGTAATGGTGCTACATGTAAAATTGCTGGCATGGGAACTATAAGAATTAAGATGTATGATGGTGTAGTTATAACGTTATGTGATGTTAGACATGTTCCGGAGGTTTCTAAAAATCTGATTTCACTGGGTACCTTGGATGCTAACGGTATGAACTATAAAGCACAAGGTGGAGTATTGAAAGTTGTTAAGGGTTATATGGTTGTGATGAAGGGTGAGAAGGGCTCCAAGAACATTTACAGGGTGCTAGGGAGCACGGTTGTAGGTGGAGTCACATCTGTTGAGTCGGAGGTCGATACTGATGCCCTTCTATGGCATATGAGGCTTGGTCACATGGGTGAAAGGGGAATGCGGGAACTTCATAAATGTAAGTTGTTGAAGGGTGTGAAGACTTGTAAACTGGATTTTTGCAAGTATTGTGTTCTTGGAAAGCAGAATAAGGTGCAGTTCAAGACGGGTAAGCATACAACAAAGGGCATTCTCGATTATGTTCATTCAGATGTGTGGGGGCCGGTCAGAACAGAGTCTAGAGGAGGACATTATCACTTCGTGACTTTCATTGATGATTTTTCGAAGAAGGTTTGGGTTTACTTCATGAGGCACAAGTCAGAAACTTTTGAGAAGTTCAAGGTGTGGAAAGCTGAAGTGGAAAACCAAACAGGGCGGAAGATCAAGTGTTTGAGGAGTGATAATGGGACAGAGTACACAGATGGTGAGTTCAAGAAGTTCTGCAGAGAGCATGGAATCAAGAGGCACTACACGGTACGCAAGACACCACAGCAAAATGGTGTGGCTGAGAGGATGAACAGAACTATTGCGGAAAGGGCTAGGTGTCTACGATTCAATGCGGGGTTGGCAAAGAATTTTTGGGCTGATGCGGTGAGTATGGCATGTTTCTTGATTAACAGATCACCTAGAGTCTCTTTGGATAACAGGTTTGCGGAGGAGGTATGGACAGGTAATGAGGTAGACTTCACCGATATCCGGGTGTTTGGGATACAAGCTTTGGGATTCCAAGTCAAGCAAGGTGGTGATCAGTAGGGATGTAGTCTTTGATGAAAAGGCTATGTTGAAGTGTACTCATGAAGATAAGGAGAAGGTGCCAGAAAGCAAGGAGGGCGAGAAGCAGGTTATTGAGGTGGAGCTACGTGAGGATAATACTGATGCGGATCTCACTCTTCCGGAGTCAGAGGAAACTACACAAGAAGTGGCTAGTACTTCAGTTGGGAGACCTAAAAGAGTAATCAAGCCACCGGTCAGGTATGGATTTGAAGACATGGCTTCATATGTTCTTGTTCTTAGTAGTGGAGACCCGAGTACTTTTAAGGAGGCTATAAACAGTCCGGAAAAGGACAAGTGGGTAACTGCTATGGCGGAGGAGATGGAGTCACTGTACAAGAATGATACATGGGATTTGGTGGAGCTTCCTAAAGGGAAGCGTGCTATTGGTTGCAAGTGGATCTTCAAGCGCAAGGAGGCAGTATCAGAAAAAGAGGGGGAAAAGTTCAAGGCTCGTTTGGTAGCAAAGGGGTATTCGCAGCGAGAGGGGGTGGATTATAATGAGATTTTTTCGCCTGTTGTGAGACATACTTCCATTCGGATTGTGTTGGGTCTTGTAGCGCACTATGATTTGGTGTTGGAGCAGACGGATGTGAAAACTGCGTTTCTACATGGTGAGTTGGATGAGCAGATTTTCATGTAGCAACCACATGGGTTCACGGAGCCCGGGCAGGAGCGTTTGGTTTGTAGATTGAAGAAGTCACTTTATGGGCTGAAGCAGTCTCCGAGGCAGTGGTATACGAGGTTTGACTCCTACATGGCACGTATTGGCTACAAGCGTTGTGAGTATGATTGCTGCGTTTATGTGAAGAGCCTTGATGATGGTTCTTGTATTTTTCTGTTACTGTATGTGGATGATATGCTTATCGCGGGTAGGAGTAAGAACGAGGTCAATCAGTTGAAGGCCTTGTTGAGTAGAGAGTTTGACATGAAGGATTTGGGGGAAGCCAAGAAGATTCTTGGGATGGAGATTCGCCGAGACAGGAAATCTAGGATATTGTGGTTGTCTCAAGCCAGCTATGTGGAGAAGGTGTTGGAGAGGTTCAATATGCGGGATGCAAAACCTGTGAAGACACCATTGGCGAGTCATTTTAATCTATCTGCCTCAGATTCCCCGAGTTCGACTGAAGAAATTCAGAGGATGTCAGAGGTTCCCTATGCAAGCGCAGTGGGATGTCTCATGTATGCTATGGTTTGAACGAGGTCAGATTTGGCGCAAGCTATTAGTGTGGTTAGCAAGTATATGGCGAATCCGGGCAAACAAAGATTGGGAAGCAAATAAGTGGATTCTCAGATATTTGAAGGGCACTATGGATTATGGCATCATGTTTGGAGGTAAGAGTGAGGAGCTTTCTGTTGTGGGGTATGTTGATTCTGATTATGCGGGTGACTTGGATCGGAGGAGGTCGACTACGGGTTATGCGTTTACTCTTGGTGGTGGACCCATATGTTGGAGATCTATGATCCAATCTATCATTGCTTTGTCTACAACGAAAGCGGAGTATATGGCAGCGGTTGAAGCTGCAAAGGAGGCCTTATGGCTTCGGGGTTTGGTCAACGAGTTGGGCATTCGGCAAGGTGGAGTGAAGTTGCTTTGTGACAGTCAAAGCGCGATATTTCGGGCGAAGAATCACATTTATCATCAACGGTCGAAGCACATTGATGTTCGGTTTCACAAGATTCGGGAGTTGATTGATATGGGTGAGGTTGTGCTAGAGAAGGTTCACACTACGGAGAATGCTGCGGATATGTTGACGAAGCCGATTACTACTGACAAGTTCAAGCATTGTTTGGACTTGTTGCACATTTCTAGCTGTTAGAGATGGGGAGGTTCGAGCTGGTTCCATGTATCTTCTGTTGGTTTGGGTGAACACTCGCCAAGGTGGAGATTGTTGGATGTGGCTCGTTTATGTAGGCTGGGTCTTTTGGCTTGAGGCGGGCGCCCCATACTGAGTGTGGCGTGCGCATGGAAGACAGAAGATGGAGCCTTGCAACCTTGGTTTGAGGCGGGCGCTTGGGGCATGGCTAGGCGGGCGCATAGGAGGCCGAAGGTGAGGCCTGGTTTGTGGCAGCGCCAGGGGATCGCATCATATGGCCGAGGCGGGCGCCTCAGTGGCCGAGGCTATAGCCGAGGTTTTGTCAAGTCCAGGCGGGCGCATGGTTTTGTTTGAGGCGCACGCCTCAAGCCTCTGGTGGGTTTTGGGCCTTGTCGATTTTCTCTGTATTGGGTCTAAGTTTTGGCTACGATTTGTAGCTTATATATAATAGTTTGTAACCCTATGTAAACAGAGATCATTGCACATAATACAAAGAGGAAAGGTTCAAAACCCCAAATTAATTTCTTCTCTTTCTCTTTCGATTTCCCTATTGATTGCTTGTGTGTTCTTTGGTTATTTGTTTTCTTTGCTTCCGCTGCATTGCACAACATAAACTGATGTTAACCAGTTAGGCAGCGGATTAAATATTAATTACTGGTTTACTTGCACAAATAATCGATTTAAGTAAAAGTAGTTTCAAAGGTAAGTTAAATTATTCTGCAAGTTATATTTCAATAAGAAAGACAAACAAGGCAGTTAATTAGTCAAAGGGTTGTAACCGGTGATAGAGCTCAATCGGTTACAATACAAGATAAAATGAGCAAACACAAACAAAGGAACACAGCTGTTTGGAGATGTTTATAGTGTTAAATAAATGCTACGTACTCTACCAAGTTTGATCAAAATATGAATTTGTGAAAATGTGCACTATTAATGTCACTAGTATATTACAAGTTGCGAGATTTAAGTTTTAAAGCTACATAAAGGAAAGTGATCACTAATGGATTGTGATACAAGTTTGACCAGGTGTTTTCAAGAGATATGTTCACAAGTTGAACCGATTTCTCTTGGGTGTTTAGTGCGATCAATCAATGTGTTACAGACATAGTTTTGTTGGGGAACATTTATTGAAATTGATTGAGTGTGCACAGTGTTTGTACTAATAAATGATCTAGTTAATATAAGGAGTGAATGTCTTGAAATTCAATGCTTGTTCACTTGCAGTTCTTGACAATTTCACTCTCAAAGTCTTCAATGCATCAACCCTCTTCAATGCTATAAGTAAGGTATTTATAGTGTATTCAAATGTAGCTATTGTCTTTGAAGCGGTTGAAGGGATGACTTGGTCTGACAAGTATTAATTGAGAATATCTTATTCATTGAATGCTTGAGATTTGAATTACAACCATATTTGAACTTTCCACTGGGTAAAGAAGTTGTTGTGAGTACTGGTAACTTGAACATTTCTTGAATTAGTTGCTGACAAGGCGACAACATGGTCTACATAGCAACTGTTCTACCAACTTTAGCTAATTAGGTGATAGCAATTAATGCTAGGTCAACTGATGGAAGCTAGTTGGGGAAGTTTGACCGACTGCAGCATTTAGTAACCGATGAGCATAACCGGCAAAGTGACTAAACCGGTTGAAGGGTTTGAACAATTGGGCTCATGACCGGTTATAGCAGTCAACCAGTTGAGGTGTTTGGCTTGATGAACAAGTTAACCAATATATTAACGGAAAAACTCAAGGTCTTCAAGTTTTCAATAGTTTTTAAGAAAATACAAGTATAAAAACATAGGCACTAGCACTAATGGGATCCTAAGGGTACATAAAAAAATTTAAGTAGTCTAGTTAAAATTAGGGGTACTCACTAATGCTTTAATGATTGGAATTAAGCAATTTCTAATCTATACATATATTTGACTAACAATATACTCCTAATTGATTAAGTACAATCATTCTAGGTATACATATATCTTAAATTATTAAAAGAATGATCAATAGTTTATCTTTTAATTTGGCCATTCCCTTAGTCAAGTGAAAACTTGATGTAACATATAAAAAGTTATACAATAAAAAATTAATACTAAAGGAATGGGGAAATGAAATAACCTGCAAATTGAAAGAGTTAGTAGCAGTGTAGTTATTTGTGATAATATAAAGGAAATTTAAAAAAGCAAATATTAAACTTTGAAATGAACAAGGTTAACGGAAAGATATTCTCATTGATTTAAAGGCTGCAACCGGTTCATAAGCAAGTAAAGACATATATTTCATCGGTTACATTTTATAAAGCAGCTTCAGAAGCAGGATAGGTTGAGGGTGTTAGTGTAATCTGCAGGTGATATCGCAGATGATTTCCCAAAAGTCCAGGTGATATCGCAGATGATTTCCTGGACTGAAAATTATATAGTTGTATATTTCTTGTTTGTTATTTAATGGACTAACGTGCTAATATGGTCTGTATAGTCTATGGTTTATGGTTATATTTCAGGGTGCAATAGCATCAAAGAAGGAGCTAGACACGTGTGGAAATTGGAAGAAAAGAATTAATACATTTTATGTATTAATTCGTAACTTTGGCATTCAACAACAACATGTATGTGGACTTTGTCAAAGGTTGTTGCTGAGTTATAGAAGAGGTACAAGGATGATAAAGCAAGGGAGTACAAGGCGTGGAAGCATGGCTTGAGGATTCAACAACTCGGTTGCTACAAAATAGGAAGTGGGAGCTAGAATTGTGGTAACAAATTAACCCACTCTCCCTACACTTCCTCCACGTGCAAGACCAGCCCCAAGGCTGTTATTGGAGTAGCCTTCAAGTATTTGAAGACTATAAATAAGCTTGGAAGGTTTATTTGAAGACATGCCAATTATTTCACATTCACACCTTCGAAAAGCTTAGAGATAGAGTTCTTTGTTTGGTTCTTTTTGATCCTTTCTCCCTTGTAATTTCGCACTTGATTACTTTGGTATCAAGGTGTGTGAAGGCTAGGATAGGATTCCGTTCTTTATCTCTTGTTCCATAGAGCTTAAAATAGATATAGCTATAGGGAACTTTCGGCTTTGTAACTTCATTCATAGTGATTATAAAGTCTTGCCTAAGAGGCACTCTCAAGTTATATTTATATAACTTGAGAAAAACAATTTTGGTGTTTTTATTCCGCTGCAAACTCTTTTACAAAATTGTTTTATTTTTGAAGTGTGTGTGTGTGCCATCCCAAGTGCTATCGTTGGTGCTGTTATCACCTTGGATATCACTTGTGATTCAAGCCGTGACAATTTCAATTGGTATCAGAGCCTCTCACTTGACGATACTAAGTGTTTGGTCCTCTTTATCATGGCTTTTGATCCGCAAATCCAAACCAAAAACGTCTTCCTGTTTTTAGATGGTTCGAATTATGCATATTGGAAAATTCGCCTTCGCTCGCATATCAAATCAATTGATCTTCGAGCATGGCGATCTATAGTTCATGGGTACTCTCTTCCACTCTTACCTCCCGATGAGGATGGTGATGTTCAGGTTAAACCCGAAGGTGAGTGGACGAATGAAGAGATCACTCTAGCTAACTATAATGAGAAAGCTCGTAATGCTATCTTTGAGTGGGTTGACATGCATATTTTTAAACTTATTCAAAATAGTTCCACATTTCAAGAAGCTTGGGATATTTTACAAAGGTTTTGTGAAGGTGATTCTAGTGTGCGTGAAAACAAACTCGAGAGGTCTTACCGGCAAATTTGAAAGGTTGAGAATGGGTGAAAGTGATACCATTTCCTCTTATTTTGAAAAACTATTTGACATTGCTAATGAGTGTCAACTTTTAGGTGAACCTTTTACAAACAAACAATTGGTTTCAAAGGCTATTAGAACTCTCCCTGAGCGTTTTAATATAAAAGTTTCATCTATAGAAGAGGCTCACAATCTTTCTACAATGGATATCAATTCCTTAATGAGCATTTTAAAAATTTTGAGTCAAACCTCTTGAAAGCAAAGTGAAGCTTTCAAAGGCAAGAGTGTAGCTTTAAAAGTTCATTCCTCTAGTGGTTCAACTAATGAGGATGACGAAATTTTTGAGGAATTAGGTGAAGATGCCAGTGTTGCCTTACTTGCTAGGAAATATAACTCAATGGTGAGAAAGTTTAACAAAGAAAATGTGCAGGTGAAGGCTAAAGAGCAACAAACCAAGGTGTACAATTCAATGCCCAAGAGGACATTTCCATCTACTCAGAAAAGTGGTCCCATAAGGAGAGCATCATCAGATCAATCCAGATCTGATCCAAAGTACCTTGAATCTATCCAATGTCATGCGTGCTCTGGATGGGGTCATTACTCAAATGAGTGTGCTAACACCCTAAGGAAGATGGGTAAGAACCTATGGGTTTCTCTCAGTGACAATGAGGATGAGGAGACCAATCAATCTGAAGATTCAGATCAAACAGCAATGGTGGTCACAAACTGTGACTCGGACTCTGTCAGTGATACCCCAGGTGATATCCAAAATGGGATAGCACCTGAGATATCATCCAACAGGTATACAGATTTAAATTTGATAAATGCTGTTTGTTTTGTGGGTTCTGTTAACATGGATGCAGGTTGTTCACAAGATGAGAAGGAGTTCAGCAAGGATGAACTCATTTGTGGTCTTAAGAACCTTTGCAAAGAATTGGTGGATGAATGGAAGAAAGAGAACAAAAAGGTGATCTCTCTGTCCAAAGAGGTTCAAGACCTAACTGATGGCTTGACTAGATTGGAAGTTCAACTCACAAAGAAGGATGTGGAGCTGGACAAAGTCAAGAGCAAACTTACTCTTGCCGAGACAACATTCAAGAAACTCAATACGAGTTCTACCAAGTTAGATGCAATTCTTGGGTTGTCCAAACCACTCAAGGCAGGTATGGGTTTTCAAGAGTCTTTAAATGCTATTACATCTACTTTGTCTAATACGAGAAGATAAGTTAATTTTTGTTAAAGAAAGAGATCATGTTGAACCAATATCTTCGATAAGACTTCGACAAGGTAAAAATATGTAACTCTTTTGTTTACTCTACCGGACATTTGAAAATTGATTGTAAAACTCTTCTAAAGAAACAGTCCAGTTCTGTGTGATACCTGAAGTGTTGCCTAGCACGTCGAGATATCACCTACGATCGAGAAGAAGAATTATCAAAGTAGGAAAGTATGGAAACCTAAGTCTAACCCGATATGTGATGTTGTATGCACTGCCTTAAAAACTAATGTTGAAGGTTCATGGTATTTTGATAGTGGTTGTTCTCGTCCATATGACTGGAACAAAAATATTTTTAAAGGAATATGAACCTATTCAAGGTGGTAGTGTAACATATGGTGGTGGTGGCAAGAGTAATATAGTAGGAAAAGGCGTATTAAATATACCTGGATTTCCCGCTTTTGAAAAATGTTTTGCATGTTGATGGACTGGTAACTAATTTAATTAGTATTAGCCAACTTTGTGATGACAACCTTGAAGTAAAATTCAATAAAAACACTTGTGAAGTTTTTGATTGTACCAATAACTCGTGTTATGACCGGTACTAGGTCAAGTAATAACCGTTATCTTGTTGAGGATAAACAAGTGTGTCATTCTGTGAGGGTTGATGATGCTACCTTATGGCATCAAAAGTTGGGTCATGTCCATTTTCGTAACATTGTGAAACTCATTAATTTGAAGCTATAAGAGGTATACCTAGTCTGGACATTAGTACAAAAATCATATGTGAAGATTGTTTAAAAGGTAAACAAACACGTGCTACCCATAGTGCTACCCAACATAATGAGGAGTATTCCTGGGACAACGCACCGTTTTCAATTAATACATATGGATTTAATGGGTCCAGTTGAGGTAGACAAGTTTAGGAGGTAAGAAATATACTTTTGTACTAGTTGATGATTTTTCTAGATTTACTTGGGTATATTTTTTAAAAGAAAAATCGAAACTTTTGAAAAGTTTAAAGTCTTACATGCTAAAATCAAAAACATGTTTTCTGCTCTTATCATGCGAATAAGGTCGATCATGGAACGGAGTTTGATAATTCATTGTTCTTTACTTTACGTGAATTAAAAGGAATTAAACATGAATTTTCTCGCTCCTAAAACACCTCAAACAAAATGGGGTGGCCGAAAGGAAAAATAGGACCTTACTTGAGATGGCACGTGTGATGTTGTTTTCAAAAAGAATTTCAAAAGATTTTGGGAAATTTGAGGCCATAAACACGGCTTGTCACACGGCCAATAGGGTTTTTCTAAGACACGGTACTATAATGACACCTTATGAAATTTTGAATGGTAGGATACCAAAAGTTCATTATTTTCATACATTTGGGTGTGTGTGTTATGTTCTAAATGATCGGGATTACTTAGCTAAATTTGACTCTAAAAGTGATAAGGCTATATTTCTTGGGTATGCTCGGGACGGTCGAGCATATAGGGTTTATAACCTTAGGTTAAAAACCATTCAGAATCAATTAACGTTGTTTTTGATGATTTAGCAAGTGTTACTGTGATGGAGTACAGGAATCTCCATTAATATTGCTGGAAGAACTGGAGAATCAAAATCAAAGTGATACCCTGTGTGTCGGCCAAAGTGTTGCCACCGATGGGATAGCATCTCGGTATCACCCAAGACCAATCCGGCAAGCGAAAAGGATGAACGGTCGGATGATGATCATGTGCATGAAGACTTGAGAAGGGATCCACCGGCTAGGATCGAGAAGAGACCATCCTTCCTCTCAAATTATTGGAGAAGCTAGTGAAGGGGTACAAACAAGGAACACAGGACATTTTAGTGACCGTGAAATGGCAAGGTATGTGTGTATGTCCACCACATACCACAAGGTAAAATATTCTGTTTTGTCTCTTCTTTAGAACCCAAAAATATTTCTCGAAGCTTTAAAAGATAATTTTTGGATACAAGCCAAGCAAGAGGAACTTGACCAATTTGCTCGTAATGAAGTTTGGTGTTTAGTACCACGTCCTAGTAATACAAATGTTATTGGTACTAAATGGATTTTCAAAAACAAATCGATGAGCAAGGAAATATTGTTAGGAACAAAGCTCGTCTCGTAGCACAAGGTTACACCCAAATTGAAGGTGTTGACTTTGATGAGACCTTTGCTCCCGTTGCTAGAATAGAATCCATAAGACTCCTCTTGGCTATAGCTTGTTTTCTAAAAATTACTTTGTTTCAAATGGATGTTAAAGCCGCCTTTTAAATGGTTATTTAAAAGAAGAAGTTTTTGTTGAACAACCAAAAGGATTTGAGGATCCTCATCTACCAAACCATGTATATAGACTTGATAAAGCCTTATATGGCTTGAAACAAGCTCCACGTGCATGGTATGGTCGCTTAACCTCTTTCTTACTTGAATATGGTTTTACAAGAGGTGAAGCAGATAGGACTTTATTTATCCTAAGGCATGGCAAAGAAATAGTCATTGTTCAAATCTATGTTGATGACATAGTCTATGGCTCTACTTCTCAAACTTGTTTAAAAGATTTTGTAGAAGCTATGACATCAACATTTGAAATGAGCATGATTGGAGAGTTAACATTCTTTCTAGGCTTGCAGGTGAAACAATCAAATGAAGGAATATTCATTTCACAAAGCAAGTATGCAAAGAGCCTAGTAAAAAGGTTTGGGTTGGAAGGAGCAAAAAGTTCAAAAATCCCCATGTGTTCTTCTCTCAAACTTGGTAGAGATCAAGTAGGTGAGGATGTTGATCCTACTCTTTATCGTTCAATGATAGGTAGCCTTCTCTATCTCACTTCTAGTCGTCCTGATATCATGTTCAGCGTGTGTGTTTGTGCACGTTATCAAGCCAATCCTAAAGTCTCTCACCTTAATTCTGTCAAAAAGATAATTAAATATGTTTCAGAACAAGTGAATTAGGGATTTGGTTTAGTAAGGATACTAATACCAATTTGGTTGGCTTTAGTGACTCGGATTGGGCAGGGGATATGGATGATAGGAAGAGTACTAGTGGGGGGTGTTTTTACTTGGGCAACAATTTAGTTTCATGGTATAGTCGTAAACAAAATTGTGTTTCTCTCTCTAGACCTGAGTCTGAGTACGTGGCGGTACTGGTAGTTGTTGTTCACAACTTATTTGGCTAAAACATATGTTAGATGACTATGGCCTAGAGAGTAATTCTTTGACTATGTACCGTGATAACTTCGAGTGCTATCTCGTAAGTACCCCAACTGGATCGCTCTCCATCCCAAAGATACGACAAAACCAGAGGCAAACTTCCGGAGGTCATAACTCCTTCATACGAACTCCGATTGAGACGTGCCATATATGGTTGGAAAGCTCTCGACGAGAGCTAGCTTGCCATCACATTCACAAGAGCATGGAAAGTCCGTACGGACCTCTTTGCATGCCAAAAGGTCCGTACGGACCTCTTTGCACCAGAACATAATCATTACGAAAATCCCCTTAAAGTCCACGAGATTCCCTCAAATCCCGGAAATCCATCAGTACCTAAGAGGTCCGTACGGACCTCTTTGCAGTGTTCCACTACTATAAATAGAGGGCTTCCTCCTCATTTTTAGACACCTCCCTCTTCTCTCTTCCTCCCTTAGCCTTCTCGGCTCCCCTCTAAGTCCTCTCGAGGCACTCCCGCCCCTTTCGGATCCTTCCGAGGCCTTCCGAGCTCCCTTGTGGTGCTCCGAAGCCTCCCGAGCGCTCTCGAGACGCTCCCGCGCTGCCCCGAGGCACTCTCGAGGTACTCTGAGGCCCCTCGTGGTACTCCGAGGCCTTGCCTGGTCTTTCCACGGTGTCCCGGCTCTGTCCGAGTCAAACCGACGATCCCAAACCACGCCGAAACTCTGCCCGAGTGACTCCACGCCACCACAACGCACGCCGAACCTGCCCGAGTGATCCCGACGATCCCCACGCACGCCGAACCTCTCGCCCGAACGCACTGCGGCAACCCCAAACCACGCCGAAACTCCGCCCGAGTGACTCGCCACCACAACGCACGCCGAACCTCGCCCGAGTGATCCCGACGATCCCCACGCACGCCGAACCTCTGCCGAGCGCAGCCTCGCAGCCTCAACTCACGCCGAAACTCGTCCGCGGACAACCGGTCCCTCCCGAAGCAATCCCGATCCGTGCAGGAACGCTACTCCGACCTCAAGCACTATTCCCCAGCGGAAGACAGACACGAACCAACATTGGTAAGGCTTCCTTCCTATACTATTTCAATACATTTCCATACATAGCATACAATGTAGACATCCGATACAGCATGCATTTTTAAAAGCACACACACACACACACAACATTTAAAGGATATTAGGGGTATCCGAAAGACTCGTTTTACGAGGCTACTCGGGTGAGCTCTAATATTCTAATATTCTCTTCCCGAGGAGTCATCTGACATCCGAACTCAAAATCTCATCACACAAAAACAGTTTAAAATTATCTTTAAACTGATGCCCTTTTTCAATGTTTTGGGCTTAATAAAAACGGCGTGGCGACTCTACAAAATGCGAAAGCAAAACGGCGAGACACCTCCAACACGCAACGCTAAAACGGAATAAGCCAGATGCCGGGGCGCGATTGTGCTGCCTCTCGGATCCGGGCGACTTCCCGAACAGCGACGAGCGCGAGATGCCGGGGCCCCGCGCGCGAGCCGGATCCCGGGTAATTTCAGTTGGCGACTCCGCTGGGGAGATTTTGTTTTAAAAACTTTTAAACAAAACAAATGATTTTTAAAACGATGATGAGGGTCAAACTTTCATTTTACCCCTTTCTTTAACTGTTGTGTGTGTGTGCACGTGCTTTACTTTTTATTTTACAAAAAAAAAAATAAAAATACAAAAAAAAAATGCATCAATATACATCTGTGCATACATTTAAAATTCTTCAAAAACTTACATTTTTCACTCGGAAAAAGAATTTTAGAGACCGCACACTACGCGCACTGCTGCCTCGGTTACACCGCACCCTACTCACTGCTTCTTGCCTCGGTTACACCGCACGCTACGCGCACTGCTTGCCTCGGATACACGCACACTACAACCCTTAACCCGGAGTGGTCTCGGTTGCGAGTCCGTTTGGTCTTCCTAGGCCTCTTGGCGCGCACGGGATCATTCCAAACATCCCATCCTAGCCAAGCGTCACCCCTGCACGTTTGAGTCTTGAGTCACACTCTGTCCGGACTCGGTTGGTTTTTACTCGGTCCGTGTCATACAGCCTGGATACATATACCATGCCGGCCATTTTCTCGAGTCAAGGCTCGGAACTCAAGATCCCTTGCGCAAGCAAAGCGATGAAAAGGTCATGCTAAAATCTTGACACGATCTTGATTTCCGGCTACACCTGACGATGTTCCGTCCCGGATATACATCCATGCTCGCATGACACCATGTCATCACGCCTTTGATACGTCGGCCATGACGATATGACCCAGCCTAACGCCTAACGTCACGAGATCCCTTGCGCAAGCAAGGTAAAGAGAGGTCATGCCGAACTCTTGACTCCGATCTTGACTCGGTGGCCGGCTCGGTTCACTATTCACATGGCTAACGCATCAAAACGAACATGACAGCTCGGTCCTTAGGTTCGATTTTTCTTTAGGCCGGTGGAAACCGCTTGCACTATAGGACCCTCGCCCGGGGCCGTCCACCCCGGGATGTCGAAATACGGGTGCAAAACGAGGGGCTTATAGCCGCACGGATGGTCTCCAGCGACCCGGGATCTAGCATAGTTGCGAAAAAGAAGAGCAATCTTTTCCAACCTACCTAGGATTCTCGAGAAAATCTTTTGTTTTAAGTAAATTAAAACAACAAAAAAAAAAAATCGAGAAAATAAAAGAAACGGAAACCGCATGCCACGTGAGCTTTCCCCTTCTATCCCGTTAGGCCATTCCCGTGTCTAAACCTTGCCCGTCACCCCCTCCAATAACCGAGAGTGGTTGAGAATACCCGGAGCCGCCTTTTCGATATTGAGGTCACAAGGTCCGACAGACCCTTCCGGTTCAACGGTCCACACCGTCCGCTACTCCCCATGACGGGATCAACGAGATAACGTGAGGGAAACGGAACCCGCCCCGGGAAATTTCCAAACAATGGAAGAAGTTTGGCAAGCTTTTAAGGCTCTCGAGAAATGCCAAGAAGTGCAAAGCAGGCTTGGATTGAATATGCCATGCGCCGTCGCGAACCGTCGTGGTTCCCCAACCCGATGGGACCGTCGTTCTCATAGAAGACGGAGAAATATCGGCTCCCGGTCTCTCAAAGCTATCGGCAGGTCCCTCCTTCACAAATCCACGGAAACCTAGCAATGCAAGGCAACTCCCGCTCAAAGCTCCATTCGAGCCTCGAAACAAACTACGATTTTCCAACCTCGGCACCTATGGGCCCGCTCCTCAAATCCTAACACCTCTCAATATCCCCTGGAATTCAATCATGTGCCTCCGTATGAGTCCCCAGGCCACAACTTGAAATCCCAATGTTTACTGTGGACGGACATCCCAAAGTGATATCCCGACATTTCAAACCTTCCACCACTGGATCGCCACTTGGGGCTAATGAAGCATTTCCCCCAATTCCTAAACACAACCCTTAGTGGTCCGTGCAATTACGCCCCCAATTTCAACAATCCGGGATATGGGTTGGTATACACTCAATCGCCTTCTCCCCAAGACTCCCGAATGGCGATCCCATCTCGCCAATCCACCTCCATCTTCGGTCTCCATCCGGAAAACGGCGGCTGCTTCCGCCACCGACCCCCATATGGCTTGGTTGGCGTAACATGCAAAGGAGATACAACGGAAGAGTTTCCTTAAGCAAAAGGAAAAAGGTTACCAAACACCTCCAAACAAGAAGAAAGAGGTTACCGGAAGCGGTCCACTACATCCGTAACGGAGCTCAAGTAAACCGCGATCAAGCACCCCGAGGAACGACAATCCCCCTCGCATACCACAGCCAGATTTTGATAACCTTGGGATGCCCTTGAGCCAAGTCCTCGAGACACTGGTAAAGAGGAACATTCTCAAACCCCTTGAGAATTTCCAACCAAAGACGCGCAAGCCCAACATGGATATGAGCAAGCACCGCGCCTTCCACAACTTACCCCTGGTCACACCACCGACAATTGCTTCGTGCTAAAACAAGTGGTCCAAGGGCTAATCGAAGAGGGAAAGTTGGAACGCCCTCGCGGTCCCATCACGGTTGGAAACCCTTTCCCTAGAAATGACGGGGTAATCGGGGTGGAGAAGTCCTCTCGCAAATTCCCGTGATGAATGGGGACGTGAAGACGGAACCCAGGGCTTCCGCAATGAAGAATTCGAGAGAAAGAATCCAAGAACGGTTATTCCCCAACAATCCTTTCCCGAGAATCGGGTCACACCAAGGGATGGATCGAGCCTTCCCAGCAGATAAGGCGGTTCGAGACAGGTCGAGCAAGTGGCGGGCATCAAAAACGGCGTGACTTTCACAAACGCGGACCCACAAAGCAGAAGAAGAGACAGACGAGAAGCTTGGACTAACCCCCCGTCTCCTAGAGTCTATCTTCAAAAATAAAAGACCCCGAGTCTGTCGTATTTATGTTCGAGTCTCTCGAGTCGTCTGATGGCCTTACGCCTAAAGATTATGCGTTTGTAACATAAACCGCGCTTCCTTATGCTTTGAATAAATGATCGACCTTTCTGAGTATCCCCTCATTGCCACTTTAACAAATGATAAATTAACTAATCAAAAACAGTTAATAATGATTCACTTGGTAAAGACGCAGACACATTAATGAACAATGCATTAAACAAATCTTTAAGCATGTTGTCAAACGAGAGAAAAATCGGGCCCAAGCTGCCGAGAATGTTCTAACCAAAATGAATTTGGGAACTGCTGAAGAGTCCAAAGAGACGCAAATCAAAGAATCATACAGTCCACCTCGTAGGTTCTAGTACTGTTCTCATTCAATCAGGTCCTCCTCGGACATTGTAATTAAGTCTTCAATTTTCCATACGAAAGTTTTCTTTCTTTTCTTGCTAGACTTGAGACATTATTTTGCACCCCACATTACATTTAATGAAATGGTTTTGTTCTATGTGATCACTTGCATTGCTCAACAAGTAATTCCACAAATGATTAATGCTTTGATTAATTGGTGTGAGAAAGTCAATCGATAGCTCCCCATACACCTTACCATACCCCACACAAAGGCCTCCATCAAGCCATACACTTTCCAAAATATGTCCCTTACCCATCACATTGACCAAGTCAACGACGGCAGGAACATCAAAGGACAACAAAAGGTCACTCAGCATCAAAAGATTGACCCCATGTCGACAACAATCTAGGGGCTTGCCTTCGCCCTCGTGCGCATCAAGAAAGTTCAAGCAGGGGCTTGCCTTCGCCCTCAAATGCTTCAAAAAAAAAAAAAAAAAAAAAAGAGCTCAAGCGTAAGCCGCACAAAAAAAGAAGCTCAAGCGAAGCTACAAAAAAAAAAGCTCAAGCGAAGCTACAAAAAAGAGCTCAGCGTAAGCTTCACAAAAATAAATGAGGTCAAAGACCCAGAGCCAACGATCAAGAAGCAAGGGAGTCACTGAAAAGACTGTCAAATACGACTTGTCAAGAAATCACCTCAAGGCACGTGCCTCATCATTCAGCTTTCCGAGCCTTTTCGTCAAAGGCCGCACAAATATTCATGCCCTGGCCCCAAAGCCAAACACAGTTCGACCCCGAACTACGTCGACCTGAGCTCCTTGTCTTAAGGGGAACGTAGGCAACCAGAAATGGTCCGGTCATAAACACATACAAATCCACAAACCCGATCTCATCAATGACCTCTCCTATACACAAACCTTCTTTCACACCAGACCAACTCGATCCTTGATACCGGTTGACTTTCTCCTCATTAATCAAAGCATATCAGGTTTAATTGTTGAATAACCCGAACATCAACAAAGGGTTTTAAGCAAACAAGTGATCATTGTGAACAAATCAAGTTTTCAATTGTCTCGACAAGTCTTCTTTTTCTACAAAATAGGACAATAGAGCTAAACATCGATTTTCCGTCGTAGGGCTTCCATACACTTTTACAAGCTTTTCAGTACTCATACTCTCTCAAAAGAGTCAAACCCAAAAGCATTTCTTTTGTGCCTACATCAAATAAGGCATTCACACAAAAGGGGACCCGTTCCCACCTTTTCAAAAATAAATACGCCCTTGCAAGTGTACATTACGAGTCATTTCTTCCACAAAAGAGGGTCGAACTACGCAGACTCGAGCCTCTCGGTCGAGGGGAACGTGGCGGCCTTCATTGGTTCGGTCTAAGGAATACACAAAATTCCAAAATTGATGCCACCAAGGCTCAGAAAGAAGCAAGCAAGAGATTTTGCGTCTCGACAAAGCTTTAAAAGTAAATCACAAATCATCACAGGTTAAAACACTTCTTGATGAGTTCAAGCACGGTCTACTCTCAAACTCACAACATGCTAAAAGACGACTTAAAACATTTAACAATCAATGTGTGCACGATGCCGATGAATGGATACTCGGTGTTTCGGAAGGTCATTCCATGCTACTCGCGTTTGGCCCTTCATCACTCTTTCCTTTCCTCCCTCGTCCCCAACGAATCTTTTTTCATTCCCATGAGCGAGTTCTGTCTCCCTCATTCCGAGATCAGGAGTCCTCCTTGTCGTGTCAAACGAATCCGCCGCTCTCGAGCATCGTTCACCCGTGCCTCGGCTCGGATCTCCTCCCTACGAGTGCAAAAGGGGACCTCTCCCGCGGTCTGTCAACTCGAGTCACAGTAGTCAAACAAAGCGTCTCCCGCTGACATCACGAGGGTTAGACCAAGCACGCACTCCTAAGGCTATAGCGGAGACGACAATCTTGCCCAGATTGCTTCACGCCTGCTCCCCAAAACCACTTGGAGTGCACCCGATATGCTACTCATACCAATCCGGGTACTCGATGGTCGAGACAACATTCTCCCGGCATCTAAGGAGCACCGCGGGAGGGAAAGCGGAATACTTCCATACCCTCGGAAAATACATAAAAGCATCGGGATGCGTCATGCGAGAAAGAAGCTACCTCCACGTTGGCAATGTCATCCCAGCCCGGCAAAGGCTCACTGCCTCATCCCGAGCGACGGGAAACAAGCAACGGAACACGAGAAGAGGACCGAGGCAAACACGGAACTCGACAACATAGGAACCTTCTGACGAGGCCCTCCTAGTTTCCAATCCCCCAAAGGGAAACCCACCAGCGAATCGATGCGTACCAAGATATGCTATCCATCTCTCCCAAGCGGGCGATCCATGTCCAAGACAAGAGGTCACGAGCAAATGTCCACGGACAAGAGACGCAGGAGACTCGGGCGTGGCTTGAAGCCTCTCTCGCAACCATAATGCAAGCAAGCGGGGCTTCCCCCGCATGAATCGGTTCTCGTCACCGGAGCGATCCACACCGTGAAGGTTTCCCGGAACGAAAGGAATGATATCCTCGCCCGCCCGACAATGGCTGCCACATCCAGCGAGCACCGTCACATATCCTGAGTTAGCTAACCCCAAAAGAGGGGGTGTCGAAAGCGAAGCAGCGTCCCTGGAGACATCACTCCGCCGCCGCTCATGGCCAGGCTGCCCGGCTCCCATTTGCTCGAGAAAACTTGCCAAAGCTTCCTCGGCCTCCACTAACCACAAATACATTCCCGGCTCATGCGACATGCACAAAAATAATAATAAGCTAGCAACAATTCCTAGGTCAATCCAGGGAATCACAAATACGTCATTACATCTTAAATAAAATACTTTCTTTGTGCAAATACAAGTGTTTTATTACAGGTACAAAATGTCTGTTGCGCTACAAAAAAAAAAAAAACAATGGAAAGAGGAAAAGCAAAAGAGCCTAATCCGATTCATCATCATCCTCCTCCTGAAATGAGAAATTCGGCATCTCGGCGCCTCCGCGGCCACATCATCGTCCTCGTTGAACCCAGCACCTTCCTCGACCGGATAATCCAAGAAGTCCACAGGAATAAGAATGAAGAAGGAAAAAGAAGATGAGCCATCCCTCCTCTCCTTGTCCAGCACCTGAGGCATCCCACGTCCTCTTCATCTCAGACAGAGACGCCACCTCGCCCTCACCGCAAGTTCGGACAAAGGCGCCATCGCGTCCTCATCCTTTCAGCGACTTCGGTCAAAAACGCCAGCGCATCCGCAGCATTTCGGCAACTTCGGTCGGGCGCCACACGTCCTCGACATTTCAACAACTCGATCGGGCGCCCCATGCCCTCTAACACTTAAGCAATTCGGCCCGAGAGACGCCGCACGTCCTGCTTCATCTCGGTCGGAGGTGCCCAGCGTCCTCAACAATTCAACTTCCTCCTCCAAGTGCCTCCTCCTCCTAGGCAAACAGAGGTATGTCAATAAACTTCAAGCGCAACATAGGCGTAATAAATGCTACATAAAAGAAGAATCCCAGCACGGCATGATGCCTTTCCAAAAATTCCCACAAACAAAGTTCCATATAGGATCCACAAAATGCCCATCAAACTCAACTTAGGTCCAGGCGCCTTAGAATAGTCCCAATTTAGGTTCATACTCCTGAAACTAAATCCCAACTTAGGTCATATTCCTGAACTAGGTCCCAACTTAGGTCATAATCCTGAACTAGGTCCCAACTTAGGTCATACTCCTGAACTAGGTCCCAACTTAGGTCATACTCCTGAACTAGGTCCCAACTTAGGTCATATTCCTGAACTAGGTCCCAACTTAGGTCATACTCCTGAACTAGGTCCCAACTTAGGTCATACTCCTGAACTAGGTCCCAAATTAGGTCATATTCCTGAACTAGGTCCCAACTTAGGGTCATATTCCTGAACTAGGTCCCAACTTAGGGTCATACTCCCGAACTAGGTCCCAACTTAGGTCATACTCCTGAACTAGGTCCCAACTTAGGTCATATTCCTGAACTAGGTCACAACTTAGGTTCATACTCCCGAACTAGGTCCCAACTTAGGTCATATTCCTGAACTAGGTCCCAACTTAGGAACTAGGTCCCAACTTAGGTCATACTCCTGAACTAGGTCCCAACTTAGGTCATACTCCTGAACTAGGTCACAACTTAGGTTCATACTCCCGAACTATGCTTTCAACTCGGGACATCGCACGTCCGCTCACCTGACAAACCTCACTACTTCACCAGGGCGGCCTAAGGCTTTAAACCACTCGGTCCCAGGAAGGCGTATAAACCTCCCCATCACTATCTCCCGGCCGGAAGGCTTTAAACCACTCGGTCAGGAGGCGTATAAATCAGCCAAACTACTATCCCCGGCCAGGAAGGCTTTAAACCACTCGGTCAGGAGGCTGTATAAATCGGCCCAGCTACTATCCCGGCCGGGAAGGCTTTAAACCGCTCGGTCAGGAGGCGTATAAATCGACCAAACTACTATCCCCGGCCGGAAGGCTCTAAACCACGCGGTCCGGAAGACCGTATAAATCTCCCAAATCACTATCGCCGGCCCTGAAGGCCCTAAACCACCAGATTAGGAAAATCGTAAAACTTCCATCCCGAGGATACCACCACGTCCTCACAATTGACCTCGGCGGTCACCGCATATCGGGACATCACCCCGTCCTTATCACCGACCTCGGCGGTCACACAACACTTTAGGGCACCACCACGCTCACATACACTCACAATTTCACGACCTCGAACTACGACTGGGCTTGATTCCCGCCGGGGATACGTAGGAATCCTATCACGGGGTCCGGCCATTCGACCTATACGGTCGCTCGGGACACCACCACGTCCTTATCACCGACCTCGGCGGTCACACAACACTTCGAGGGCACCACCACGCCCGCACTCACAAACACTCACCCCACACACGAACTACGATCGGGCTTGATTCCCGCTAGGGATACGTAGGAATCCTATCACGGGGTCCGGCCAGGCGGCCTAAACGGTCACATAACGGGACACCGCCATGTCCTCACGCACCGACCTACACGGTCACTTCCTCTCCCGGCCACGCGATCCAGATCAGGACCCTTATCTTATCGACGACCCCACTTCTTTCATAAGTGACGTCGCCGAGGGGCTTCTGTAAGTACCCCAATCTGGATCGCTCTCCATCCCAGCATACGACAAAACCAGAGGCAAACTTCCGGAGGTCATAACTCCTTCATACGAACTCCGATTGAGACGTGCCATATATGGTTGGAAAGCTCTCGACGAGAGCTAGCTTGCCATCACATTCACAAGAGCATGGAAAGTCCGTACGGACCTCTTTGCATGCCAAAAGGTCCGTACGGACCTCTTTGCACCAGACATAATCATTACGAAAATCCCCTTAAAGTCCACGAGATTCCCTCAAATCCCGGAAATCCATCATTACCTAAGAGGTCCGTACGGACCTCTTTGCAGTTTTCCACTACTATAAATAGAGGGCTTCCCCTCCTCATTTTTAGACACCTCCCTCTTCTCTCTTCCTCCCTTAGCCTTCTGGCTCCCCTCTAAGTCCTCTCGAGGCACTCCCGGCCCCTTTCGGATCCTTCCGAGGCCTTCCGAGCTCCCTTGTGGTGCTCCGAAGCCTCCCCGAGCGCTCCCGAGACGCTCCCGCTCCCGAGGCACTCTCGAGGTACTCCGAGGCCCCTCGTGGTACTCCGAGGCCTTGCCTGGTCTTTCCACGGTGTCCCGGCTCTTTCCGAGTCAAACCGACGATCCCAAACCACGCCGAAACTCTGCCCGAGTGACTCCTGCCACCACAACGCACGCCGAACCTCTGCCCGAGTGATCCCGACGATCCCCACGCACGCCGAACCTCTGCCCGAACGCAGCCTGCAACCCCAAACCACGCCGAAACTCTGCCCGAGTGACTCCTGCCACCACAACGCACGCCGAACCTCTGCCCGAGTGATCCCGACGATCCCCACGCACGCCGAACCTCTGCCCGAGCGCAGCCTGCAACCTCAACTCACGCCGAAACTCTGTCCGCAGACAACCGGTCCCTCCCGAAGCAATCCCGATCCGTACCGGAACGCTACTCCGACCTCAAGCACTATTCCCCAGCGGAAGACAGACACGAACCAACATTGGTAAGGCTTCCTTCCTATACTATTTCAATACATTTCCATACATAGCATACAATGTAGACATCCGATACAGCATGCATTTTTAAAAGCACACACACACACACACAACATTTAAAGGATATTAGGGGTATCCGAAAGACTCGTTTTACGAGGCTACTCGGGTGAGCTCTAATATTCTAATATTCTCTTCCCGAGGAGTCATCTGACCTCCGAACTCAAAATCTCATCACACAAAAACAGTTTAAAATTATCTTTAAACTGATGCCCTTTTTCAATGTTTTGGGCTTAATAAAAACGGCGTGGCGACTCTACAAAATGCGAAAGCAAAACGGCGAGACACCTCCAACACGCAACGCTAAAACGGAATAAGCCGGATCTTGGGCGCGATTGTGCTGCCTCTCGGATCCGGGCGACTTCCCGAACAGCGACGAGCGCGAGATGCCGGGGCCCCGCGCGCGAGCCGGATCCCGGGTAATTTCACTATCAACATTTCAAAAAACCCAGTTCAACATTCCCGTACCAAACACATTGACATACGTCATCATTTTCTTAGAGATATGGTAGATAAAGGCCTAATTAATATTGATCATATTGATACTAAGTATCAACTGGCTGACATCTTTACCAAGGCCTTAGACCACGAGAGATTTTCTAGTTTGAAAAGATCTCTTGGTCTTTGTAATCTCTGAGTCTGTTCGTCTGTGCTACCCCAGGTGATGTTATCACTCAGGGTAACACTTGTATATTAGTGTATTTTTTTTTGGTTATTTACTTAAAAAAAAAAAATGTGTTTTATGTTTTGTTTTAATCTGGTTTGCTTAGTTCTAACCGTGGCACATGCTGACCTTTTTGTTATGGTAGGTTATTATTTAGGTTAGCACGTCTGATATCATTCCCCTTCATATGCTTAAAGTGACAAAGTCACTAATCTTTTCTTTTTGATAAATAAAAGGCAAAGGCATTTTTTCATACTTTTCTCTCGAGCTCGGGGCACGGTGTTCGCTGCAACGATGTACTCTTGCCAATGAGAAGGTATGAGGTGATTTATGCTAAGTATTAGGGACATGGAGTTCGCTACTACAGTGTACCCTACTTGAAAGGCATAGATCACTTGGTCTCTACACTTGAAATATAACTTGAAGCACGGAGCTCGTTACTACGTTGCTTTCTTGTTTAAAGAAGTGTATTGAGACGTGTTTAACAAGCAATGTACTTAAAAAATTATATATAGGCATATAATGCCTAAAGTGCATGAAAAATGCTCAGCTTGTTATGCCTGAAGGGCCTGAAAATGGCTAAGCTTGTTATGCTTGAAATGCTTGAAAATGAAAAATATTTATCAAGGGGATTTATATCACATGTGTTACCCTACGTGTTACCGTCATTGCCTTAACACATTAGTGTGTGCTATATTAGTTTTTTATTTATTTTCGAAATATTGTTGATTAATTTCTCAAAATCTGAAAGTCTTTTTAATTAAAGAGTTTACGATTTTGAAAACGTCTTCAACAAGTTTTCTTTATTTTTGGTAAACTTAATTAAGTAACTAACCCTTATTTATTTAATTTGTGCATATAATGTTTTGGGCTTAGTTACTAATTATTTAGTTTACTTATTAAATTTTCTTTATTATTTAGTTTACTTATTTTTTTTGATTTTTACGTTTTCACTTAAAAAAAAAAAAAAAAAAAAAAAAAAAAAATTTAATGTTGCAACCGTGTTGTTTTTATTTAAAAAGAATTGAGGTTTAAAAGGGAATGGTTAGGGTTTAATTCGGTTTGTGTGGATAGGGATTAGTTTGAGAATAAATAGGGGTAGATTAGATAAGCTTTTAAATGTCAAATCAAATTAAGAGTTTGTTCCCCATTTAATCTTTTATTTCCTATTTTCTCTCAACCTCCTCCGTCTCTCTCTCTATACGTTACCCTCTCCTCTCTCTAAAACCCTCCGTCCAGCGTCTTCTTCTCTCCCAAAATCCTAGGTCAAAATACGTTCCAAAAAATCCCTCAAATCTCCATGGCATCTCCATCCAATACCAATGCCGAACCATCTCACACGGACCAAATGGACATCTCACCTAGCATTGCTCCTTCCGTGGCATCTCGCGTGGCCATGGAAACTTCCCTAATGATCACTCCAAGCTCTTCTCCACCAACAATGGCAATTGTTCCTACCTCTGGCCCCAATGCCTCGTTTGATCAAGGCATTCCTAAAGTGACTCTCATCCCTGCCGAGCCAAAAAGGAAGAGGAAAGCCCCAACTGCCAAGCTGTCTCCCCAAATCGCAAAAAGGAGATCTTCCAACCGCATTAGATGAATCAGGTCCAAGGCAACTTCAAATACCTCCCTTGATCCAGTTGATGTCTCAGAAAGCTCTATTGATGTGTCCTCACCCCATGTGAGTGACGAGAACTTTGAAGCAAACAAGGAAAAGGAGCCTTCTGTGGACTCATTTGATGCTTGGGTAGATGGTGATGAAGAGGAGACTCTCTCGATTATCGAGAAAAAAGAAGGCCAAGGGCAAAGCGTGAGTGCTACCGAAGTGCTAGCAAGAAGAGGATATCATACGAGGTAACACTTGCCCCCTCTTCGTTCCTAAACATTCCTCTAGTGATAATTACGGTGATGAGGTTACTCAAGCGAAGAGGATAAAGCTTTTCCAAAACCTTTTCTTACTTTGGAGTATTATAAAAAGGAAAATATGGAACTTTGGTTGAATAGTCTAAGTAAGAGAATTTTAAAAGAGAAGCACATTGATGAGGGTCGGTTGGAAAAGGAAGGAGTGGTTCGGTTTTTAAAGGACAGGAATTTTATTAATGCTAATAATCATGCATCGATTTTGTTGAGAGTGTTATTCGCAATTTCTTTGCCAATTTGCATGCTCATTTGGATGATGAAGGGTCTGCTAAATATGGAAAAGTGTTTGTTAGGGGAAGAGTCTATTCTTTTACTCACCTTTTTGATTAACAAAGTTTTAGGCCTCCCTAATGTAGATGATGAGAGCATTAGGGTCAATAGAGATGAAATGGTAAAATTGCTCACTCACAACAAAGCTGAGTCTTGGCCTTTGAAAGAGAAACTTCATGCTTCTAGATTATCTTCTCTCTATTACGTACTACACTATTGTGCATCTTCAATTGGCTTCCTACAACTAATGAACCTATTGTGACTTTGGAGCATGCGAATGTGTTGTATAGATTGGGTAAAAATTTAAGGATTAACTTTGGAAGATTAGTGTTTAAACACTTAGCTTCATGGGGTAGAAAAAAGGAAGTGAACATTAGCTTTTTCCCTATCCTTCTCTAATCTTCAAAGTTTTGGTATTTCAATCCTTGCCCATTGAAGCCTCGATGTTTTTACCACTTTGAACACGAGTACTATACCGTTGATCAACAAGCTGAAAAAGGGTAAAAGGTATACAAAAGATCTTCCTTGGAACAAATCTGATGAAACAACCCCTGCTCCTCCCGAGTGCTATCTCACGTGATACCCCAAGTGCTTCCCAGTGTTGCCCCTCATACTTTTGCGAGGACGGATGCTTTGCAAGTATTACGCACAACATGATGAATCTTTTGGGCAACTCTGGACCATCAATCCCAAAGCTACAGTTCTCAACTTCCTGCACAAACAGTCAAGTGCAATAGGAGAACTTGCTGAGGGATGGGCTAAGCTTAAGCGGGTAACGGATGCTTTTATTGATGAAATTTCTTCCCAAACGGGGGAGGATCTGGCTTCTTCTTTGGAACTTCGGAGCTGGTGCTACTGCAGTGCTACCACCGATCTTTGGCCCAAGTGATGGTGGAAGTGATAGGGAAGGAGATCAGGAGGAAGGAGAGGAAGAAGAGGAGTTTGAAGAAGAAGAAAGCTGAACCTTAAGGTTGATAAACCTGAAGGTTTATGTTGCCGCTATCATATGGGTGACTGTTTTTGTGGTGGTCCTACAAACAATGTTTTTATTTTGGTGATGTGGTGGTTCCTTAAACAATTTACTTTTATTTTGTTTATATTTGCTAAAACACTTTAGTGGTTTGTTAAATAACTTAAACTGCTAGGTTGTTTTTTGCTAATTTTTGGATGATATTTTGCTACAATGGTTATGGCTTTTAATGGTTACTTAGTTTATTTCGAAAACTTTTTAAAGTTTGAAATAAATTAGTTTATTATGATAAATCATTGTTTAGGATTAGCTCCTTGATTAAGGGGGAGTTAATTTTTTGTGGAGATATTATTCTATGGTCTATGCTCTGTACATTTGTATATAGACTTATCCTACGGGACGGACACATTAAGTTTGGAAAGAAATATCCAACTAAGGGGAGATTGTTAGTGTAATCTGCGGGTGATATCGCAGATGATTTCCCAAAAGTCCAGGTGATATCGCGAGATGATTTCCTGGACTGAAAATTATATAGTTGTATATTTCTTGTTTGTTATTTAATGGACTAACGTGCTAATATGGTCTGTATAGTCTATGGTTTATGGTTATATTTCAGGGTGCAATAGCATCAAAGAAGGAGCTAGACACGTGTGGAAATTGGAAGAAAAGAATTAATACATTTTATGTATTAATTCGTAACTTTGGCATTCAACAACAACATGTATGTGGACTTTGTCAAAGGTTGTTGCTGAGTTATAGAAGAGGTACAAGGATGATAAAGCAAGGGAGTACAAGGCGTGGAAGCATGGCTTGAGGATTCAACAACTCGGTTGCTACAAAATAGGAAGTGGGAGCTAGAATTGTGGTAACAAATTAACCCACTCTCCCTACACTTCCTCCACGTGCAAGACCAGCCCCAAGGTACATTATTGAGTAGCCTTCAAGTATTTGAAGACTATAAATAAGCTTGGAAGGTTTATTTGAAGACATGCCAATTATTTCACATTCACACCTTCGAAAAGCTTAGAGATAGAGTTCTTTGTTTGGTTCTTTTTTATCCTTTCTCCCTTGTAATTTCGCACTTGATTACTTTGGTATCAAGGTGTGTGAAGGCTAGGATAGGATTCCGTTCTTTATCTCTTGTTCCATAGAGCTTAAAATAGATATAGCTATAGGGAACTTTCGGCTTTGTAACTTCATTCATAGTGATTATAAAGTCTTGCCTAAGAGGCACTCTCAAGTTATATTTATATAACTTGAGAAAAACAATTTTGGTGTTTTTATTCCGCTGCAAACTCTTTTACAAAATTGTTTTATTTTCGAAGTGTGTGTGTGTGCCATCCCAAGTGCTATCGTTGGTGCTGTTATCACCTTGGATATCACTTGTGATTCAAGCCGTGACAATTTCAGAGGGGTCCTATCCTTTGAAGTTGTAGCCGATGATACTACAACCGGTTCAGATTTTGATCTCTTAGATTCCCTAGATTCCTTCTCTTTCCTTTCTTCTCTCTTAATTTTCTTTTTCTCTGACTTCCCAGACCAATCACTAGCAAGGTTAATCATAATTTCATTTTGAGCTCTAACCTTGACCAGCTCAGTTTGAGAATCTTTAAGTTGATTAGTCTGGTCACGAATTTTCTGATTTGCTTTCCTCAGCTCTTCAGTGGCTTCAGACAGGTTAGTGAATGGCTATGGCTTCATCACATAACTGCTTGTTGGTATTTGTAGTGTTGGTCAGCTCTTTAACAAGGTCAATTATTGTGGCATCTTTTTCATTAAGATTTTCATCAAAATTGCCTATAGCTTTGGCAAACATAATCTCAACTCTGTTCATTCCTCTTCCTTCCTCCTCCTAATTGGAATTAGCTAGACCAACAATCATTACATCATACAGCTCCACCAAATCATTCACAATGGTTGGCCTTTGTACATCAGCTTCTAAGTCAGCAACTGATGGCACTATTGCTTCAGGCAGGGAGGTATCAGTAACCGGTGGAAGAGAAGACATAAGGATGGCATCGGTTGAAAAGTCTTGACCGACGGGGAGTGAAGATTGATCGGTTGGGATATCGGTTGAAGAGGGAGATCGGTTGGAGAGGGAGCATCGGTTGACAAAGCTTGACCGGTTGAAGGAGCTTGACCGGTTGGAGAGGCTTACATCACAATATCTTCATGATCAGAAACAGCAACCACTAGAGTAATAAACCCATTATTTTCAAGGCTTTAACTTCACGGCACAATCAATCTTATTGGCCTATTCAAAGTCAAGACCATCAGTTCTGCAACATGCCTAGCAATAGGAATAGCCAGCCGCCTTAACCTTACCAAGGGAACCATCCTCAATATATTGATCAGCTGGAAGGCATATCTGATGTTAGTTTGAGGCTTCACACTTCCAACATCTCTTCTAATAAACAAATGAGTCACTTGAGGCATGAATCTCACAATCTTTGTTACCTCAAAAACTTCATGCAAAAATTTTCAATTCCAACACCTTGGTCATACGACCGTTTAGAGCCAAATAACGGATAAACAAGTTGTCGGTTTGAAGGGAAGATTCAAGTGGTCAAGGTATCCATTGAACTACTTGACCAGCAATTTTAATAGAGCTTGACTGACCTTGTGTAACGATTGGGTTGCCATTTTTTTTTCGAAAGATTGGTATTTTTCTTTTTCTTTGAAAATCAATCGAAAAACACGGAGTCGCCACGCCATTTTTGTTTTAAGGGCCAAAACTTTGAAAAATGCCCGAGATTAGAGATTTGGGTTCGGAGGTCACGTTACATGCCGGGAAGAACATTCGTGTTCACCCGGAATGCCTCGTAAAAATGAGTCTTCCAAGCTTAAAAACCATTTGTGTGTGTGTGTGTGTGTGTGTGTTCATTTGGCCAAATTAAGTTGAAACTGAGAAAACTAAAAATTGGGAACTAATTATAAGACATTAAACAAGTCCCATGATTTTTGGTATGATTTTTGGGTTGAGTTTTGGTACTCAAAAGATTTCTTGAAGTTGGAAACCAATTCTGTCAGAATGAAAAAGGCAGTGGACACTTGATTTTAAAACGGATTGAAGAGCTTTAAAACTTCAAAATATGGGGAGAGTCCAAGAATGAAAGTTGTTCAAAACACCTTAAATAAGGTTTCTGTAAAAGAACTTTTCCATTTGGAGATGATTTGGTAGACCAAAACCTTCTGGAAATCTCAGATATGAAATCTGGATCTCCAGAGACTGATGAAATGACCTTTAAAATACAATTTGAAAAAGGGAGTTATACTCACGTAAAAAATAAAGTAAAAATATTTCTGGAAATATCTGGATGTTGGCTACAAAAAGTATTTTTTAGTCAACACCAAATTCCAAGTTCTTCTATGTCCAAAAAATTAGACCATGGACAGAGGTCTTAGAGAAAGGCTACTGGACAGCAACTTTCTCTTGAAGAAAAACATGATTTTAAAGGGGGTTTGGCATCCATGCTTGTCCCCATCTCCTTAGACTTTGATTAGTAGTCACTAGACATTTTAGTGGTGATCTACTATATCAAGCCATTCTTAGGGTACATTAGGACTTAAGCATTTCATTTGCTTGGGAAGTGGATATTTAGCTTTGAAATCAAGATTTTGTGTATGAAAATGATATTTTAGGGTTTTGAAAATATGTTTGCAAGTAAGTAAAGACAATTTTGAAAGAAATGTTGATCCTTGTAGAGGATCATCCATGGAGATGAACTTCCATGGTGATCCTCTTGGATCTAGGGCAAGAAATGAACAAGTTACATCTTCAAAGCATGAGATGCATGCATGAATGAGAGAAATTTAGGGTAGGGAGAAGGAGATTATACCTATCTTCCCTTGTGTTTGTGTTTGAGACTTTGAGTTTGAGAGTGAGTGGGTGTGATTTGGGAAAATAATCAAGAGAAAAAGGTGACAATTCAAGGGAATTCTCACTGTTTTCTCTAGTATTTTCGCCAAGGTTATGTTGTGAATTGTTGTTCTTTTTTTTTTTATTTCTGAGACTGAAGGGCTTAATTTATAGGCCTCTGAAAATTCCCTTTTCATCCGCGCGGACCATTGTGGCAGCGTGCACTGTTCATTAATTGCAGCTGCAGGCTTTGGACACAAGGAATATTTTCAAAATATTCAAACTTGTTGCTGTTTTTCAGCTTGCCAATTCGGGTTTTTTCAATTTCTTTTCCTTTTTAAGATTCTTTTCTTGGTTTAACCTTAAATGGAAATCCCTAATCTACCCTTACTTTGTTAGAAAGGTTAGGAATTGTTAGAAATGTTAGGAATGTTAGGGCTTTCGTTAATTTTCTAACGAAAATACTAACGACTCAAATTGGAGCACTTACAGTAGCCCCTCGGCGACGGCGCTTTCGAAGGAAGCGGGGTCGTCGATAAGAGTAAGGCTCCATATTTGACAGGATGATCAAGTGATCGAGTGGCTGAACCTAGCGATAGGCTACCTACGTATCCCGAATGGGAATCAAGCCGGCCGTAGTTCGGGTCTTTGATGGCTAAAGTTGTATATCCGCTCTGCTGGGGATAGGAATGACCGTTTCGGTCTGATGGTTGAACCTAATGATAGGCTACCTACGTATCCTTAAGAGGAATCAAGCCAGTCGTAGTTCGGGTCTTTGGATGTTGACCCAAGAGTGACTATTTTGAGGTGTCAACCTGGTAGTGATGGCGTTTTAGGTGCCTCGAACCTCGGAGATGATGGCATTTTAGGTGCCTCAGACCTTGGAGATGATGGCGTTTTAGGTGCCTCGAACCTTGATGATGATGGCGTTTTAGGTGCCTCGAACCTTGATGATGATGGTGTTTTAGGTGCCTCAGACCTCGAAGATGAAATGTTTTCCCTTGATGGTTTGGGATGGATGGTCCTTCGGTGGACTTCGTCTGCTGCCGAAGGAGAGGGTGACCATTTTGGTCGGGTGGCTGGACCTATGAAAGGCTACCTACGTATCCCGATTGGGGAATCAATCCCTTACGTAGTTCGGAAGCTGCTCGGGATTTCGCCAGCCTTTGTTGGAGAAAAATCGGGCTTACGTTTTACGGCCGTTGATGATAATGAGGAAAGAAACGGGATTCCGTTGACTTTCCTGGGATTTTGTTAGCTTTTGCTGGGGAAATTGGACTTACGTTTAATGCCATTGATGATATTGATGGAAGAAACGGGATTCCGTTATCTTTCTCGGAGGAATCGGACTTACGTTTTACTGCCGTTGATGATTTTGATGAAAGAAACGGGATTCCGTTATCTTTCTCGGAGAAATCGGACTTACGTTTGACTACCGTTGATGATTTTGATGAAAGAGACGGGATTCCGTTATCTTTCTCGGAGAAATCGGTCTTACGTTTGACTGCCGTTGATGATTTTGATGAAAGAGACGGGATTCCGTTATCTTTCTCGGAGAAATCGGACTTACGTTTGACTGCCGTTGATGATTTTGATAAAAGAGACGGGATTCCGTTATCTTTCTCGGAGAAATCGGACTTACGTTTTACTGCCGTTGATGATTTTGATGAAAGAAACGGGATTCCGTTAACTTTCTCGGAGAAATCGGACTTACGTTTTACTGCCGGGAAGCTCTTTTGAAGAGGGGGTTAACTTTGGTTAACTTTGGTTAACTCTGTTAAGTCGAGGACTAAACTGCAGAGTCCTGAAATTTTGAAGGGCAAAAGGGTCTTTTTGACCCTTCAAACCTATCCGCGCGGAACAGGTTGAAAGCCAGACAGGTTTTTAAAAGGCACCGCCGCCCTTCTCCTTCTTCCTCACTATTTTTACAGTTTTTCGAGAGAAGAGAGAGAGAAAGTGAGAAATCCGCCATTTTTGGCCTAGGAAGCTTCGAAATCTTCCGATTTTCTTCGATTTTCGAGCAATGGAACACGCGGGAGTTGCCATTCAAGGCCAAGGACGTGGCCCGGTCGCGGAGAGGCGATTAGAGCTCGTTCGAATGAGGAGGCATTATTCTCTTTCGCAATCGATTGTGGAGGAGACATATCCCGATGCGTGGCAACATTGGGCCACTGATCCGAGTCTTCGCACGGTATACTTCGAATCTCTCTATTTTCTTTGTTGATTTCTTGCTTGAAATTGACTTTGTGATTTTTGATTGATTTTTTTTTTGAAAATTCGAAAATCATGTTCTTGGGCTTGAAATTCGATTTTGATGATTTGCATGTTGTAATGAGTATGTGGGTAACCCAAATGTGTATTTTGTTTGGAGAAGAGAATGGGCATTTTGCCATTTTTAAAATATGAGATGATGAAAATTTACCCGAATCCGGGACGGACTTTTTGTTGCCTGTGGAATTCTTGCAATGTTGATGTGAATGATATGAATGCATTTTTTTGTGAAAATGTGATTTTCTATGAAAAGTGGGACGGAATTTCGCCTCCGTTGATTGAATGCATGAATGAAAAAAAAATGGGACGGAACTTTTCTTCCGTTGATTGAATGTATGAATGGTGAAAAACTGTTTATGTATGCTATTTCATGAAAAATGGGACGGAATTTTTCTTCCGTTGACTCAATGTCATTGACATGTTTCTTTATGCCTGAATAAATGATGAGTGGTGATTGTTGAAAATCTTTTCTTTTGTGCGAGAAAAATGGGGCTAGGTGCGTTGTATGCCGTTATGCTGACCGATTTTTTTTTTTAAATTTTATGTCTATGATGCATGTGTATGCTTATGCAATTTTTTTGACACATTTTTTTAAATGCAAATGCAAATTTTTTGACATTTTTTTTTAATTGCAGGGTGGAGATCGTTTTGTGACGGAGCAGCTGAATAAGCTGAAGACTCGAGGATCAGTGGAGTTTGTGGTCAGCCTGTGGGACCGGCTTCCAGTCTTGGGCCGAGGAGCTTTGATGAGTTCGAGACAGATCGTCATTGGGACTGGATTGTACGAGTTTATCGAGTGCCTGAGGGGATTGGTTAAGTTCTCCAAGAGCAAGGGCCTGATTTTTGCTTTGGCACAGCACCGGTGGGACGCGACCCATACCTTCCATTTCTTCTGGGGCGAGGCCACAGTCACACCTTCTGATTACGCCGCGATCACGGGCCTGTCCTTTAAAGGACGAAGCATTGAGTGGAGAGACGGCTATAGTGACCGGGACCTGCAGGATCTTCTGGGCTTTACCCCCATTCCCAAAAAGGGGATGGGTATGGAGTACGCTGTGGTCCACGGGAAGATCGTGGAGAGCATTGAGAGTTACGAGGCTGGGGATGAGAGGGTGGTTGCGGTGCAGATTGCTAGGGCTTTCTTGTGGTTTGCTTTTTCGAGCACACTTTTTGGACATGCCGAGGGGACGGCGGTGTTCGCTTTGCTGAGGACGTTGGAGGATGTGGAGATGGCTGGGGAGGTGTCTTGGGGAGAGGCAGGGCTGGCAGAGCTATATTTTGCTCTGGATCGGTACAGCCGGAAGGCTGTCAGCTCCCTGACGTGCTTCGAGTTCCCTCTGGAGGTATAAGCTTCTGCTTTTCTTTTTTTTTCTTTCTTTTCCTTAAGCACGCATTTCTTTCCGTACTTAATTGATGGGATCTTTCCCTTTCGCAGGTATGGGCTCTGGAGTTTTTTCATGTCACGATGTGGCGGCAGCCGGCGGAGCACATCGGGGCATATCCGGCCATGCTCTCCTGGAGCAAGCATGCTCGGGAGAAGATAGGTTCTAAGGGGTGCATGACCCTTAAGTACAGGGAGTGCCTGCCTTTGACGAGGGATGAGACAGAGGAGAGGATGGTGTTCTACCCCTGGGGCCGCTTCGACGTGGAGCAGCTGAAGGGTGCAGAGAGGTGGACCGTGCAGCGGAGGATTTTGAGGGGCTTGACCTGCGATGTGTATTATCTGGGGGAGAGAGTGACGCGCCAGCATGGCGAGGGTGCGCCTCTGATGGCACCGGTAGAGCCTCCTGCCGACATGATGCATCCGAGTGAGAGATCGGAGACCTGGGGCGACTATCTAGGTGGCCAGCACTTCTCGATGTTTGTGGCGATTGAGGAGTATTCGCGATTTATCTTGAGGAGGCTGAGGATGCCCCAGGTTCTCGAGAGAGAGGGGTTAGGGGTTGTGCGGTACCCTCGGACGGACTTTTCATATGTCCAGGATGGGGTTAGATTGAAGGTGCAGATCCCTCAACCTGAGCGGGTCCCACGAGCTTTCCGGCCTCGTCCGGATATGAAGGTACGGCTTTTTACTGTCTCTTCTTCTTTCCTTTCGCTTCATCATTTTTCGCATCAATTCTTTCTGACACTTTTGTTCCCGTGCAGTTCCCGGCTGTGGTGGTGGAGAAGCTGACGAAGCAGGTGATTGGGGCCAAGAGGTTCATTAGGAGGATGGTTGCTTGTGGGGCTCCTCAGGCCAGAGCGAGGCGGGCACAGCCGGCGCCTGTCGAGCGGGAGGCTTCCCCTATTCCTTCGGAGCATTCTACTGAGACTCCTCTCTCTCCTCTCATAGATCCCGACATGGAGCTGCCTCCGGACCACGTCATTCTCGGAGATTTGCATGGGCAGGGACATGTTTGGCATCATGGTGGGTCATCTTCACACGTCCAGGAGTCCGACGCGTTCACGTTCGGATATGACTTCTTTGCAGATCTCGGCTTGCCTTATCGTGGCGTACCGGTTGATCCAGGCGAGCCTCTCTCTGGAGACGAGGACGATGATTCTGAGCCCGAGACATTCACGGCTACTGAGGAGGCGGGCCCGAGCCGCAAGAGGGATCGGGGGAAAGGGCCAGCCACTGAGGATTCTGACTGATTATTTTTTATTGATTTCTGAGACTGTACCTACTTTGACAGATACACTTTATTTTCATGCACACATTTTTTTTGTTTTTTTTGTTTTTGGAATGTAATAATCTACTTTTTTTTTGTTTTTGTTTTTTTTTTTTTTTTTTATCTATTATGAATGCAATGTTGCATGAGCCCCGGTTTTTTTTTTTTTTTTTTTTTGCAAGGGTGCGAATGTATGGTATGTGAACTGTTTAGCGGGCTTTGCACAGGTTTCGAGCGGCGGGATGAAATATTCCTTCCGTGGTGCGCCGGTTTGAACCGCTGCAGATTTTTTTTCTGGTTGTGACACTTATGTCCGCGCGGATGAGACGCTTTCTTGACGCCGTCCTTTAATTTTGCTTCAGATCTGGTTTTTCCTTATTTCAAATTCAAACACCTTCTTCAACCACCAGTTCAAACAGCCATTTTCGGGGAGAAGGAGAGAAAATCCATGGAGAGAATTATGAGCATGCAAAATCCATCCAAATTATCCCAAGATTCTCAAATGTCATTCTTTACCAAGTTTAAGGAGTGGTGCCGGGAGATTATGCATGCGAGGAGGTCATTCTTTGAAGAAAGGTACAAGATACGATGCTTGTGGTCTCTTAAGGAATTGATTCCGGATTATGATCTTTTGAGAGCTTCTTCCTCATTTTGGGACACTAGAAGGCATATTTTTTGCTTCTCTTACAATGAAATGGTCCCAACTGTTGAAGAATTTCGGGCTTTGCTTGGTGGTCCCGAGGTGGAGGAGATTGCGATTCCTTTGCCCGGAGGAGCCTCTTTCGTTGATAGGTTGTGCAACCTTCTTCATCTTTCCCCGGAGGAAGCACAAGGTATGATCCGTGGTCCCGATCACTTTGACATTTCTGGTCTTCCTGATAGATTTAGGGGCTTAGGCTTGATTGATGATGCCTATTGGGATGCTTTTGCACTCTGCATGTTTGGAACCTTGTTTATGGTTTATTCTTTCGGGATTTGTCATCGGGCTCTGCTGGATGTAGTGTTTCACTGTCGTTTGGGCAGAGATGTTGTACCTTTGATCCTGGGGGAGACTTTTCACGCTCTCGACAGGTTGGCTACCGGGAGGCGGTATATGCACGGAGGTAGCTCGTTTCTTTTGACCCTGTGGCTGATGGAGCGCCTGGGGGTTCTTCGCGAGACTTCGGATATGATCAAGCCTTGGACATTTGCCAGGAGAGGGGTTACTGTGGATTTTGATGATCAGGGCTCGTGGGAGCATTGGATGGCTGGTCGCCAGACTGAAGATATCAGATGGTTGGTGCCTCATTGGCGGGTGGAGACTCGGAGAGTACTTCAGGATGGATCTCCCGTGGTTATGCTTCCGGGGCTCTCTCACCCAGCCTTTTACATTCGGCTGCAGTTCCGAGGCGCTTTGGCTTGGAGCAGGCTCCTTTGGAGGACTTCGATGATATAGCCACTAGGGTGGTGGCTCTTGCTTCTATAGATGATCCTTCGGTGTTCCCATTTCTTTCCCGAGTATGGAGGTATGACATCTTTCCTCCTCGGGTTATCCTCAGGCGTCCGAGACCTGTGTTTCTGACCACTTGGTACTTGGATTGGTACGAGAGGCATTTGGGGGAGACTCAGATGGCTATTTTGAGACGGCATGAGGCCATTGTGGGTGCGAAAGACCTGACAGTTTCGGAAAGGAGGAGGGCCGAGGCGAGGGCCAACCCTCATGACAGGAGCGGAGATGTTGTGACCGACTATGAAGCTTATGTCAAGAGACAGGAGAGGAGGACTCCTATGTTACCAGCTCGGCTACAATAGATGAGAGATGACGCTAGGGCTACTAAGGCCCTGACAGAGTCTGGTTTGATAGATCCTGTTCCTACACCAGAGCTCGGTAGGAGGAGGACTGACATTTTTCCTGTTCAGAGGAAGAAGACCCGAAGGGGGAAGAAGAGAGGTGATGCCAGTACGAGCGGCTTAGAGTGACCTCGAGGTTTCCGAGTATCCCTTTCTTGTTGTAGCAGACACATTAGTTTGATTATGTATCTTAGTTTCTTTTAGCAGGTTGTCAGTTGTAGGAATGAACCGAGATTAGACTCATCAAAGAGCTTTTAATTGTAATGAATATGTGAATTGCTTTAGAGTTTTTCAAGACGCTTTCATAGTCTGATCAGTGTATTGATGTCAAAGTATGACTTTTATTTGTGTTTTAGACTGAACCGTTTCCGGCTGCCTACGTTCCCTTCGGACTAAAGGGCTCAGGTCTTCGTAGTTCGACCCGGTTACTTTTTTTTTGTTTTGATTTTTTTTTTTGTTGTTTATTTTTTTTTGGTGCAACCCTGTCTTTTACCTAGGCCGCCCTTTTCGGGTTTTCAACCTAGTTGGGTATTACTCTTTTAGCACTCTTTTTTTTTGATATATAATTTTCTTGTTTTTGTTTTTTTTTTTTGACTCAGTGTTTTACGCGTAGTATCTGCGCAGCTTGTCACCATTCACTGGGTGTACAAAAGGATTTCCGTCGAGGTCTGCGAGTTGCATGGCTCCTCCGGAGAAGATCTTCTGGACGACATATGGCCCGACCCAGACGGGCTCCCATTTGCTAAGCGGGTTGATACGGACTGGGGGCTTCTCTTTCAAAACGAGATCACCTTCCCTGATCTCCCGATGCTTTACTTTCTTGTCGAAGGCTCTGGCCATTCTCCCTTGGTAGGCTCGGATATGTTCCATGGCCTTCAATCGGCGTTCATCTAGCAGGGCCAATTCGTCATGGCGACTCTGAAGCCATTCGACCTCGTTGATCTGGCTTTCCAGCAGCACACGGAGTGAGGGGATTTCTAGCTCGATTGGGAGTACGGCTTCCATTCCGTAGGTGAGAGCAAATGGTGTTTCCCCGATTGCCGTTCTGACGGATGTTCTGTAGCCCCAGAGAGCAAGGTGAAGCTTCTCGGGCCAATCTCGACCTCGGACAGCCATTTTCCGAATGATGTTTTCCAAGGTCTTGTTTGCTGCCTCAACGGCTCCGTTAGTTTGAGGCCTATAGGGAGATGACTTGTGACGGGTTATTCTGAATTCCGCTAGCAGCCTGTCGCATTCCCTTTCAAAGTGGGATCCATTATCTGAGATAATTTCGGCTGGCAACCCGTATCTGCATATGATGTTCTCTTTGATGAAGAGGGCCACTTTCTTTGAGTTGAGAACTTCGTAGGACTTTGTAGGGCATCCTTTTCAGTTCCTTCGAAGAAGATACCAATCTGCGTCTCTTTAGGCTCTTCCGCAAGTTCCCAGATTCACACTTGTCAAAATCTCTTCGGCAGCTTGGGCTCGATTTTCCTCTTTCCGAACAACCTGCTTAAAGATTTTTTTTAATATATTGTTTATTTAATGTGTCTGCTTCTTTATCTAGTGAATCATTATTAAAAATTCTTTTTTTTTAATTATTAGCCAATTTATCATTAGTTAAAGTGGCAATCAAGGGATACTCAGAAAGGTTCATCATTTCATTGAGAACGAAAGGAAATACAGCCTTGGCTACAATTTCGTAGTCTTCAGGCGTAAGGCCGTCGGATGACTCTAGAGACTCGACCTTGACAATGAATGACTCGGAGGACTCTACCTAGATTGACACAAAGGGACGGGAGACCAATCCAAGTTTTATGATCATTTCCTCCTTGGTCGCGGACGGGCCTGAGAGAGTTTCCCAATTCTTCAGTGGCATTGCTGTCAGCGGCCTCATGACTCGGGAATTGCATTGTTTCTGTTCTCCCTTCTCGATTATTGCTACCATCTCTTTGACTGTACTGAGATCAATCAGGTCCGGCATTTGAACTTCTTCCCCGAATAACTGCTGCATAATCGGACCATCCCAATCATCTGAAAAGACTTCCGCAGCTTTGGCTTTCGGCATTGTCAGCTCAAACTCAGGCTTTGGGCCTTCCTGGGCAGTAGTAAGCTTCTCGAACTGCTCTACCAGGTTGGGCACGCCTCTGAAAGTGTACTCGCTCTCCATGGTAGTGGTAGCCCCGGGTATCTTGGGTAGGTCCAGAAACACTCTACGGACCGGGTTAGCTTTGGTTCCCCTAAACTTGTTGAGGCTATCATGTAGCTTCAGCTACCCTTCTGTAGGAGTGGGCTCTTTGACTGTGACATTACCCGGTTGTGTGGGACCCTTTACAAAGTAGTCAGCCAAATTAGGACTGAAAGGGAGAGATTTAGGGTTGTTGACCGGGACCCTTCCTGTGATAGCTTCTTTCCTTTGTAGAGCAAATTCTTTTTCTTTTGCGGTGTCCACTGAGGTGGCCTCATATCCCAGGCCGTGGCGAGTTTTCTGTCCTTTCACCTCGATGAGTTTGTGAGTTCCTTGTTGGTGCTTCCCTAGACCAAGGCCAGGTAGATAGCTCATCTTTCTCATCATTTTCAAGACCGGAGGGATTTTATCTCGAGTGACCGTCAGATCTATGTTACAAACTTGGGCTTTGGGAGGCTCGACCGTGAAGCCTGTTAGCATGAGACCTTCTTCGTCATGTTTGATTTCCAGAATAGGTATTCCACCCGTATCTGTGCCCTCAAAAGTGACTAGATCCCCGTAAATGGTTGTTAGGTCCCCATCCGAGACGAATTTCACACACTGATGGAGGCTCAAAGCAACCCCTTTGACTTGATGCAGCCAAGGTCTCCCCAACAGGGCATTAAAAGTGATCGGGATATCAATAACCTGGAATTCCACAGGTATCAATTTCTTGCCAAACCAGAGGTCCAAAGTAGCAACTCCAAGGACTGCTCGAGATGTCAAGTCGTAATCTTTGACTGTGAGGGAGGAAGGCTTTAAGTGTGTGGGCTTGATGTTGAGCAGACTCACGATCTTCGCCGGAAGGATATTCATTCCGGACCCATTGTCGACCAGGACCCGAGGGAGGCGTCGTTCATCCAACTGGACTATGATGAAGAGAGGCTCATTGTGATCGGCCCCGAATTGAGGGAGGTCGAGGTCTGTGAAGGTGACTATATTTCCATAGTGGATATTCCCAATCAACTGAACCACATCATCGGGAGTAGCATCGATAGGCACCAGAGTGCGAGCCAGGCTTTCTTCCAGCTTTAGCTTATGGGGATAAGACGAGGTGAGCAGGGACCATAGAGAGATGTTGGCCTGTGTCTGCTTCAACTGGGTGAGCACGGGGTCCTCTTTCTCAGGGTTAGGAGCTTCGGCTGTCTTGACACCGGGATTACGGTTTTCTCTGGATGCTTGATCTGCTACCCTTTTATCTGCCTTGGGATTCCCTTGGAAGATTTGCCCGGATCGGGTCAACAGGTTAACTTCCTTGTCTAGTGATTCTTGACTAGATTTCTTCAACGCTGCTAAGGTCAACGGGGGAGCCTTTTTGGCTATCGGCCACTGGTTCTGACGGAGTCTAGCAACGGTGAGGGGCTGAGCTTGAGCTGTACTGGCTCCTTCCTGGGCGACCCTTATAACTGCTTCCCAAGTCACAGGCTCTTGAGTCTGGGGTTGTGTTGTTGCCCCCTGGATGGCCCACAGAGCTAGGGCGTCCTCCGATTCACCCCCATAGCCTGCCTTGCTCATAGTTACCATACAACAAGAGTCGCTATTCTCAGGGCTCGGCGGCTTTTCGATTTCATCCCCGGTATAGTGCAGCCATTCTGGTTTCTTTCTGTACTACTCAGAGCTGGAGATGATTATAGCATACTGCGTGGGAGGAGCATCAGGTAGCATGTCGGTTTCCAGGACTTCCCTGAGAGCTGAAATACATTCGGGGAAGGTGACCTCTTCTTGGGTAACCCTGACAAGGAGTGTTACTTTGTTTTGGGGCGGATTTGATCTGACCATGGTTATTTTCTCGTTGGGGAGGATGGGAGTCAGTTTCCCTCTCTCTAATAGATCTTTAACTATCAGCCTGGATCGGGTGTCTGAAAATCCTTTCCCCAAAGCATGGTAGGCAGTGTTGAACTCTAAGACATCCACGTGCTCAGCCCCAGGAAACTTCATGGCTTTCATATCCTCGGTTTCGTAGTAGTCGTCTTCCGAAGTTTCTTCGTCCTCTGGAGTGTCCGGGCATTGGCCACAAATACATCTTACGAGTGACACTTCGTGGGGGCCCGTCCCCATCGGTATTTGACCCGCATTTTCTGGTGGTTCTTCATCGTCGCTTGCTGACAACCAACCATTGTGTCTGGCTCCCATGGCATCATTTTCGGCCTGATTGTTCCAGATTGATTCCGGATCTGGGGCCTCAGTTGACTCTTCGCTCTCGTCATCATCATCGTCATCGCTGTCATCGGAATCATCTTCCCATACCACTGGGATTTCGGCTGAGAGGGAACGCCGATCAAACCCGTTAGGGGAATATGGGTGCGTGCAACCGCAGAAATTGTCATATGCCCCCATTCCTGGAAGTGGTAATTGCGACTCAGCTTCTCCCCCCAGAAACTGCGGAGGAAGAGTGAGAGGGGGTGGCACGTATTTGACTCCAGGCAGGATATAGAAGGAATCCTCCTCCTCCTCTGATTCTTCGCTGTTCTCGGGATCATATTCAGCCTCTCCCAAAACCAACTTGCAGAAGTGTACTAGCTCCAGATGCTCTTCGGCCTCTTTGCTGATAAGCCCCAGTACAGGCGCCCGTCTGAAGCTTTCTTGCTCAATCTTCCTTGACTGCTCTAACCATCTCGTGTAAATGGTTTTCTCATGTTTTGACCAGAACGGCCCCATCTCTTCAGTATCAGCTATTCCTTCATCCGAGAAATAGCGAGCCTCATATTCTTGCAAGAAATCTCTGACATGAGACCAAGGTGGGCTGACTTGTTCATCATCCTCAAGGTTGATGGGGAATCCGAATTCAGGATCCTCGACAAGGTTGGCCATGGGTATTTGGGGACCTTCATCAGCATCTTCCTGGGCATGCGAAGGTTCTCCGCATTCAATCATATTCACCTGATTATGGTTCCTTGGCAGAGGATTTTTGACTGTATTAGGCCCCTCGGGGCCTTCCAACTTTCCTTGCTCTATCAAGCCTTGGATCACCTTTTTCAGAGTGAAGCAGTTGTCAGTCAGATGTCCGTGGGCTTGATGAAAAGCCCAATACTTTGAGGTATCCATGGGAGCATTCGGATTCCTGGGTTGGAAATTCTCCAAAGGCCGCAGCAAGCCTTCTTTCACCAGTCCCCTAAAGATGTCGTTCAAAGGCATTCCAAAGTTTTCAAGTTTCATGACCCGTGGCCTGGGCTCGGCTGGTTTTCTGGGAGCAAAAGGAGTCGTGTTATTACATTCCTGTCCTGCGTAATTGATCACCTCTTTGCCTTTAGCAGGAGCAGGAGCGGTGTTGGAAGGAGGAGCCCGATATCTGTAAGCAGGTGCAGCAGTCGGTTGCTGATTGTAAGCCTTTTCAAACTTAGCTGCGGAGTTAACCATGGCCCGTAAGTCTGAGTACGGGAAGTGACTGAGGGAGGCTCTCAGATGTGGTTTCAGGCATGACTGAAAGATGTCCAGTTGTTCCTCTTCAGAAGGAGGGATGGCCATCTCAATGAGTTTCAGATTCCACCGCTTGTAGAAATCCCCAACATTCTCGTCGGGATGCTGCATTGTTGTCTGCAGATCAACTCTATTTGTTTCCCACTCCAGATTAGCTTTATACTTTTCTGTGAAGGCATTAGTAATCTGGTCCCATGTAGCCCTGGCCTCGGGTTTTAAGCGGAAGAACCATTTTAAGGCACTGGATTTCAAAGATAGACTGAAATAGTCGGCCAATTCTTGATTGGTACACCCTTTCGCCTTCATCGCCAAGGTATACGTGTCCCGAGATGAGTTTTCGGGCATGCGGTACCATCAAAGAGGTCCGTTCGGCATAACAAATTTGTGAGGCAGGGGAACGATGGAGTCCGGGTCCGTAGGCCGGAAGGCGGACTTCTTAGCGGTCAATTCAGCAATCTGCGCTTTCATTTCCTTATGTTGTTCCATGAACCAGGCCAGATGAGGATCTTGTGGTGGAACCATGGCGTTCAAACCAGTGACTGAGCTAGAGAGAGGAGCTACCACTGGCGGCGGACTGGTGGAGGGAACGGCCGATCCGGGGACGTAGGTGAAAACCTGTCCTTGGCCCAAATTGCCCGGGGGAGCATGAGTAGGAGCCTGGGCGAAGGGATAGAACCTTGCGTCCTGCTGTTGATTTTCAACTAGCAAAGTGGGTGGAGGCAGTCCTAATGTAGCTGGATAGCTTGGATTTCCGGAGTGAGACCCATAAGTAGGCTTAGGTGCGGGCTGATGTCCCTGATTGTTGAATTGCATAGCCGTCTGGGGCGATGGTGTATAACCAGGGGGGTACTGTGGTCCTGGTGATTCTGATGAAACCAGGATGGAGGTTTGGTAACCCATCGAACCCTGAGTGAGAAATGGATTTGTGAAAGCCGTGAGGAGCAACCGAGCTAGTATCATTACGAGGAGGGGCTCCCGATCGTGGCCCCGAACCGCACTGTGGCGGCATTCCAAACAATTCTTGTGAAGGTCCGGACTGATCGGTTCCAAACTGAGGCGGGATCCCAATTTGCTGTGTCATTCCGAGGTATCCCCAACCATGAGAAGATATTCCGTACTGGCTTTGTCCCCACTGAGAAACTGCGAACTGGCTCGTCCCGCCAGGCTGCATAGATCCAAAGTGGTCTCGTGGTCGGGAGCCGGGCCGACCCGAGACCGAGAAGCATGGGTTCTGGTGGTAGTACCGTAGGAGGTTGGCGGTGGCATCCTGGAGTAATCGGGGCGACCAAGATTGGAATTGGGGTCTTCCTCTTCTTCCATGGTGAAGGTGCCATCGGGATTGAGGCTGGCGGCCAAACCATGGCTCTTAATAGCCTCCATAAGGCTATTCAGCTGTGCTTCTTGTCGTAGTCTCATCTGTTCGGCTAACTGATTCCACTGCTGTTCTGTCTGGGGAGTCCCAGGAGGCGGAGTGATGTTGTCCCCATCGTTACCGGCTGATGCAGACATTCTGAAACCCGGAGTCGGAACAAATGGTGAAGCTGACGACGCGCTTGACTCTTCCCAACTGATCAAACGGTGACCCGGTGCCCGAAACCAAGCTTTGTGAGGAGCTGCGGGGGGAAAGACGCGAGGGTTCAGATGTTTGGGAATTGAAGGAGGGTAGGTGTTTGGGCTTTGGGCTCATGCAACATGCAGTTATTTGTTCTTGTTTACTTAAAACATGTTTTATTAACCTAATCGGTTGGAAAAGATTGCTCTTCTTTTTCGCAAACTACTCTGAATCCTGGATCAGTGGGCCCCATCACTACGTCTATAAGCCCCTCGTATTCCACCTGTATTTCTGGAAATATCTGGATGTTATACTCACGAAAAAAATAAAGTAAAAATATGTCTGGAAATATCTGGATGTTGGCTACAAAAATTATTTTGTAGTCAACACCAAATTCCAAGTTATTCTGTGTCAAAAAAATTAGACCATGGACAGAGGTCTTAGAGAAAGGCTACTGGACAGCAACTTTTTCTTGAAGAAAAACATGATTTTAAAGGGGGTTTGGCATCCATGCTTGTCCCCATCTCCTTAGGCTTTGATTAGTAGTCACTAGACATTTTAGTGGTGATCTACTATATCAAGCCATCCTTAGGGTACATTAGGACTTAAGCATTTCATTTGCTTGGGAAGGGGAGATTTAGCTTTGAAATCAAGATTTTGTGTATGAAAATGATTTTTTAGGGTTTTGAAAATATGTTTGCAAGTAAGTAAAGACAATTTTGAAAGAAATGTTGATCCTTGTAGAGGATCATCCATGGAGATGAACTTCCATGGTGATCCTCTTGGATCTAGGGCAAGAAATGAACAAGTTACATCTTCAAAGCATGAGATGCATGCATGAATGAGAGAAATTTAGGGTAGGGAGAAGGGGATTATACATATCTTCCCTTGTGTTTGTGTTTGAGACTTTGAGTTTGAGAGTGAGTGGGTGTGATTTGGAAAAATAATCAAGAGAAAAAGGTGACAATTCAAGGGAATTCTCACTGTTTTCTCTAGTATTTTCGCCAAGGTTATGTTGTGAATTGTTGTTCTTTTTTTTTTTTTATTTCTGAGACTGAAGGGCTTAATTTATAGGCCTCTGAAAATTCCCTTTTCATCCGCGCAGACCATTGTGGCAGCGTGCACTGTTCATTAATTGCAGCTGCAGGCTTTGGACACAAGGAATATTTTCAAAATATTCAAACTGGTTGCTGTTTTTCAGCTTGCCAATTCGAGTTTTTTCAATTTCTTTTCCTTTTTAAGATTCTTTTCTTGGTTTAACCTTAAATGGCAATCCCTAATCTACCCTTACTTTGTTAGAAAGGTTAGGAATTGTTAGAAATGTTAGGAATGTTAGGGCTTTCGTTAATTTTCTAACGAAAATACTAACGACTCAAATTGGAGCACTTACACCTTGCTGAGAAGAGATATAGGGTAACCGTTTGGCAGGGAAATCCAGGACCAGTTGCTGCTCAGCCTTACCCGAAATAAGCTTGGAATTTCTAGGGGGAGCAGCTCTTTTCTTTAGCCTTAAGATCTTGGGAGTCTGAAATCTTAAGTTGGTCTCACCTGGTCCCTCTGTATTGGTCTGGTGAGGAGGAGTATCAACCGGAGTAGTACCCACTTTCAATGTATCAACCACATCCATAAAGGTTTACAATCTGTCCTGCCTCCTTTTGCGTTGAATCTCATCGGCTAAGGACGGAGGCATTGGGATCGGTTGAAGACTGTTGTGACTGTTGACTTTCTCATGAATGTTAAATAAGAACATTCCGTTTTACAAATGGGGAATTGAAGCTCTGGAAGTGTAATAGTTCTTTGTGGACATCAAATCCTATTGGTACACTGAGAAATCAAAGTCAGCATGAGGATGATCAGCATCAAATGGATCATACTCAAAAGGCTCAGATGCCTTGAACTTTATGGCATCATCCTCTTCAAAGAAATCAGAAAGGGATGGATCCTACTCCTTACAAATAGGATCAAATTCCTCAACAACAGATTTACCCTTTAGCTGGGCACTAGCTTGACTTACCAGAAGGCTTGCTTTAATAGCAGATTGAGTAGCCAACTCTTCTGCAGATGACCGTTGAAGGTCCAATTCACTTTCAAATAGGCTCTTGGCCATAGGTGCTTGCAGTTCAATATCCTCAGCAGCAACAACAAGCTTTTTCTCCTCAATCGGTTCAGCAGATCCATCGGTTGAGGGCATCTCAACCGGTGAGGCAGTAGACAAAATCTTTTCTCCTTAGGCTTGTAACCGGTGATATATCGGTTAAGCCTCATCCTAATCTACTAACCCGTTCCATCGGTTGAGGAGTCACAAAATTCATCATTGGCTCATCAGGGCCACTAGAACTGGAGCTGAAGCTAGAGTGCTCACTTTCTTCACCCAAACCTACATCTTCAAAATCTTCATCATCACCATCATCACCATCCTTAAATAAATATTTTATCTTTTCATCGATTGTGAAAGTACACTTATTTTTATTTGAGTGGACTGAAGAAAAGAAGTCAGCTAGATTCACATTTCACATGTCCTGCAGCTCTCTATCCACTTCCAACATATTCTCTATCAGGTCCATTACATTGCTGATCAGTTGATTTCTTCTTGGACCCAAAGAGATAGGCTCAGAATCAAAATGTGGAAGGGAATCATCAGGATGTTCATATCTACCCAACTGATAGGGGTCAGGCTCTTTAAGCGTGTCTTAAACTTCGTACATCATAGAAAATTCAGTCCACACAGCATGAACCGTCATGTCCTGACGCAACCGATTTTGGGCAAGGTAGATAGCATTCCACAGATTGGGAAGCAAGTCACAATATCAGTTGTAGAGCTTTAAGAGGTCCTGCTTGGATAGGGAGGCATCAAACTCACTCAGTTGGTAGTATTTGCTGAAGTAGATGTCTTTATCTTCATGAGTGTTTTCAAAGTCTACATACTTGTACACATCACCAGCAGGAACAGAGTCTTTATTCAGCTCATGGAATTGAAGTAGTTTCATGAGAAATTGAGGTAGATGATTAATGGGATGGACCCATTTGGGTGAAGGAACAAGTTTGTCTTGTACAGCCTAAGTGTTATTGTAGTAGATGTAGAAGGTTGGGTTTCTAATAGGTTGACACTTTCTAACCGATGGGTTTAAGGCATGGCCAGTTATGGGTATCTCACCGGTCAGAAAGTTGTGACAGAACAACCTCTTAGGGATGAAAGGATCAAAGTTTGAAATATCAGCTTCAATCAGCTTTCTTCTATCAGCATTTTCTTTGGCTAACTGAGAAATGGATTGTTGGATAAGTTTGGATTTGGGTAAGGAGGATGAGGTAGAGGGAGCTGGAAATTTTTGGACTTGGGGAGGAACAACTTGCTTTCTGGCTGTCTTTTTGGGTCTGACTGATGAGGAGGTAAAAGGGGTAATCGGTTGAGCGGTGTAACTGACTTGGTTGTGCTGACCGATGGATTGGTTGCCTTCCTTTTGACCGGTAGAGAGGTAGCCAGTTGAGAGGACTCTTGATCATCAACCTTCCTGACCTTTGGCTTATAGGCCTTATTCTTCTTCTCAACCGGTTGAGCACCAGTTGAGGCTTTACCGATTGAGGCTTCACCGGTTGAGGTTGTTGCCTCCTTAGAGATTCTTCCCCAGTCAGATTTATCAAACGTTTTCACCCATGACTGAGGGTAGCTGGATTGACCGGTTGAAGCAGCAAGAATAGCAGGGTTCTTCCTTAACACTCTGCTAGCCATTAGATAATGACAAGGCCTAGCTTTGTTGGCTCTGGCAAGAGGCTTCTTCTTTTGAAACTTCTTGAAGGCAATAACAATAACGTTGTAGATGAACGTACACCAATTGAATTCCTTCATTAGTAGAATGGCATCCTTGGCTTCAAATTGGATCATTGTTATGCAGTGGTGTGATCCAGACCGGCAGATGATGCAACGGTAAACAATTTCAGCAAGGACATAGTTGAGGGGATGTAGGTCAGCCTTTTTGTTACCCTCTTCGGTTATGAAGGGCTATTCACCTCTGATCTGAGCCCATGCCAACTTCATATTCTTCATTGATACAGTTGAGGGAACGGTTGAGGCTAGGGTAGGAAAGGCTTCAGCAATGGAGTCCATGGAGAAGGTTATAGGCACACCAGCAACAGTTGACAGAATTATGGACACTTCACCAGCCTTTGCATTCTCATCCAAAGACCCATTATCAAACATCTCATTTACTAACTTATAGTAAATGTCTCCAGAACCTTCAAACAGCAAGAATGGCAGAACACCAGCACCAACAAGGATAGCTTTCAAAAGCTTACCCTGTTCAGACTCGAAGAATGAAGATAGAATGTAACCTCCATATATGTCTTTCTTGGGAGTTGGTTTGGGAGCCATATATAAAAATCAACATCAAAAACACAACATTTTAAGTTAGAACATTTTATTAGATATACAAAAAAAATATTCATCACTTTAAAAGTTTCTAATTGTTCTAAGTGTTACCAGATAAATGTTGATGAGAGATGAAGAAAAGTTTGAAGGTTTGAATAACTTCAAAGGAAGTTGATGATATTTGTCGGATGAGAGCAGAAAACTTGAGAGAGTTTGAGAGAGAATGAGAGTTTGTGAAAAAGTAAAAAGTTTGTTTTTAAATCCTTTATATAGGGTGAGAGAGAGGAAGGAGACGAAGAGTTTTTATGGGGAATAGCAAAATTTGTTCAAAATGTTTTAACTGAAACATAAAAATAGGGGATAATGAAACACGAACTTAATGCAAATAAAATATGTAAACATAAAATAGGAATATGTGTGCAACAATTTAAATTTTAAACATAATAATGAACAAAAAGATAACCTTTTGGATAAATAAGAATGATACATAGATTACTTTTTTTATCAAAATAAAAATTTGGATCTACCTATGAAACAAAGTTGGTAAACAACTCACTGTTGTGTCAGACAACGGCTAAAAAGACTTGAAAGGATAGCAGGGTGTCAGACGTGCCGGTTAAAACATATTGATCCGACTGCAGTTCATTGTTGGTTAAGATTTTAATGACCGGTTAAACTTAGGTGACCGGTTGAATGATATGATCAGTCAAGGGGTATGACCGGTTGGGAGTTTGTTGTCGGTTCAGGTTCAGGAGCAATGGTAGATTGAGGGTAGAATGGGGATATCACCTTTTGATCAGTTGAGCTTACACAAGTAGCAAAGTTAGCACAGTTTATCTACGTATATCAATCATGCCTAGTTCACCTCTAAGGAATTCAAAACGTTTAGTGTATAAGGGTTTTGTTAATATATCAGCTAACTGATAATCAGTATAAACTTTTAAAACAACAACATTACCCTTTTCAACATGATGCTTGAGGAAATGGTATTTGATGTATATATGCTTTGTTTTGGAATGCATCACAGGATTGTTGAAGACTGGATGGTTGAAGATTTGTCACAGTAGATAGAACAAACTTCTGTTTGAATTTCATAGTCCACCAGCTGTTGCTTCATTAAAAGAAATTGTGAGCAGCAACTTCCAGCTGCTATGTACTCAGCCTCAGTTGTAGAAGTGGAAATTGAAGCTTGCTTCTTACAAGACCAGGAAACCAATCGGTGACATAAAAATTGACAAGCCCCACTAGTACTTTTCCTTATGACCCTACAAACTGCAAAATCAGCATCTAAATAGCCAATTAGTGTAAAAGATAAATCTATAGGATAACATAAACCTAAGTGAACAGTTCCCACAAGATATCTTATGATTTTTTTGACAGCTTGAAGGTGAGATTCTCTAGGATCATCTTGAAACCTAGCACATACACATACATCAAACATGATATCTGGTATACTAGCATTCAAGTAAAGTAAATATCTTATCATACCTCGATAAAGTGTCATATCTACTTTCTTACCACACTCATCTTTGTCAACATGTACATTAGTATCCATTGGAGTGCTTTGAGGATGAGCAGAGTCAATGCCAAATATTTTGATAAGATCATTTGTATACTTGGCTTGATTGATGAAGATTCCTTCTTAAGTTTGTTTAACTTGAAGTCCAAGTAAGAAGGTTAATTCTCCCATCGTGCTTATCTCAAACTTTCTTTGCATTAGTTTCTCAAATCTCTTACATAGGTTTTCGTTAGTAAAACCAAATATAATATCATCTACATATATTTGAACTAACAATGAATGACCATTATGCTTAGCAATGAATAAGGTTGTATCGATTTTACCTCTTTCGAACTTCTCACTAAGTAGGAATTTTGAGAGAGTTTCATACCATGCTCTTGTAGCTTGCTTGAGGCCGTACAAGGCTTTGTTTAACCTATAGACATGATTAGGCTTCTTGGAGTATTCAAACTCGGGAGGTTGATCAGCATACACTAGCTCTTGAAGTTCTCCATTGAGGAAATGACTTTTCACTTCCATCTGGTATAACTTAAACTCTTTATAGGCATCATAGGCAAGTAACAGCCTAATAGCTTCTAATCTAGCAACAGGGGCAAAAGTCTCATCATAATCAATTGCTTCTTTTTTTCTGTACCCTTTAGCTACAAGTCTTGATTTGTTACTTATTATTTTTCCAGACTCATCAAATTTATTTCTAAAACCCCATTTTGTTCCTATCAAAGTCTGATCATTGGGATGAGTCACTAATTCCCATACTTTGCATCGGTCAAACTGATTAAGTTCTTCTTGAATAGCTTCTACCCAGCTGGGATTATTGAATGCATCTTCTGTATTCTTAGGTTCTATATTTGAGAACATTGTAAAGGAGAATAGATTGTGTTCTTCTTCCATACTCCTCATTTGGCCTCTAGTCATTCTTTGACCAAAAACATCACCAATCACATTTTCAATAGGGTGTCCTCTAGCTGGTCTCACTTCCCTTTTAATGTCTTGCCTGACCGATTGTAATCTTAAGGTTTCTAGGGGAGGAGTAGAATCAGTTGAGCGAGGTGTGACCGGTTGAGGTGAGGTTGACAGATGATCAGATTCAGGTTGAGGTTGAGGTGAAGAAAATGGTATATCAATATTGGAAATTGGTTCAGGTTCAAGTGGTGTAATAACAACATTGGTAGAGGGACTAGTTGGTAGGGAATCAGTTAAGGGATTTTGGGAATTGGATTCTCATCAAACCGATTGAGGAAAAATGAATCATCGAAGCTAGGGTTCTATCGCTACACCACTGATATGCCCGACTTCGAAATGGAGGTTGATTTGCATTGGTGCCGGTGTTGTGATTGGGTGTAGAATTATTGATTCTGACTCCTGCTCCCTGCACCAAATCACAAGAATATTCGAGCCTCACATACTCTCTATCAAATCAAATTTATCAAACGTATCACGAACGTATTCAACAATTTTCAACAAACATGTTTATTGAATATTCTAAAAGCCTTACCGTGTTTCGGGGCATAACCAACAACTGGGCCTTTTATCGCCTTTCTTGTCAAATTTATCTCGATATTCTTTACCGTTGTAAAGAACATAACATTTACATCCGAATATTTTAAAGAAATCGATGTTAGAATTCTCACACGCCCAAAGCTCATAAGGAGTCTTTGTTATGAAATGTTGACAAATAACCGATTCCAGTGAATCATGCCGTGTTAATAGCTTTAGCACAAAATTACTAGGTAGCCTTACTTCGCATATCATAGTTTTGCGCCTCGATCAAGGTTACGTTTTTTCTCTCAACAAACACCATTTTGTCGCGGTGTTTCGCCAGGCCGAGAAATTATGATCAATTCCGTGATCATCACGCATTGAGCAATGCCATCACTCTGAAACCGCTCCATTGCCTGATCTATACCGATGATGTCACTTTCTTTATGAGTTTGAAGTAGAGGGAAAAGCTTGGTGGCAACTCTATAAGTGTCATCTGAGCTAAATGTTTTTACCCAAATATATCTTGAATAATAATCTACAACAATCAAGGTATTCCCCTAAACCGGGCAAAAGCTTGTTATGGGGCCAAACAGATCCATATGTAGCAGCTTGGAGGAACTTAGATGTGGACATGTAGGGCTTGGTTTGGAATGATGTCTTATATTGATTTCCTAGCCGGTATGCTCGCATTTCCTTCCAGATCACAGACACTCGAGGTAAAGCGGTTACCAAATTTGCATCGGCTAGCTTGGATAGGTATTTGAAGTTCAAGTTACCGAGTCTCTTGTACCATAGCCATGAGTTCTCACCGATGTTCTTATATTACAAAACAAACATTAATAACACTAGAAATAGCATTTAAATTTATATCATATATGTTACCTTTTATTTGTCCAAAGGAGAAGGGTTTCTCTCGATAGCAATGTTTTTCACATAACAGCTTGAAAGAATTAAATACAACATGCATACCTTTATCACAAATTTGTGATAATGGATAGAAGGTTATGTTTAAAACCATCCACCAAAGATGCCTTCTATGCAGTAACTGTACCTCTTATGATGGATCCACGACCTATAATTTTACCCTTAGTGTTGTCACCAAAGACAACTGGAGGATCGATGTTTTTTTCAATATCAGTAAGGAGATCTGCCTGGCCAGTCATATGCCTTGAGCATCCACTATCCAGGATCCAAATTTCCTTACTTGTATCGGTTGAGGCCATAAAATATACCTGAAATAAAACATTAAGCTTATGGTCCCCCTTATTCTTTTGGATTCAAAGAGTTAGTTCCTCTTTGACAGTCGTACCTGGTCATCACTTGAACCTTGAGGCTCAATGGGTCAAGATAGATGCTTCAAGAGGCATTCATAAGCCTTTGATTGAAATTTCCACAGATTGCACACTTAATCGAAATAGGCTGTGAGGAGGTAGGTGAGTTGATATCCAATTTGATCACTGCTTTGAAAGGTTTTGAAGTTTGAGTATAAACAAATACTTTGGCACAAAGGTGTTAGTGTTTCCTTTGATGGTAGGTTGCAGGTGTTTGGACATTCCTTTGCCAGTTGAGGGCACTTATACCGTTAGGGATGTTTTAGCGATAATGGGCTTGCCTGACCTGCTGCTATTTCTTGACCGGTCACAGCTGCTTTACCGGTTGAGGTTTCCAAAACTGCAGCCTGACCATCAATGTGAATACCAGCTTTGTTGTCACCATCACTAAGTGGGATATAAGGTCCCAGCTTAGGATCATCAACCTTATTACACTTGGATTTGTTCTTGTCAACCTTCTTGATCTTGATTTGTTCCTTCACTTTTGGGTAAGTAAGAGGAACAACACCAAAAGTACGAGTAGTACTTTTCTTTAGCAGGTCAGATACACTATCATCAAACTTGTCCATCAAGTTCTCAGTGACAGATTTAATAAATGGCTTGTCTTTCCTGTCATTGTTGCTGGAGTCAAATCCTAAACCAGATTGGTTATTATAAGACATTTGATCTTGTAGAATTGTCTCAACAACATATTTTGATTTAGAATAATAATCAATAGTCTTAGTGAGAGAATTGTTTCTTGAAACTAAATCAAAGAATCCTTGACTAAGACATATATTTAGTCTATCCTTGAGATCTTGATTTTATTTTCTTAACTGGTCTGAATCAAGCTTTTTTTCTTTTAAAATTTTACTTCAGATTTAAGCGAGTCATTTTCAGTTGAGATTCTTTTGAAATCGCAAATATAACTTTGTGAACATTATTTAGTTTTTCAAAATCAGAAAATAGTTCATCCATCACCTCTGCCATATCAGACTTGGAAAGGTTAGGCATTAGGTCAATGGTCGGCTGAAAGGTTGAGGATGATGGTTCAAATTTGGGATCAAAGTTAGGTAAGTAGGATGTCGGTTGAGAACTTATATCAGATAAGGTCTTTTGGAATTGGATTGGTCGAGGTTCACACACAGGTTGGGTTTTAAATGTCATCGGTTAGGCCTGAGTTTGATAGTCAGTTGCATTGGTTGCATCAATGGCTTGAGAGTTGGAGGGCTTTTGCTTTGACCATAGAGAGCTTCACCTATACTCTGAATTTTGAATTTGTAGGGATTCTCAGCCCTATATATAGGTTCATCATAATATGACAAGGGAGATCTCATGGGTGTGGTAGTGTCATTGTATGTGCTTGACTGGTCAATTGAATTTCTATAGATGGGTGACTATAAGGGAGTGGGTTCAGTTTCTATTCCATCAAGGGCCACAAAACTAACATCATCATATTTATCTGAGTTAGCATTCTCATCCTCTTAATCAGTTTCAAACCAAACAGGCATAGCCTTTCTCGTTCCTTCCTGGCTAATAGGATTTTAGATCTAGGATTTTTTTAAAGGGTTTCTTTATAAGAAATTCATACTTAGGTTGAGGACATTTTGAAGTAAAGTGGCCAGGTTTCCTACATTTGTAGCAAACAAACTCACCTTGAGCATTTTTTCCGTCGGTTGAGGATTGGCCAGATCTTTGAAAATTTTCAGATCTTTGAAAGGATGAGGGTTTGGAGTGCAAGGGTTTGTTGCCATGTTGTTGGAACTTTTTAAAGTCTTTGAACTTTCTGCGACCGACAAATGCAGCAAATTCATCTTACTCAGAAGGCTTGTTATAGTTGATATTGGTTTGGGTAGGTTGAGATTAAGAGGTTGAAGGGGAGTTATTGGCAGATAGATTATTGAACAAGGAAGAGCCTGAGAAGATCTCAGTTTGAGCTGGCAGAGAAAGATTTTTGAATTATTTTTGAACTCCACCAAGTCTGTTGAGGTCTTCCTCATACAGAAATAAAGTGGAGACAATATTCTGAATGTGAGTTTTATACAAGTCCATGCATTCTTTTATAATAGCTACCTTAACATGCCATAGGTCTCCAAGAGAGTCAATGAAACCCATGTTAAGATATTTCATTGTATATATTCTACCTAAATATGCACAAGAGTTGCTTACCTCAATGAATCGGTCGTATATTTCTCTTAGGGACTCACTTGGGTTCTTCTTGAAGGATTCGAACTCAGCTACACTTTTGTACAGCCGGTTGTTCTTTGCCACTTGATCTCTTTCAAAGTATCTTATGATACTAATTTGCCAAACTTGTTGGGCAGTCTCATAATTCTATACTTGTTTGTACAACCTATCATCTAGACCAGAGGTCAGAATGTGCATAGCCTTTTTATCGAGGGCTACATATATCTTATTCTTTCGATCCATTATTATCAGGTATTTGGAACAATAGTTTCATAACTTCAAACTCTTGTTCCGATGATCTATCGACATGATCCATGAGAGGAGTTTTTAGGGCTCTTGGCATTGTGTTGACTTTGATAGGAATGATAGTACCATCTCTAACTATATTCATTAATTTGTCATCAATTGAATCCATTTACCGTATGATTCTATTTTTTCATACTGAAAATTCATTTTCATACTGAAAATTCATTTTCATTTGACATGGGTATCGTTGCCATGTTCCACGACTGAATGAGTTTTCCCGCCATTGGAATCAGCAATTCAAGCTGTGAAGCTTGGAAAAATATTTTTCAAAAATTGTAAACTCTGATAACAATTGTTAGGCCCAATTGGTAGGAAAACATGCTAGAGGAGGGTGTATAGCCTGATTAAACTTCTTTTAAAAACTCTTTTTAAAATAGCCAAGTAATTTATCTGAAGCTAAATCGGTTTAACCAGTTACGCAGTGGATTAAATATTACTAGTTTACTCACACAAATAATCGATTTAAATAAAAGCAGTTTCAAAGGTAAGTTAAAGTATCATTCAAGTTATATTCCAATAAGAAATACAAAAATTACCAAACACAAACAAAGGAACACAGTTGTTTGGAGATGTTCACAGTGTTAAATAACTGCTACGTTATCTACCAAGTTTAGTCAAAACTTGGATTTGTGAAAAAGTGCACTATTAATGTCACTAGTCTATTACAAGTTGTAAGCTTTAAGTTTTAAAGCTGCCTAACGCAAAGTGATCACTAGTGGATCGTGATACAAGTTTGATCAGCTGTTTTCAAGAGATGTGTTCACAAGTTGAACTGATTTCTATTGGGTGTGTAGTGTGATCAATCAATGCGTTAGATATACTCTTGTTGGGAAACACATAAAGGAAATGATTTCTATTGGGTGTGTAGTGTGATCAATCAATGAGGTCTTTTGTTTGATTAACAAGTTAATCAATATATTCACGAAAAAACTAAAGGTATTCAAGTTTTCAATTATTTTGGAGAAAATACAAGTATCAAAATGTAGGCACTAGCACTAATGGGATACTAAGGGTAAATAGAAAATTATAAGTAGTTTAGTTAAAATTAGGGATATTCACTAATGATGTTTTAATGATTAATTAATCAATTTATAAACTATAAATTTTGGATGATTTTTGCTTGAGATTGATTTTTGGATGATTTTTGAATTTTTTTTTTTTGAAAATTCGAATGATTGATGTTCTTGGCTTTGAATCTTGATTTTGATGCTTTGCATGTTGTAATGAGTATATGGGTAACTCAAAATGTACATTTTGCTTGGAAAAAGAATTGGCATTTTCGCCATTTTTTTTTTAGTATCCGAAAATTATGAATGAAAATTGTGATTTTTTATTTTTTATTTTTTTTGAAATTTGAATATTGATTTTGATGATATGCATGTTGCAATGAATTTTTTGGTGTCCCAAAATGTGCATTTTGCTTGGGAAAAGAATTGGCATTTTGCCAACATGAGATGATGATATGAATGTATGATTTTTTGATTTTTTTTTTTTTGAAAAGTGGGACGGATTTTTCCTCCCGTTGATTGAATGCATGTTATTTTATGAAAACGGGACGGAGTTTTTACTCCCGTAGGAATGCATTTTTTTTTTGATGAATGCATGTATGCATGTCTTATGAAAAATGGGACGGAGTTTTTGCTTCCGTAGGATGTATGAATGTAGGATTTTTTTTTTTTTTTGAGATGATGGATGATATGCATGCATGCATAGGAACTTCTTTTTTTTTTGAAAATGGGACGGAGTTTTTACTTCCGTTGACTCTTTGTATGAAAGATTTTTTTTATGAATGTTGATTGGAATTTGCTGAAAACTGTCTTTTTTGTGATAGAAAAATGGGGCTATGCTCATTGTATGTTGTTATGCTGTCGAATTTTCTTTGAAATTTCATGATGCATATGTATGCTCTTTTTTTTCGTGCAAATGCAAATGCAATTTTTTTTGACATTTTCTTCTTTTTTTTTTTATTGCAGGGTGGAAACAACTACGTGACGGAGCAGCTGAATAAGATGAAAACTCGAGGATCGGTGGAGTCTGTAGTTGACTTGTGGGACCGGCTTCCGAATGCGGGCCGAGGAGCTTTGCCGAGTCCGAGACAGATTGTTGTTGAGACCGGGCTTTGGGAGTTTGTTGAGTGCTTGAGGGGATTGATCAAGTTCCCTAAGAGTAAGGGCTTGATGTTTGCTTTGGCGCAACATTGGTGGGACGCGACCCACACGTTTCACTTCTTTTGGGGCGAGGCTACGGTTACGCCTTCTGACTATGCTGCGATCACGGGTCTGTCCTTTAATGGACGCATCATTGAGTGGCGGGACGGCTATAGCGACGCGGATCTGCAGGCTCTTCTGGGATTTTCCCCTATTCCCAAAAAGGGGATGGGGATGGAGTATGCCGTGGTCTACGGGAAGATTGTGGAGACCATTGTGAGCTACGAGGCTGGGGAGGAGAGGATAGGCGCCGATCAGATTGCCAGGGCCTTCTTATGGTTTGCTTTTTCGAGCACTCTTTTTGGACATGCTGAGGGGACGGCAGTCTTTGCCTTGCTGAGGTCCTTGGAGGACATGGAGATGGCTGGAGATGTCTCCTGGGGAGAAGCCGGGCTGGCAGAGCTTTACTTTGCTCTTGATAGGTACAGCCGGAAGGCTGTGAGCTCCTTGTATTGCTTTGAGTTTGCCCTGGAGGTATAAGCTCTCTCTTTGCTTTCCCTTTCTTCCTGAGCACACACTTTCCTTTTGCACTGGATTGATTTGATTTTTACCTTTCGCAGGTATGGGCGTTGGAGTTCTTCCACGTCACGATGTGGCGACAAATGCGGAGTACGTCGGGGCGTATCCGACCATGCGCTCCTGGTCCAAGCATGCCCGAGAGAAGATAAGCTCCAGGGGGCGTACGACTCTCAGATACGCGGATTGCCTTCCTTTGACGGAGGCTGAGACGGATGAGAGGATGATATTTTATCCCTGGGATCGCTTCGAGGTGGCGCACCGAAGGGCGCCGAGATTTGACCGTGGCAATGGAGGATTCCGAGAGGTCTGACCTGCGATGCCTATTATCTGGGAGAGAGGGTGACGCGCCATCATGGTGTGAATTCGCCTTTGATGACACCGGTGGAGCCTCCCGCCGATATGATGCACCCGAGTGACAGATCTGTGACCTGGGATGATTACCGAGCCGGCCGGCACTTCTCGGATTTCGCAGCGATTGAGCCATATCCAGTATTTGTTTTGAGGAGGCTGAGGATGCCCCAGGTTCTGGATAGAGAGGGGCTTGGGATCCCGCGGTACCCTCGAACGGATTTTTCATATATCCAGGATGGGGTCCGATTGAGGGTGCAGATCCCTCAGCCTGAGCGGCTTCCACGGGCTTTCCGGCCTCGTCCGGGTATGAAGGTATGGCTTCTCCTTCCCATCTTTCTCTTTTTTTTTTGTCTTTTCTTTTCTTTCCTGTCATCATTTTTTGCTTCAACTTTTTATGACGCTTTTGCTTTTGTGCAGTTTTCGGAGGTGGTCGTCGAGAAGCTGACGAAGCAAGTGATCGGAGCCAAGAGATTTATCAGGAGGATGGTCGCTTGCGGGGCTCCTCAGGCTAGAGCGAGGCGACCACGGCCAGCGCCTGTCAGGCGGGAGGCTTCCCCTATTCGTTCGTAGACTTCTTCGAGACTCCTCTGTTTCCTCTCATTGATCCTCGCGCGGTGCCGCTTCGGATCACGTCATTCTCGGGATCCACACTGGGCAGTGGGACACGTTTTGGCAGATGGTGGGTCGTCTTCGTATGTCCAGAGTCCGACGCCTTCACATTCGGATATGATTTTTTCGCAGATCTCGGCTTGCCCTATCGTAGCGTGCCTTTGGTTGGTCCCTGACGAGCCTCTTTCGGGAGACGAGGACGATTCCCGAGCCCGAGATTTTCGTGGCTCCCGAGGAGGCGGGCCCGAGTCGCAAGAGGGACCGGGACAGTACGCCGGCGCTGGGGATTCTGATTGATCATCTTTTTTTTTTTTTTGACTCGATTTTCTCGAGATTTTGAGATTTATGACTCGGGATTGAGATTTGTACAAACTTACGCTCATTTTTTTTTTTTATTTTTTTTGCCCTTTTTTTTTTGGATGTAATAATTTAGGATTATTGTTACCTATTTTTTTTTATTTGATTTTTTTTTGCACACTCCCTTTATTTTTGGAATGTAATAATTTAGGGTTTTATTTTTATGAATGCAATGCAGTATGAATGCAATGTTGCATGAGCCTTGGTTTTTTGGCAAGGGTATTAGTGTTTGGTATATGGACTGGTTTGGGGGAGGTTTTTTTTTGCACAGGTTTCGAGCAACCGGGACGGAATATTCCTCTTTGGTTCAGCAGTTTGGACTGTTGCAGATTTTTTCTGATGGAGAACAAACTTGTCCGCGCGGATAGGACAGAAATCTGACACTGTCCTTTAATTTTGCTTCAGATCTGGTCTCACTTTATTTCAAATTCAAATATCCTCTTCAACCTCCAAATTCAAACAAACAGCCATTTTCGGGGAGAAAGAGAGAAAATACATGGAAAACCTTAGAAAAGCTCCATCAAAATTGTCCCAAGAATCCCAAATGTCATTTTTCAACAAGTTCAAGGATTGGTCCCGGGAGGTTATGCATGAGAGGAGGTCCTTCTTTAAAGAAAGGTACAAGGTGAAGTGCCTATGGTCTCTCAAGGAATTGATTCCGGACTACGATCTTCTGAGGGCTTCTTCCTCATTTTGGGATACTAGAAGGCATGTCTTTTGCCTTTCCTTCAACGAGATGGTCCCAACCGTTGAAGAATTTCGGGCCTTGCTTGGAGGTCCGGAGGTGGAAGAGATAGCGGTTCCTTTGCCCGGAGGGGCTTCTTTTGTTGACAGATTGTGCGTCCTCCTTCATCTTTCCCCGGAGGAAGCGCAAGGTATGATCCGTGGTCCCGATCATTTTGATATTTCCGGTCTTCCTGATAGATTTAGGAGCTTAGGCTTGATTGATGATGCCTATTGGGATGCCTTTGCACTTTGCATGTTCGGGACCTTGTTCATGGTCTATTCTTTTGGGATTTGTCATCGGTCTCTGCTGGATATTGTTGTTCATTATCGCTTGGGCAGAGATGTTGTACCTTTGATCCTGGGGGAGACTTTTCATGCCCTCGATAGGCTGGCTACCGGGAAGCGGTATATGCACGGGGGCAGCCCGTTCCTCTTGACCCTGTGGCTGATGGAGCGCTTGGGGATTCTTCGGGAAACTCCTGACATGATCAAGCCTTCGACATTTGCCAGAGGGGGTTGCCGTGGATTTCGATGATCGTGGCTCATGGGAGCGTTGGATGGCTGGTCGCCGGAGCGTAAGATATCGATGGTCGGCCTTGTTGGCGGGTGGAGACTCGCAGAGTGTTTCAGGACGGGTCTAATGTGGTTATGCTTCCGGGGCTTTCTCACCCAAACTTCTATATTCCGTCCTTGGTTCTCGAGACAGTTCGGCTTGGAGCAGGTTCCTTTGGAGGACTTTGATGATATAGCCACCAGGGTGGTGGCTCCTGTTTCTATGGATGATCCTTCGGTGTTTTCCTTTCTTTCCCGAGCATGGAGGTATGACGTCTTTCCTCCTCGGGTTATCCTCAGGCGTCCGAGATCGGTGTTCCTGACCACTTGGTACCTGGATTGGTACGAGAGGCATTTAGGAGAGACTCAGATGGCTATTTTGAGGCGGCGTGAGGCCATTGTGGGTGCGGAGGACCTGACAGTTTCTGCGAGGAGGAGGGCCGAGGCGAGGGCCAACCCTCATGACAGGAGCGGAGACGCTGTGACCGACTATGAGGCTTATGTCAAGAGGCAGGAGAGGAGGACTCCTATGCTACCAGCTAGGCTACAGGAGATGAGAGATGACATTAGGGCTACTAAGGCCCCGACGGCCGGTCTCGATAGATCCTGTTCCTATACCGGAGCTTGGTAGGAGGAAGACTGATATTTTTCCGGTTCAGAAGAAGAAGACTCGAAGGGGGAAGAAGAGGGGAGAGGCCAGTTCGAGTGGCCTGGAGTGACTCTGAGGTTTCCGAGTATCCCTTTTTTGTCATGGCAGACACATTAGTTTGATTATGTATCTTAATTTCTTTTAGGAGGTTGCCAGTTGTAGGAATGAATCGGGCTTAGACTCATCAAAAAGTTTTTAACTTGTAATGAATATTTGAATTGCTTCAGAGTTTTTCGAGACGCTTTCATGGTCTGATCAGTGTATTGATGTCAAAGTGTGACTTTTATTTGTGTTTTAGACCGAACCGTTTCCGGCTGCCTACGTTCCCCTCATTTTGAGGAGCTCAGGTCTTCGTAGTTCAACCTGGTCGATTTTGTTGTTGTTTTTTTTTTGTTTTTGTTTTGTTTTTTTGTTTTGTTTTTTTTTTTGGTGCAACCCTGTTTTTTACCTAGGCCGCCCTTTTCGGGTTTTCAACCTAGTTGGGTATTACTCTTTTAGCACTCCCTTTTTTTTTTTTTGTTTCTTTTTTTTTTTTTTGACTCGTTGTTTTACGCGTAGTATCTCGCGCAGCCTTGTCACCATTCACCGGGTGTACAAAGGGATTCCGTCGAGGTCCGCAAGTTGCATGGCTCCTCCGGAGAAGATCTTCTCGGACGACGTATGGTCCGACCTGCACAGTGCTCCCATTTGCCAAGCGGGTTGACACGGACCGGGGGCTTTTCTTTCAAGACGAGATGGCCTTCTCGGATTTCCCGGTGCTTTACTTTCTTGTCGAAGGCTCTGCCCATTCTCCCTTGGTAGGCTCGGATGTGTTCCATGGCCTTCAATCGGCGTTCATCTAGCAGGGCCAATTCATCATGGCAACTCTGGAGCCATTCGACCTCGTTGATCTGGCTTTCCAGCAGTATACGGAGCGAGGGGATTTCCAATTCGATTGGGAGCACGGCTTCCATTCCGTATGTGAGGGCAAACGGTGTTTCCCTAGCTTGCCGTTCCGATCGATGTCTCAGTAGCCCCAGAGTGCCAGTGTAGCTTCTCGGGCCAATCTTACGCCTGACAACCATCTTTCGGATGATGTTTTCCAAAGTCTTGTTTGCTGCCTCGACGGCTCCGTTGGTTTGGGGCCTGTAAGGAGATGACTTGTGACGGGTTATTCTGAATTCTGCCAGCAGTCTTTCACATTCCCCTTCGAAGTGGGATCCATTATCTGAGATGATTTCGGCTGGCGACCCGTATCTGCATATGATGTTCTCTTTGATGAAGACGGCTACTTTCCTTGAGTTGAGGATTTTGTAGGATTTCGTAAGGCATCCTTCCCAGTTCCTTCGAAGAAATCACCAATCTGCGTCTCTTTAGGCTCTTCCGCAGTTCCCAGATTCACACTCGTCAAAACCTCTTCGGCAGCTTGGGCTCGATTTTCCTCTTTCCGGGCAACCTGCTTAAAGATTTTTCTATTTGATTTTTTTTTCTTTTTTTTTTGTGTCTGCTTCTTTATCTAATGAGTTATTATTAAGTGTTTTTTTTTTTAATTAATTCATCATTAGTTAAAGTGGCAATCAAGGGATACTCGGAAAGGTTCGTCATTTCATTGAAAACGAAAAGGAATACAGCGCTTGCTACAGACTCGTAGTCTTCAGGCGTAAGGCCATCGGACGACCCTAGAGACTCGACCTTAACAATGAGAGACTCGGGAGGACTTGTCCTAGATTGAGACAAAGGGATGGGAGACCAATCCAGGTTTGGTGATCATTTGTTCTTCGTCGCGGACGGACCCGAGAGAGTTTTCCGATTCTTTAACGGCATTGCTGCCGCGGCCTCATGACTCTGGGCCGTCTCGCTTTCGTTCTCCTCCCTCGATCATTGCTACCATTTCTTTGAGTGAGCCGAAATCAATCAGTCCGGCACCTGGATCTCTTCCCGAACAACCGCCGCATGATTGGGCCATCCCAATCATCTAAGGGAAAGACTTCCGTGGCTTTGGCTTTCGGCATGGTCAATTCAAACTCGTGTTTCGACCTTCCTAGGCGTAGGAATTGTGGTGGTAAGCTTCTCGAACTGTTCCACTAGGCTTGGCACGCCTTTGAACGTGTACTTACTTCCCATGGTAGTGGTAGCCCTGGGTATCTTGGGTAGGTCCAGGAACATTCTCGCGGACCGGTTAGCTTTGGTTCCCCCGAACTTGTCGAGGCTATCCTCGTAGCTTCAGCCACCCTTCGTAGGAGCGGGTTCTGTGATGTTACCCGGTTGTGTGGGACCCTTTACGAAGTAGTCGCCCAAATTAGGACTCGAAAGGGAGAGATTTAGGTCGTCGACCGGGACCCTTCCCGTGGCGCCTTCAAATCTTTTTCCTTTTGCAAAGGTCCACCGAGGAGGCCTCATATCCTGTGCCGTGGCGAGTATTCTGTCCTTTCACCTCGATGAGTTTGTGAGTTCCTTGTTGGTGCTTTCCCAGACCAAGGCCAGGTAGATAGCTCATCTTTCTCATCATTTTCAAGACCGGTGGGATTTTATCCCGAGTGACCGTCAGATCTATGTTGCACACATGGGTTTTGGGAGGCTCGACCATGAAGCCAATTAGCATGAGACCTTCCTCGTCATGTTTGATTTCCAGAATAGGTATTCCACCAGTATCTGTGCCTTCCAAGGTGACTAAATCCCCATAAATGGTCGTCAGGTCCCCGTTCGAGACGAATTTCACACACTGGTGGAGGCTTGATGCGACCCCCTTGACCTGGTGCAGCCAAGGTCTTCCCAATAAGGCATTGAAAGTAATCGGGATGTCAATAACCTGGAATTCCACAGGTATCAATTTCTGGCCAAACCAGAGGTCCAAGGTAGCGACTCCAAGGACTGCTCGAGATGTTGAGTCGTAAGCTTTGACTGTGAGGGAGGAAGGCTTCAAGTCTGTAGTCTTGATATCAAGCAGGCTCATGATCTTTGCCGGAAGAATGTTCATTCCGGACCCGTTATCAACTAGGACCCGAGGGAGGCGTCGTTCATCCAATTGGACTGTGATGAAGAGAGGCTCGTTATGATCAGCCCCAAATTGAGGGAGGTCGAGATCTGTGAAAGTGATTATGTTCCCGTAGTGGATGTTTCCAATCACCGTACCACGTCATCGGGAGTAGCATCGATAGGCACTAGAGTGCGAGCCAGCTTTCTTCCAGCTTCACCATGGGGATAGGACGAAGTGAGTAGAGACCAGAGGTAAATGTTGGCCTCGTGTTTGCTTCAACCGGTGAGCACGGGATCCTCTTTTTCTAGGTCGGAGTTTCAGCTGCCTTATCATAGGGGCGGCGATCTTCTTTCGGTGCTTGATCTCGTGGCCTTCTTTATCTCGCCTTTGGGATTCCTTGGAAGATTTGTCCGGATCGGGTCAACAGTTAACTTCCTCACGCTGCTTCTTGACCGGATTTCTTGAGTGCCGCTAGGGTCAACGGGGGAGCCTTTTGGCTATCGGCCACCGGTTCGACGGAGTCTAGCAACGTGAGGGGCCGAGCCGTATCGCTCCTTCCCGGGCGGCCCTTATAACCGCTTCCCAAGTCACGTGTGCTTTTGAGTTCTCAGGGTTGTGTCGTTTGCCCCTCGGGATGGCCCACAGAGCTAGGGCGTCCTCCGATTCGCTCCCATAGCCTCGCCTTGCTCATAGTTATCATGCAACAAGAGTCGCTATTGTCGGGACTCTGCGGCTTTTCGATTTCATTCTCGGTATAGTGCAGCCATTCCTGGGTTCCTTTCGGTAATACTCTGAGTTGGAGATGATTATAGCATTCTCGTGTGGGAGGCGCATCCGGTATCATGCCGCTCCTAGGACTTCTCCGAAAGCCGACATACATTCGGGAAGGTGACCTCTTCGGGGTAACCCCGACAAGGAGTGTTACTTTGTTCGGGTGGATTTGATCTAACCATGGTTATTTTCTCATTTGGGCGGATGGGAGTTAGTTTCCCTCTCTCTATCGATCTTCGACTATCGCACTGATCGGACGCCCGAAAACCCTTTCCCCAAAGCATGGTAGGCAAGTGTTGAATTCTAAGACATCCACGTGCTCGTATCCAGAAACTTCATGGCCTTCATGTCCTCGGTTTCATATTCGTCTCCCGAAGTGTCTTCGCTGCCGCTTGCCGACAACCAACCATTGTGCTCGGCTCCCATGGGCTCATTTCCGGCATGATTGTTCCGCATTGTTTCCGATCCTGGGCCTCAGCTGACTCTTCGCTCTCGTCATCATCGTCGTCGCTGCCATCGGAATCATCTTCCCATACTACCGGGATTTCGGGCGAGAGGGAACGCCGATCGAACCCGTTAGGGGAATATGGGTGCGTGCGGCAGCATAAATTGTCATATGCTCCCATTCCTAAGTGATAGATGCGACTCGGCTTCTCCTCCCGTAAACCGCGGGGAAGAGTGAGAGGGGGTGGCACGTATTTGACACCATGTAGAATGTAGAAGGATTCTTCCTCCTCTCGATTCTTCGCTCACCGCCTTGGGATCGTATTCGAGTTCTCCAATAGCCGCTTGCGAAAGTGTACTAGCTCCGATGTTCTTCGGCTTCTTTGCCGATAAGCCCCAAGATCACGGGTGCTCGCCTAAGCTTTCTTGTTCGATTCTTCTTGATTGTTCTAACCATCTTGTGTAAATGGTTCTCTCATGTTTTCAGGAATGCACCCAGCTTCTTCGGTGTCGGTTTTCCCTTCATTCGAGAAATAGCGGGCCTCGTATTCTTGCAAGGAGTCTCCTGACATGAGACCAAGGCGGGTCGATTCGCTCGATATCCTCAAGGCCGAGGGGGAATCCGAATTGGGATCCTCGACGAGGTTGGCCACGGTATTTGGGGACCTTCATCAAGCATCTTCCCGGGCATGCGAAGGTTCTCCGCATTCAATCATATTCACCGATTATGGTTCCTCGCGTAGGATTTTTGATCGTATTAGGTCCCTTCGGGCCTTCCAACTTTCCTTGCTCTATTAGCCCCCGGATTGCCTTTTCAGAGTAAAGCAGCTTATCGCCGATGTCCGTGAGCTTGATGAAAAGCACAATACTTTGTAGTATCCACGGGAGCATTCGGATTCCCGGGTTGGAAATTCTCCAAAGGCCGCAAAGCAAGCCTTCTTTCACCAAACCCCCTAAAGATGTCATTCGTAGGCATTCCAAAGTTTTCGAGGTTCATGACCCGTGGTCCGGGCTCGACCGGTTTTCTCGGGAGCAAAAGGAGTTGTGTTATTACATTCCCCGTCCCGCATAGTTAATCATTTCTTTGCCTTTAGCAGAGCAGGCGTGTTTGCAGAGGAGCCCGATATCTCGTGGCAGTGCAGCAAGCCCGGTTGCGATTGTAGCCTTTTTCAAACTTAGCCGCGGAGTTAACCATGGCCCGTAAGTCTCGAGTATGGGAAGTGACCGAGGGAGGCTCTCGATGTGGTTTCAAGCATGACCGGAAGATGTCCAGCTTGTTCTTCTTCGGAAGGAGGGATGGCCATTTCACCGAGTTTCGTATTCCACCGCTTGTAGAAGTCCCCAACATTCTCATCTGACGCCGCACCGTTGTTTGTAGGTCAACCCTATTTGTTTCCCATTCCAAGTTGGCCTTATACTTTTCTCGTGAAGGCATTGGTAATCTGGTCCCACGTAGCCCCGGCTTCGTGCTTCAAACGGAAGAACCACTTTAAGGCACCGGATTTCAAAGATAGATCGAAATAGTCCAGGCCAAGTTCGGCATTGGTGCACCCTTTTGGCCTTCATTGCCAAGGTATATATGTCCAGATGAGTTTTCGAGCATGCAGTCCCATCAAAGAGATCCAGATTAGGCATCACAAATTTGTGGGGCAGAGGAACAATGGAGTCCGGGTCCGTAGGCCGGAAGGCAGATTTCTTAGCGGTCAACTCGGCGATCTGCGCTTTCATTTCCTTGTGTTGCTCCATGAACCAAAGCGATGAGGGTCTTATGGCGGAGCCATGGCATTCAAGCTAGTGGCCGAGCTAGAGAGAGGAGCTACCACCAAGCAGATCGGTGGAGGGAACGGCCGATCCGGGGACGTAGGTGAAAACCTCGTCTCGCCCAAATTGCCCTGGGAGCATGAGTAGGAGCTTGGGCGAAGTGGATAGAACCTTGTGGCCTGCTGTTGATTTTCAACTGGCAAAGTAGGTGGAGGCAGCCCCGATGTAGCCGGATAACTTGGATTTCCAGAGTGGGGCCCATAAGTAGGCTTAGATGTGGGTTGTTGTCCTTGACTGTTGAATTGCATGGCTGGCTGAGGCGAGGGTGTACAACCCGGGGGTATGCGGTCCCGGTGATTCGGATGACACCGGGATGGAGGCTTGGTAACCCATAGAAGTCTCGAGTGAGGAACGGATTTGTGTGAGGAGCAAACAACTAGTACTATTCTCGAGGAGGGGCTCCTGACCGCGGCCCGTGAACCAAGCCGTGGCGGCATTCCGAACCGTGGCCGTTGCCGTGAAGGTCCGGATTGATCGGCTCCGAACCGAGGTGGCATTCCAATTTGTTGGGGCATTCCGAGATAACCCCAACCATGAGAAGACATTCCGTATCGACTTTGTCCCCACCGAGGGACCGTGAATCGATTTGCCAGGCTTCGGGCCGCATGGATCCGATGATCTGCCGTGGTTGGGGAGCCGGCTGACCCGAAGGCCGAGGAGCATGGGTTCTGGTAGTGGCACCATAGGAGGTGGGTGGTGGCATCCCGGTGTAGTCGGGCGACCGAGAGCGGGGTTGGCATCCTCGTCTTCTTCCACGGTGAAGCGTGCCATCTGGATTGAGGCCGGCGGCCAAACCGTGGCTCTTAATAGCCTCCATAAGGCTATTTAGCCGTGCTTCCTGCCGTAACCTCATCTCGTTCTCGCTAACCGATTCCACCGTTGTTCGCTCCGAGGGGTCCCGGAGGCGGAGTGACGTTATCCCCATCATTACCGCCGACGCATACATTCTCGAAACCCGGAGTCGGAACAAACGGTGAAGCCGATGACGCGCTTGACTCTTCCCAACTAATCAAACGATGACCCTATGTCCCGAAACCAACCTTTGTGAGGAGTCGCTGGGGAAAAGGCACGAGGGTTCAGATGTCTGGGAATGAAGGAGGGTAGGTGTTTGGGCTTTAGGCTCATGCAACATGCGATTATTTGTTCACGTTTACTTAAAACATGTTTTATTAACCTAATCGGTTGGAAAAGATTGCTCTCTTTTTTTTTTGCAAACTACTCTGGATCCTGGATCAGTGGGCCCCGTCACTACGCCTGTAAGCCCCTCGTATTCCACCTGTATTTCGACCTCCTGTGGTGGATGCCCTGCGAGGGTCCTATAGGGCAAGCGGTCCCACCGACCGAAAGAAAAACGATCCTAAAAGTCCGGCGGGTAATCGAGTCTTAATGAGCATTCGATGTAAATTACGGACAAAGCCGACGTCAAAGTCAAGATCATGTCCGAGGGCTCGACGAAAAGTCGGCATGATTTGGGACCGATAAATGTCCACGATTGATCTTGACTTGTCGTCGCTAAGCCGTAATTAGGCATGGAATAATCATTAATCCTTGATGACTCAAATTGTCATGCCGGGAGTCGCGTATAATTTGTGCCGGAGCCGAAGTCAAGGCGCCGGCCAATATCTTGGTCAAAGTCTCGCGGCGGAAAACCGGCGAGCTTCGACCGATTAGTGGTCCCCGAAAGATATTGAGTCGGTATGCCGACAAAGGCTTGAAAGGAAAGGTCTATACACGACGGTGGCATGACACGTACCAAACTAAAACCAACCGGGTCTCGGACAAAGTGTGTCACGGACAAGTGCATGGTCGACACGAGGCTCCATGGGATATTTGGGTAGTCCTGTGCTTGCACCGAGAGGCGTAATAAGACCAAACGGGCCGCGACAAGGATTTCCCCGGGTTAGGGACGTAGTGTGCAGTGTACGGTCACGTGCGCGTAGTGTGCAAGCATTCTATTTTCTTTTTCTGAGTAAAATAGAAATTTTTTTATGTGTCTTAAAAATATGATGCATGATTTTATTTTATTTTGAAAATTTTCTTTTTTTTTTTTGAAAATCTTTTTTTTTTGAAAGTTTTTTTTTTTGAAATTTAAAGAACACATAAGCACATAAGCACAAGAATTCCGACAGTTAGGGACATGATTTCGGCAGTCAAAATTTTGACTTTTTTCGAGGCGGCCAAAACAACACGAAAATGTGCAAAAATCAACACACACACACAAATGATTTTTAAAGCCGGGACGGAATCTTGACCCTCAAAAGCTTTTCCTTTTTTTTTTTTGAAAACTGTGATACCGGTACGTGGGATTGTTAAACCACAATTTATCCCCGACTCGTGTTAGGAGGCGATAACGGGAAGTTTAATGGTTTCCACCAATATACCAAATATCGTTTTTTTTTAGAAAAAGCTATGTCTTTCCCCAGCAGAGTCGCCACTGTGATGATGTGCCACCTAAAATTTCTTCTCGGGAGAAATTCGATTTTTTGCGTTTCTTTGAAAAAACCAAATAAAACCCGGAAAAAGAACGGAGTCGCCACGCCATTTTTGTTTTAAGGGCCAAAACTTTGAAAAATGCCCGAGATTAGAGATTTGGGTTCGGAGGTCATGTTACACGCCGGGAAGGACGTTAGTGTGCACTGAATGCCTCGTAAACGAGTCTTCCAAGCTGAAAATCATTTGTGTGTGTGTGTGTGTGTGTGTTTTGGCCAAAATAAGTTGAAACTCAGAAAAGTAAAAATTGGGATGTCTTTTTAAGACTTTAAACTGATCCCATGATTTTTTGGAAGATTTTTGGGTTGAGATTTGGTACTCAAAAGACCTTTTGAAGTTGAGAGTCACTTCTGCCAGAATGAAAAAGGCAGTGGACCTTTGATTTTGAAATGGATTCAAGGGCCTTAAAACTTCATAATCTGGATAAACTCAGAGAATGAAAGTTGTTCCAGACACCTTAAATAAGATTTGTACGAAGGAATTTTCCATTTTGGAGAAGATTTGAGGGGTCAAAACCTTCTGGAAATCTCAGATATGAGATCTGGATTCCCAGAAGCTGATGAACTGGCCTCTAAAAGAAAATTTGAAAAGAGGAGTTTTACTCATCCAAAAAATAAAGTAAAAATATGTCTGGAAAGCTCTGGATGTTGGCTACAAAAAGTGTTTTGTAGTCAACACCAAATTCCAAGTTTATCTGTGTCCAAAAATTAAGACAATGGACTGGGGTCTTGGAAAATTGCTACTGGACAGCAACTTCTCAAGAAAGAAAATATGATTTTAAAGGGGGTTTTTGCATCCATGCTTGTCCCCATTTCCCTAGGTTTTGGTTAGTGATCACTTGACATTTTAGTGGTGAATCAACTATACCAAACCATCCTTGGGGTACATTAGGACTAAGCACTTCATTTGCTTGGGAAGGGGAATTTTATCCTTTGAAAATGAGATTTGATGCTTGAAAATGGTTTTTAGGGTTTTGAAAATGCATTTGCAAGTAAGTAAGAACACATTGAAGAAAATGTTGATCCTTGTAGAAGATCATCCATGGAGATGAACTTCCATGGTGATCTTCTTGGATCTAAGACAAGAAGATGAATGAACTACATTTTGTAGCTTGAAAATGCATGCATGGATGAGAGATTTAGGGTAAGAAGAGGGAGGTTATACCTATCTTCCTTGTGTTTTTGGTGTTTAAAGGCTTGAATGCAAGAGTGTTTGAACTTGGGAGTGAGTGGGTTTGATTTGAGTGAGTGAAAGTTGGGAAGATTCAAGAGAAAAAGGTGACAATTCTTAGGGAATTCTCACTGTTTTCTCAAGTATTTTCGCCAAATGTTGTGAGTTGTGTTCTTGGTCCCCCTTATTTTTGTGACTGGAGGGCTCAATTTATAGCCCTCTGAATTTTACAAAGGTATCCGCGCGGATAGGACCTGCAGCGTGCACTGTTCATTAAATGCTGCTCCAGGCTTTGGACACAAGGAATAATCTTTTCAAAATTCAAATTAATTAGCCAGTTTTTGTTTCCAGCCATTTCTTTTTTTGGTTTTTCTTATTTCTTTTGCTTTTTTGATTCCTTTTCTTGGTTTATCTTTTTTTGGCAATCCCTAATCTACCCTTACTTGGTTAGAAATGTTAGGAATGTTAGGAATTGTTAGAAATGTTATAACTTTCGTTAATTTTCTAACGAAAATACTAACAAGCTCAAATTGGAGCACTTACATAAGCGAAAGTTATAAGTGAAAATTCTTATACCCTATAACATAGGCATTTGGGTTATATCTACAAAAGGAGAATTGATAAGGTTGTGTCAAAGGGAATTCTAAACAAACTTGATACTACAGATAAAAACTTTTGCATTGAGTGCCTAGGAAAATTTACAAACACTAAAGGGAAAGAATCCTTGAAAGCATCAAATGCCTTGGAACTAATTCATACGGATATTTGTAGACCATTCACTACACCTTCATGGAACGGTCAACAATATTTCATCACGTTTATAGACGATTGCTATCGTTATATATACATTTATTTGCTTCATGAAAAGTCTCAATCATTGGACGTTTTCAAGTCTTATAAAGCTGAAGTTGAAAACCAACTTGGAAATACTATTAAGAACTTTAGATCTGACCGTGGTGGTAAATACTACGGACGCAATGACAGTTCGGGTGAATAACGTCCAGGTCCTTTTGCTCGCTACCTTGAAGAGTGTGGGATTGTCCCTCACTACACCATGCCAGACAAACCTAGCATGAATGGTGTATCTGAGAGACGTAATAGAACCCTTAAATATATGGTAAGAAGTATGATCTCTTGTACTTCCTTACCACACTCATTATGGGGCAATGCATTAAAAATCGCTGATTATATTCTCAATAGAGCTCCTTCAAAGGCTACCGACAAAACCCGTTATGAATAATGAACGAATAAGAAACCATCTCTAAATCATCTTCATGTATGGGGTTGTCCAGTAGAAGCAAGGCTTTATAGGCCAAATGAAGGCAAACTGGACGCTAAGACCGTTAATAGCTATTTTGTAAGATATGTTGAGATCTAGGGGATATTAATTCTATGACCCAAAAACTGAAACCTTTTTTGAAATGAGAAATGCTTTGTTCTTTGAGGATGTTGAATTTAGAGGGGAAATTGGGAATAATTTTGAATTTGAAGAAGAACAAGAATCCATTTATATACCTTTTCCCATAGTTCCCGTTGAAAATAAAGTACTTATACCTGAAATTCAACAGGAATATATAATTCAAAACAAGGAATAATCTCCTATAAATCTTGAACAACATGAAAATGTTGATAATAAGGATCAAATTCAATCAATACAAGAAAAACCATTGCCCTTAAGGAGATCCAATAGAGTAAGAAGAAGTGCAATTCCGGATGATTATGATGAATATCTTGCCGAGAATGAGAAATATTTAGACTTATTGGGAGATGAACCGCTCACATTCCATGAAGCCATTAATAGTCCTAATTCTCATAAATGAATTAATGCCATAAATGAATAGTTAAAATCCATGAAAGATAATGACGTTTGGGATCTTGTTCCATTACCTAATAATGTGAAACCTATTAGGTGTAAATGGGTCTTTAAGAATGGTAACTTCACACCACTTCATGCGAAAATGTGTAGTCGCTAAATGAATTGCGTTTTAGTCTCATATATATATGGCCTTCCATCAGCCTTTAGAGACACATAAAAATATTCATATTCTCTTATACATCATCTTCACAAAGTAAATGAAAATCAAGAGATGGTACTATCATTTAGAAGAACTTCATCTCCCTAATTTCTTCTCTTCTTCTTCTACAACATCAAGACTAAGTAGATTCAATAAGTACGCTTCCGCCTCCATCTATTCTCAAACATCTTCCATACTTGAGTATTTTGGCATTAATGGAATAATAATGTTCCAACAATTGGTATAAGAGCCTCCTCTTGTTTTGGATTAAGTTTGAGTTTTAGGATATCATAAAATGCGTTACTTTAATTCATAATATTGTTGAAATCATTTTGTTTTGATGTTGATAAAATACTCTAAATCCGTTCATAGATTATTAGTAATAATTACTTTGTTTAAATTCTGGAAAGTATTGAAATTTTTTGCTCAAAAGGCACGAAATTCGTCAAAAAGGCACAATGATTCATGCAAGACTGTCCCATTGGCATGGCCACGCGTTGTTTTAAGCATGGCCATGCGGAGCTACTTGCTCAGCCGAGCGCCTCTCTATGCTTGGCCGAGCATCATTGTGCCGATTGACAATTAAGAAAAATCCAATTGGCATGACCGCGCGTTGTTTTAAGCATGGCCGTGAGGATCTAAGTGCTCGGCCGAGCACTACTCTACGTTCGTCAGAGCATCATTGTGCCGAATGACAATATCTACTTGCTCGGTCGAGCACTTTGTATACTCGACCGAGCAACCACTGTATCAAGGTTTCATAGTGGTTTACTTCATTTTTTGAGTAAAAACATACATTTTCAAGCCCTTTTGTGATTAATTATATGCTTAACACGTTTATAATTTTTTAAATAATATTATTACAAAAGTGATTTACGTTATTTAAATCCAAAATTGTTAAGTTTTGAATGTATACATTAACACGTGGATAACATGAATTTTACAAAGAATATCGTGTTATTTGACAAAATTTATACATTCATTTGGTAACAAGTAAAAGAATATTAGTTAGTATTTCAGGTACTTAAATCGGTCCAAAGGAAGATTAAGTATTTGGTTAATGCATCGTTTAATTTCTTGGTTGCCTCAAAATAATTGCTTATGAGTCAACTCGCAATCCAAAGATTAGTTTTGATGTCGTTTTGATTATCTTATAGATGAGATTCATTTGATATAATTAATCACTTAATTCATTATGTGTGTAGTTATTGATACATGTTTTATATTTTTCATTCTTCGTTCTCATCCCTAACAGATATGTTAAATGCTTCTTCAGTTAATACCGTTATGAATAACGTACCGATGTTTAATGGAACAAATTTTCAAACTTGGAAAAATAAGATAAGTATGATCATGGGCTGTATGGACATTGATCTTGCGTTAATGGAACCAAGTCCCACTGCTCTCACCGATAAAAGCACTCAAGAAGAGCACATAAATATTGATAAGTGGAACCGTTCCAACCGAATAAGTCTAATGATCATGAAAAGTTAAGAATTGCTTCTTTTGTAAGGACCTTACTCACATGAAAAATGACTGCCCTAAATATCACGCTTGGCATGTTAAGAAAGGTATGTCATATGGTCTTGTTTGTAATGAGGCTAATTTGGTTTTAATTCCTTCATATACATAGTGATTGGATTCTTCTGCAATAACTAACATAAGTATGTATATGAAGGGTTATCTGAATTATTGAAGACCCAGTAAAGATGAAAGATACATCTATATGGGAACTGAGAATCCGGTTGAAGTAATAGGCATAGGACTTTCAGATTGTTGTTAAGTACTGTTATTATTTTGTATTAAAAAAATACATTTATTGTACCGTCCTTTAGACGGAATTTAATATTTATCAAAATTTTAGATCGGGAAGGATATTCCTGTTCATTTGGCAATAATAAATGTGATCTTTATTTTAATTCCAAAATTGTCGGTACTAGTATTTTGTTAAGGAATGATAATCTTTATTTACTTGACACAATTAAAACAACAAATAAGTCTCATATTAATGAAACCAGAGGGACTAAGCGAAAGTTATAAGTGAAAATTCTTATACCCTATAACATAGGCGTTTGGGTTATATCTACAAAAGGAGAATTGATAAGGTTGTGTCAAAGGGAATTCTAAACAAACTTGATACTACGGATAAAAACTTTTGCATTGAGTGCCTAGGAAAATTTACAAACACTAAAGGGAAAGAATCCTTGAAAGCATCAAATGCCTTGGAACTAATTTATACGGATATTTGTAGACCATTCACTACACCTTCATGGAACGGTCAACAATATTTCATCACGTTTATAGACGATTGCTATCGTTATATATACATTTATTTGCTTCATGAAAAGTCTCAATCATTGGACATTTTCAAGTCTTATAAAGCTGAAGTTGAAAACCAACTTGGAAAGACTATTAAGAACATTAGATCTGACCGTGGTGGTAAATACTACGGACGCAATGACAGTTCGGGTGAATAACGTCCAGGTCCTTTTGTTCGCTACCTTGAAGAGTGTGGGATTGTCCCTCACTACACCATGCCAGACAAACCTAGCATGAATGGTGTATCTGAGAGACGTAATAGAACCCTTAAATATATAGTAAGAAGTATGATCTCTTGTACTTCCTTACCACACTCATTATGGGGCAATGCATTAAAAATCGCTGATTATATTCTCAATAGAGCTCCTTCAAAGGCTACCGACAAAACCCGTTATGAATTATGAACGAATAAGAAACCGTCTCTAAATCATCTTCATGTATGGGGTTGTCCAGTAGAAGCAAGGCTTTATAGGCCAAATGAAGGCAAACTGGACGCTAAGACCGTTAATAGCTATTTTGTAAGATATGCTGAGATCTAGGGGATATTAATTCTATGACCCAAAAACTGAAACCTTTTTTGAAATGAGAAATGCTTTGTTCTTTGAGGATGTTGAATTTAGAGGGGAAATTGGGAATAATTTTGAATTTGAAGAAGAACAAGAATCCATTTATATACCTTTTCCCATAGTTCCCGTTGAAAATAAAGTACTTATACCTGAAATTCAACAGGAATATATAATTCAAAACAAGGAATAATCTCCTATAAATCTTGAACAACATGAAAATGTTGATAATAAGGATCAAATTCAATCAATACAAGAAAAACCATTGCCCTTAAGGAGATCCAATAGAGTAAGAAGAAGTGCAATTCCGGATGATTATGATGAATATCTTGCCGAGAATGAGAAATATTTAGACTTAGTGGGAGATGAACCGCTCACATTCCATGAAGCCATTAATAGTCCTAATTCTCATAAATGAATTAATGCCATAAATGAATAGTTAAAATCCATGAAAGATAATGACGTTTGGGAACTTGTTCCATTACCCAAGAATGTGAAACCTATTAGGTGTAAATGGGCCTTTAAGAATGGTAACTTCACACCACTTCATGCAAAAAGGTGTAGTCGCTAAATGAATTTCGTTTTAGTCTCATATATATATGGCCTTCCATCAGCCTTTAGAGACACATAAAAATATTCATATTCTCTTATACATCATCTTCACAAAGTAAATGAAAATCAAGAGATGGTACTATCATTTAGAAGAACTTCATCTCCCTAATTTCTTCTCTTCTTCTTCTACAACATCAAGACTAAGTAGATTCAATAGGTACGCTTCCGCCTCCATCTATTCTCAAACATCTTCCATACTTGAGTATTTTGGCATTAATGGAATAATAATGTTCCAACAATTGGTATAAGAGCCTCCTCTTGTTTTGGATTAAGTTTGAGTTTTAGGATATCATAAAATGCTTTACTTTAATTCATAATATTGTTGAAATCATTTTGTTTTGATGTTGATAAAATACTCTAAATCCGTTCATAGATTATTAGTAATAATTACTTTGTTTAAATTCTGGAAAGTATTGAAATTTTTTGCTCAAAAGGCACGAAATTCGTCAAAAAGGCACAATGATTCATGCAAGACTGTCCCATTGGCATGGCCACGCGTTGTTTTAAGCATGGCCATGTGGATCTACTTGCTCAGCCGAGCGCCTCTCTATGCTTGGCCGAGCATCATTGTGCCGATTGACAAATAAGAAAAATCTTATTGGCATGACCGCGCGTTGTTTTAAGCATGGCCGTGAGGATCTAACTGCTCGGCCGAGCACTACTCTACGCTCGTCAGAGCATCATTGTGCCAAATGACAATATCTACTTGCTCGGTCGAGCACTTTGTATACTCGACCGAGCAACCACTGTATCAAGGTTTCATAGTGGTTTACTTCATTTTTTGAGTAAAAACATACATTTTCAAGCCCTTTTGTGATTAATTATATGCTTAACACGTTTATAATTTTTTAAATAATATTATTACAAAAGTGATTTACGTTATTTAAATCCAAAATTGTTAAGTTTTGAATGTATACATTAACACGTGGATAACAGGAATTTTACAAAGAATATCGTGTTATTTGACAAAATTTATACATTCATTTGGTAACAAGTAAAAGAATATTAGTTAGTATTTAAGGTACTTAAATCGGTCCAAAGGAAGATTAAGTATTTGGTTAATGCATCGTTTAATTTCTTGGTTGCCTCAAAATAATTGCTTATGAGTCAACTCGCAATCCAAAGATTAGTTTTGATGTCGTGTTGATTATCTTATAGATGAGATTCATTTGATATAATTAATCACTTAATTCATTATGTGTGTAGTTATTGATACATGTTTTATATTTTTCATTATTCGTTCTCATCCCTAACAGATATGTTAAATGCTTCTTCAGTTAATACCGTTATGAATAACGTACCGATGTTTAATGGAACAAATTTTCAAACTTGGAAAAATAAGATAAGTATGATCATGGGCTGTATGGACAATGATCTTGCGTTAATGGAACCAAGTCCCACTGCTCTCACCGATAAAAGCACTCAAGAAGAGCACATAAATATTGATAAGTGGAACCGTTCCAACCGAATAAGTCTAATGATCATGAAAAGTTAAGAATTGCTTCTTTTGTAAGGACCTTACTCACATGAAAAACGACTGCCCTAAATATCACGCTTGGCATGTTAAGAAAGGTATGTCATATGGTCTTGTTTGTAATGAGGCTAATTTGGTTTTAATTCCTTCATATACATAGTGATTGGATTCTTCTGCAATAACTCACATAAGTATGTATATGAAGGGTTATCTGAATTATTGAAGACCCAGTAAAGATGAAAGATACATCTATATGGGAACTGAGAATCCGGTTGAAGTAATAGGCATAGGACTTTCAGATTGTTGTTAAGTACTGTTATTATTTTGTATTAAAAAATACATTTATTGTACCGTCCTTTAGACGGAATTTAATATTTATCAAAATTTTAGACCGGGAAGGATATTCCTGTTCATTTGGCAATAATAAATGTGATCTTTATTTTAATTCCAAAATTGTCGGTACTAGTATTTTGTTAAGGAATGATAATCTTTATTTACTTGACACAATTAAAACAACAAATAAGTCTCATATTAATGAAACCAGAGGGACTAAGCGAAAGTTAAAAGTGAAAATTCTTATACCCTATAACATAGGCGTTTGGGTTATATCTACAAAAGGAGAATTGATAAGGTTGTGTCAAAGGGAATTCTAAACAAACTTGATACTACGGATAAAAACTTTTGCATTGAGTGCCTAGGAAAATTTACAAACACTAAAGCGAAAGAATCCTTGAAAGCATCAAATGCCTTGGAACTAATTCATACGGATATTTGTAGACCATTCACTACACCTTCATGGAACGGTCAACAATATTTCATCACGTTTATAGACGATTGCTATCGTTATATATACATTTATTTGCTTCATGAAAAGTCTCAATCATTGGACGTTTTCAAGTCTTATAAAGCTGAAGTTGAAAACCAGCTTGGAAAGACTATTAAGAACATTAGATCTGACCGTGGTGGTAAATACTACGGACGCAATGACAGTTCGAGTGAATAACGTCCAGGTCCTTTTGCTCGCTACCTTGAAGAGTGTGGGATTGTCCCTCACTACACCATGCCAGACAAACCTAGCATGAATGGTGTATCTGAGAGATGTAATAGAACCCTTAAATATATGGTAAGAAGTATGATCTCTTGTACTTCCTTACCACACTCATTATGGGGCAATGCATTAAAAATCGCTGATTATATTCTCAATAGAGCTCCTTCAAAGGCTACCGACAAAACCCGTTATGAATTATGAACGAATAAGAAACCGTCTCTAAATCATCTTCATGTATGGGGTTGTCCAGTAGAAGCAAGGCTTTATAGGCCAAATGAAGGCAAACTGGACGCTAAGACCGTTAATAGCTATTTTGTAAGATATGCTGAGATCTAGGGGATATTAATTCTATGACCCAAAAACTGAAACCTTTTTTGAAATGAGAAATGCTTTGTTCTTTGAGGATGTTGAATTTAGAGGGGAAATTGGGAATAATTTTGAATTTGAAGAAGAACAAGAATCCATTTATATACCTTTTCCCATAGTTCCCGTTGAAAATAAAGTACTTATACCTGAAATTCAACAGGAATATATAATTCAAAACAAGGAATAATCTCCTATAAATCTTGAACAACATGAAAATGTTGATAATAAGGATCAAATTCAATCAATACAAGAAAAACCATTGCCCTTAAGGAGATCCAATAGAGTAAGAAGAAGTGCGATTCCGGATGATTATGATGAATATCTTGCCGAGAATGAGAAATATTTAGACTTAGTGGGAGATGAACCGCTCACATTCCATGAAGCCATTAATAGTCCTAATTCTCATAAATGAATTAATGCCATAAATGAATAGTTAAAATCCATGAAAGATAATGACGTTTGGGATCTTGTTCCATTACCTAAGAATGTGAAACCTATTAGGTGTAAATGGGTCTTTAAGAACAAAAGGGATTCATTGGGTAATGTGGAAAGATGTAAGGCTCGTTTTGTTGCTAATGGATTTACTCAAAAGAAAGGTATTGATTACAAAGAAACATTTTATCCGGTATCATCTAAAAACTCTTTTAGGATCAGTATGACAATCGTAGCACATTATGACCTTGAGATTCATCAAATGGATCTAAAGATAGCTTTTCTCAATGGATACATTGAGAAAACTGTCTACATGAAGAAACCAGAAATTGTGACTGATTTAGATCAAACTAATCAATTAGTTTGTAAACTTAAGAAATCTATTTATGGTCTCAAACAAGCTTCTCGTCAATGGTACTTAAAATTCAATGAAGATATATTTTCATTTGGTTTTGAAACGAATCTTGCTGAAGATTGTGTGTACCATAAGTTCAGTAGGAGTAGATTTATATTTTTGGTCTTATATGTGATGATATTTTGCTTGCTAGTAATGATATGGAACTTTTTAAGGAAACTAATAGATTTCTTTTCAAACAAATTTGAAAAGAAATATATTGGTGAGGCATCTTTAAATTAGGAATCCAAATTTACCGTGATCGTTTATGAGGTATTTTAGGATTGTCGGAAAATGGCTATATAAATAAGGTATTACAAAGGTTTAGCATGCTAAATTGTAAAACATATGACACCCCTGTTTCTAAGGGAGACATATTTAGTCTCAGCCTAAAAATAATATATAATCCTATTATATGGAAAATGTCCCTTATACATCAGCAGTAGGAAGCTTAATGTATACACAATTCTGTACTCGTCCAGACCTTGCATTTATTGTTGGTTGATACCAAAGCAATCCGAGTAGAGAACATTTGGTTGCAGTCAAAAGAGTGATGAGATAACTACAAAACACTAAGGACTACATGCTTATATATTCAAAATCGATTCATCTTGATATCATTGGGTATTTTGATTCTGATTTTGCTGGATGCCAAGATAGTCGAATGACGTCTGGTTATGTCTTCACATTAGTCGGTGGAGCAATATCTTAGAGTAGTACCTAGCTAACACTCGTAACTTCATCTACCATGGAAGCCGAGTTAGTTGCTTGTTACGAAGCATCCAATCAACATATATGGATGCGCAATTTTATTGAAGGACTGCGAATTTTTGATAGTATCAAGAGACCACTCAAGATACATTATGACAATCGAGCAGCAGTCTTTTACTCTGATAACAATAAGAGTTCATCTAAATTCAAGAATATGGATATTAAGTTTCTTGTTGTAAGGGAACGAGTACGAAATGAACAAATAGAAATACAACTTATAGGAAAAAATTCCATGCTTGCGAATCCGTTTACTAAAGCGTTATCTCATTTAGTGTTTCAAGAGTATACTGCTCATATGGGTGTAACAACTTTTGATAACATTTAATATAGTGGGAGTTTGTGTTGTACTTTTATTAATTATTTTTCTAAATTAATGATCTCATTTGGTTAAATAGGACTAGTTGGGAGAATATATGTAACGACCCCAATTTTCCATAATACACAATAATAATAATAATAATTCCCAAAAACATTTATAATATCCATAAAATACTCCAATGGTAACCCCTAATGTATTACATCGATAAATAGCAATAATTGACCAACGGCTAGTACAACCCACTAGCTCTATAAAATACTTAATGTCTTCAAAGTAAGTATAACTCCTTAATTGCTAAGCCGCTATCCACGCGACCCATCCACTCAATTACTTATTACCTGGGAGGAGAAAGAATAAGAAGGGGTGAGCGAACAATGCTCAGTAAGTTCATACGGGATCTCTTCGGTTTCTAGGAAGAGATGACTGGAACAAACGAAGTTCAATGAATATTCAACGAAAGCATAACTTGTACAATAAACGGTTCAGATACTGAGAACAACAATGAAAGATACTTTTCAATTATCAACTAGTGGCACTTTCACAAGAATAATCAAATGGAGAGTGTTACACATATATCCGTCAATTCCAAGTATTGTGCACCTTTAATCTAGGGTGACTCTGATACACCTATTCGGGTTATCGTTGAATAAGAAGATCTATGCCTTTAATCTAGGGTGCCCCCTTATTCTGAATAAGAGAATCTATGCCTTTTAATAGGGGAGCTCCCTTATTTTGATATATCATATAAAGAGTTAAGATCATTTCAATCTGTTTAGGCTAACTCATACAACATTAAGGTCATTTCAATCTGTATAGACCATGTCAAGTCCTTTTTCAGGGACAAGACAAAACTAGCTACATACATTTATAGCAAGTTCCATTATAGCTATATACATTTATAGCAACTCAACTAGCTATGTACATTCACAGCAAGTTCCATATTAGTCACGTACATTCACAGCAAGATTCACCTTAGCTACGTACATTCATAGCAAATTATACATTGGCTACGTACATTCATAGCAACTTATACATTGGCTACGTACATTCATAGCAACTTATATATACATGATATTCATAGGTACGAGAATACAATAACAATTCAATTCATTAAAGATACTCATTGAACAATACTTATCAAGAGTAAGATATTCCGAAGAAAGCTCATATCGAAGGAATATAAACAACTACCGGCCACTTGGTAGCACATACTTTATGAAATTAAGGAATCCTAACACAAGGATATGAAAACTGAACATACCAAAGGTGTCGAGCTGGGCCAAGCGAGTAAAGCCCAGTCCTCAAACAATTACTGCCACCATATTCTCAGTGGGCTAGGCCCAATTATTACATGGCTCAAGGCCCATCTTATTGATCAGTCGAATTAAGTTCATCGTCCGACCTACCAGATCCTGACCTAACTTAGCCCTACCTTACGATCCAAGTTCTACTTCGGGTACGATCCAACTCTACCCGATTGTCAGGTCGACCCAACCCCAAATGGCGACCTCGACCTGCCAAGCAAGCGTCGACCTAACGATTATAGGCGCACGTGCACCTATTCTTGCCATAACTGGTTCCCTATAATTCAGGATCCATCCTTGGACACGTTCTCACAACATGTAACTGTCCCACAAATCACGGAGCTCATGTAGCCCCACCAAATATACCACTCACATCAACTATAAATACAGGGCAACCACAACGGTTCTAAGGTAACTGCAATTTTGTTATTTGAATACTCTTGTTCAATACGTTATTTGCTCTCCAAACATTCATACTTACTCTCACGCCCGAGGGTCTAAGCCGGAGACACATCCGGCTAGTTGTGGGTTCTGATTTCAGGTCAAGGAGTCAGGTGAATAGTTCTGCCACGTGGAGGAAGATTGATAAGCACATTTCCTGCGGCATCAGTTAGGTTCCATTGTCGGGAACTCGTGCATACTTGACCTCGAAAGTTTTTCCAACATGCAATCATGGTGACATCGGATGGACATGTCTCTGAGGCCTCACTTGAACACAGCAAAGGAAACACTAACTCCAATGCAAATACTGGAAATGCTAATTTGCCTCCTCCCCCTCCACCTCATCATCTTGCTAGGGCAACTCGATCTAATAGCGTTGCTGATGGCCAGGGATTGCTAGAGGGGAGGAGAGACAAATGACCTATGGAAGGACAGGGAGCTCCACCTCCTCCAAAGAGTCAAACAGGATAGGTAAATGCTGGAAACAGGGCATGTCCCTCATCCAATCCCCTAAGAAGAAAGGAGATGCTGTTGGAGCGAGCTCAAATCTTAGCAGAATTAATAGCAATGGAGGAGGCAGAGCAGGCTGACAGAAGGTCAAAGAGGGTGGCTCCCTCTCAAGTTTCTAACAGGCAGCATGCTAGGAGTGCTAGTCCGAATGAGACCGTGGGACAGAATGTCGAGCAAAGGATAGTGCAGCGGCCTCAGTCCCCTATTCACGTTCCAAGTGACGATCTGAGGGCCAGCCTCAACAGGAATAGAGAGCAGGAGGCCCAATCAGATCTAAGACGACACCTAGAGGCAAGTTGAAGCTTGTGTGGATCACTAGCCAGGACACAAAGGTCGCAGTCCCACAGGGAAAGGAATGGGCGCAGGTCGCCTATAAGAGAGGGTAGGCGCAGGTCGCCACTCAGAGATGATAGGCGTAGGTCGCCTTTAAGAGATGATAGGCACAGGTTGTCAATTCAGTCAGTGACGTCACCTTCTCACAGGGATAGGAGGGGCAGAGAGATAACTCCCCCTAGAAGCGACATACACAGAGCCAACTCTGGGAGAGAGCATCACCATGAAGAGAGGCAAAGGTCAAATGATGTCTTCCATGCTAGAGACGACAGGTCAGATGCTAGAGAATGGCTCCTATGGAAGAAGAAGTTTGAGCAGTGGGAAGCTGACAAGAAAGAGGATGTCAGAAAGGATGAGCAAGAAGGTTTTGCTCTTCGACCCTTGGCCAAGGAGTTGCTCGACTGTCGACCTCCGCCAGGCTTCAGATTGCCAGTCCTAGAAAAATATTCAGGTGCAACCAACTCCAAAAGCCATATACAACACTTGGAGGCTACCATGTGCTTTGTCTCCCACGAGGACGACATGATATGCAAGGCACTTACAAGCACACTCACTGGGGCAGCCCTCACTTGGTTCAATGGCTTGGCACCAGGTTGCATCTCGACTTGGACCTACATGAGGAAGAAATTTCTGGAACGCTTCTCGACTGCTGGAGCTAGGAAGATGACTGTCACCGATCTAAACAACTTGGTGCAAGGGAAAAATGAAAGCTCGATGAGCTACTACACCAAGTTTAAGGAGATGGTCGACAAGATCGAGGAGGACCTCACAGATAGGGAGGTAATCAATTGTTTCAGGAGTGGAATTACTTCTGCGGATATGGACTACGAGCTAACAATTCGAACTGTCACTACTCGACAAGAGTTGTTTGAGAAGGCCTACAACGTAGCATTGGCCGAGGAGAGAAAAGAAAAGAAAAATGGGAAAAGCCCCAAGGTTGAGGTCGCTGATGATAAAAAGGACTCAGCCAAGAATGGGGGAAACAACAAGAATGGAAAGAACAGAACCAGGGCGACTGAGAAAGTACCCGAAGCTTTCACTCCCCTAACGGTGAGTCGAACTGAAATAATGAATATGGTCGTGCTAGGCCCACCTGTCCCTATGAACCCAGCAAATAAGTTCAGAAGGGACAATAGCAAATACTGCGAGTATCACAAAGATACGGGCCATACTACAGAGGATTGTATGAGCTTGAAGCGTATAATTCAGAAGATGGTCGACCAGGGAAGGCTCGATGCATATGTATAAAGGCCTCAAGCAAACGGCGGTGAGCGACCTGCAGGTGGACATCCAGAGCCAAGACAACCTAGGATGAATTTGGGCATTATTACTGAACAAACCAGCAACACAGCTATCAAACATAAGATTTTCCAGCTCAACAAAGCCCTACATGTGCCGCCAAGGAGCTACGTCAGGGACGAGGTGATTAGCTTTTATCCAAATGAGCTAGCAACTAATATGGCGGCTAGAGAGCAAGTTCTCGTCATCCCAGGACTAATTGATGGATGTACGACGAGCAGACTCTTAGTCGACACGGGGGCCTGCAAGGATATTCTGTTCTATAAAACGTTCCAGGAGATGGGTCTCTCAAACGAGCAACTCGAACGATATGATGGCAGATCACTACTAGAAACAGGGGCATTACCGACGGAATTTTACCGACGGACGTAGTCCGTCGGTAATACCGACGGAAAATTTTCATTTACCGACGGAAATTTATTTTAATTTACCGGGAATTTATTTTTTTTAAAATTTCGTTTTGTCCGTCGGTAATTGATGAATTCCGCCGGTATTTCCGTTCTGAATACCCGGCGGTCATAGTCCGTCGGTATTACCATTCGGACTTGTCCGTCGGTAACAAATCCATATATATACACGCGTATCCTCCCCATTTTTAATTACGTATCATTTTTATTACGAACTCCTTCGTTCCTCCCTCAGTGTTCGCGAACCCTTACGTCGCCAACGCCAAGCCGTCGCCGCCGAGCCTCGCCGTCGCCGGTAAGTCTTCTTTCTCTCTCTCAATCGCTTTCTCTCTCTCACTCGATTTCTCTCTCTCACTTTCTCTCTCTCTCTCTCTCAGTAATTCGCCAAGAAGAACACGCCGTCGCCGCCGTTTCTTTCCATCGCCGTTTGCCGTCGCCGGTACGTTATCTCTCTCTCTCTCGCTTTCTCTCTCTCAATCATTCTCTCTCTCACTCGATTTCTCTCTCTCTCTTAATCGTTGTCTCTTGAAAGTGTTCTTCTTGAATAATCTGAGGGTTTTGAAGTAATTGTTGTTCTGGCTTATTTGCTTATTGTTTGTTGCATTTTTGTGATGTTGGTGCTACATTAAAATTTTTGTTGTGGTAGATTCTAGGTTTGTCAAGTTTTGATATTATTATCATAGTCGATATATGTTTCTCTTAATCAAATTTGTATCTATAAATATTGATGATGGTGGTGGATAATAATTTTGCATGAACCTAGTATTTATTGAAATTGGAAGTATTGGTTTTGGCAGAAACTTCTAATGTTCATGATTATTGATTGGTATTTGTGTGAATTTTCAAATATTTGAATGTTTGATGCTTGATTGGTCCTCCGATTTAGGAAGTTTTGGAAGTGGCTCTTCATTATACCTAATTGGTAGTTAATTAGGCTTTAAATAGATTGAGGTACAACTCTATTTAAAATATAAATAAGATGAGAGCCTTTTTCACCCACAGCTATCAAAATTCATCTTCTTTGATCAAGGAAGACGGAGTAAACAAGTTCATTACCGTTTGAGTAAAGGATTTTCTTTTTAATAAGAGTTTTTTTCAGTTTCACTGTCCTCTTTCTCTCTAAGGATCTCAAACATCACTTGAGATCCTTAGAGAGGAAGGACGATGGCTAAAAATTCTTATTAAACAGAAAATCATTGACTCAAACGGCAATGAACTTGTTTGCTCTGTCTTTCTTGGTCTAAGATGAGATTGGGTTTTGATAGTTGTGGATGAGAACGACTCTTATCTTGTTTATAAATGTTAATTTAATTCATCATTGTAAAATTTCAAATTTTACAATAAAGAATTAATATTTCAAATTATTCACAATATTAATAATTTAAAAAATATGAGAGATGTGTGTGTTAATTCATTATTGTAAAATTATGCATTTTACGGTAATGAATAAAAATTAATGTTACGACGTGACGTTGTGACGGTTGAAACACAAAAGCTTAGAAACCCGTTTAAGAATCTTTAACTTATCATGTTGAGGTCAACATGTAGTCATCGATTCTTAAATTGTCCGTGTGGACAGTCTTGAAATGCATGATTATATGATTTGTAAATATCATCATTGTCTATTAAAATTGCTTGAATAGTCGATAGTTGAGATATTTTGGTTGCATTAATCCTATTGTTCTCTGAGTGTATACTAGACATATATGGTTGATTACATTGTCGATTCTAATCGATAGTGTTTGATTGACCTAGTCTACGTCGTGCACTTGGAGACCATGGGGTTATGCTGCCGAAATTTCTTGATTTTCGATTATAAAGCAAGTAGACAAGGTGATATTTGCAATTCATATGTGTATTTCGGGATGGGATAGAAGCCAACCCAATTCTAAACTTAATGGACATGAATTGTCCTTTCATCATAGGGAATAATATACTTTACAACAAAGAATTAAATATTAATATTTAAAATTATTCAAAATATTATGATAGATGTGTGTGTTAATTCATTATTGTAAAATTATGCATTTTACGCTAATGAATAAAAATTAATGTTACGACGTGACGTTGTGACGGTTGAAACACAAAAGCTTAGAAACCCGTTTAAGAATCTTTAACTTATCATGTTGAGGTCAACATGTAGTCATCGATTCTTAAATTGTCTAATGTGGACAGTCTTGAAATGCACGATTATATGATTTGTAAATATCATCATTGTCTATTAAATTTGCTTGAATAGTCGATAGTTGAGATATTTCGGTTGCATTAATCCTATTGTTCTCTGAGTGTATACTAGACATATATGGTTGATTACACACTGTCGATTCTAATCGATAGTGTTTGATTGACCTAGTCTACGTCGTGCACTTGGAGACCATGGGGTTATCTTTGCCCGAAATTTCTTGATTTTTGATTATAAAGCAAGTAGACAAGGTGATATTTGCAATTCATACGTGTATTTTGGGATGGGATAGAAGCCAACCCAATTCTAAACCTAATGGACATGAATTGTCCTTTCATCATAGGGAATGATATACTTTACAACAAAGAATTAAATATTAATATTCAAAATATATTAATAATTAAAAAATGTGATAGATGTGTGCGATAGAAGCCAACCCCAATTCTAAACCTAAAGAAACATGTCTTGTTGCTTTTAAGTGTGTAATCCAAATTTAGGGAATTGTAATGTGTTAATTACATCTAAAGCTGTTAATACATTATGAAATGCGGGAGTTAATTATGTCCGGAGAAGATCGTAGTTGGATGGATAATCGTAGTAATCCGGTAGAAGGGGTGTCGGACCTCAATTCTTAGAAGGTTTAGAACATTTCGTGGAGTTTGCTAGAGCGCATCCCCGGTGCATGCGTGGTGATAAGATTAGGTGTCCTTGTAAAAGTGTAAGAATAGAAAATATCGAGTGTTGGATGGGTAAAGAAACATGTTTTAGAGGCGGGGTTTGTTGATGGTTACAAGGTATGGGTAGCGCACGGGAGCGTTATGTGGTTGAAACAAGTGTTCGCAATCATCCTCTTGTATCAAGTGGTCCGCCAAGGGAACACGAACATTTGATTGATGAAGAGGAGCCATCTGTCGGTTTGGATAATATGGTTCGAAATACGGCTGGCCCAGAGTTTGATTGGAACCCTAATCCAACAGAGGCACCAAATCCCGTTGCAAAGAAGTTTATGGATTTAATGGACTCTGCAAATGAGAAAATTCATGTAGGTGCAAAGGCTACAGTGTTAGAGCAAGTGACTGAGCTTCTAACTATCAAGGCTAATACAAATATGAGCCAGCATACTTACGATCGTATAATGTCATGGGGACAACGGATGCTACCCGAAGAAAATAATATGGTTCACAATTTTTATGAGACGAAAAAGTTGGTGGGGCAGATCGGTCTTGGGTATGTTAAAATTGATGCTTGCAAGAATCGGTGCATGCTTTTTATAAAGAAAATGAGGGCCTCGATACATGTTCAATATGTGGACTTAGTAGGCATAAGCCACAATGCCGTGGTAGTGCCAAGCACAAGAAAAACGTGCCTCGGGAACAGTTACGTTATATGCCGCTAATTCCTAGGTTGCAACGAATTTACGCATTGAAAGAAAGCTCAGAAGCCATGCGTTGGCACAAAGAGTGTCCTCGTGAAGAGGGTGTGATGACTCATCCTTCGACGGTGAAGCATGGAAACATTTTGATGCCACTTACCTGATTTTGCTTTGCGGATCCTAGAAACATAAAGTGGAGATATGCATGATGGGTTTTCTCCATTTGGACCGAGGGCAAAATCTTATTCATGTTGGCTTTGTTATAGTCACAGTGTATAATCTTCCCCGTGGTTATGTATGGTGATCCTTATATGTATTTGAGTTTGTTCATTCCAGGGCCTTCGAATCCGTGCAAAAACATTGATGTGTATCTTCGACCTCGATGGATGAACTCAAGCAGTTTGTGGAATGATGGTGTTCGGACATGGGATGCTTTCAAGTTGCAAAATTTTAACATGAGGGCTGCAGTGATGTGGACAATTAATGACTTTCACTGCTATGGTATGATGTCGGGATGGAGCACACATGGGAGATTGGCCTGTCCGTATTGTATGGAAAATACGAGATGCATTCACACTTCAACATTACGCAAAGCCGATGTTGGTTTGATTGCCACCGACGGTTTCTTCCTAGTGACCATCCATTTCGTAAACAGAGGAATGCTTTCACCAAAAATAGAGTTGAGAATCGGGGCCCCCTCCTCGTGCGAGTGGGGAGGATATTTTTAGCGGAGTGTCTGAGGTGTCGATGTCGGGTGGGGAAAGATGTTTTCAAAGGATAGACCGGACGGATTTGGTAAAGACCATAACCTGGATTAAAAAGAGTATATTTTGGGAGTTACCGTATTGGAAGACGAACTTGATAAGACATAACCTTGATGTCATGCATATTGAAAAAATGTATTTGACAATATTTTCAATACGGTGATGGGTTTTAAGGCCTCAACGAAGGACACGAGACAAGGGTCGGCTAGACCTTGAAGCGATTTGCAATCGTAAAGATCTCAACATTACTAAAGTTAATGGAAAAGATTTCAAACCATTTGCTCCCTTTGTTACGTCGGGAGAGGATAAGCAACGTGTTGCGGTGGTTGAAAAGATTTGAAACTTCCTGATGGGTATGCATCTAATATTGGCAACTGTGTGAATGTGGAAGAAGGGACGGTATATGGGTTGAAAAGTCATGATTGTCACGTATTATTGGATAGGTTGCTACCAATTGCATTTAGAGACATTCTCCTTAATGAAATATGGGTTGCCCTAACGGAATTGAGTGAATTCTTGAGCATTGACTTCCGGCCTCTTACGTGTTGAGGATATGAAAAGACTGAAGAGAGCATTGTGGTGACAATATGCAAGCTTGAAAAGATATTTCCGCCATCTTTCTTTGATTCAATGGAGCATTTACCAATTCACCTAGCTTATGAAGCTAGAGTTGGAGGACTGTTCGCATAGATGGATGTATCCATTTGAGCGATTTTGGGGAGTTTGAAAAAGAAAATGAGCAATAGAGCAAAAGTTGAGGCATCTATGTCCGAATCGGTGATTGTCGACGAAATTGTGTCGTTTGTTTCAACATATTTTCACCCAGACATTGAGACAAGGTTCAATAAAGTGGGACGCCAATTATGATGGGGAGTCACCTGATCCTGATGGAAAAATTTCGGTTTTTCTTCTCTGGTCGATTCCTTGGCAATAGAAAGTGCACGCGCATGCTAAGCAGAAAAGAATTAGAAGCGGCTAAACTCTATATTCTCCTAAACTGTGCTGAGGTCGAGGACTACTTGAAGTAAGCATTCTTCATTTGTTATTAAGTAATGTTAATCCTAATAACTTTAATACGAACTAAGCAACTTTATGTTCTCCTTGAATGCAGTATGTTCGAAGAACAGGCTGGAGACATTGCGCCTGAATTGATTTCAATAAGGACAGACAACGAATTTCCTCTGGTTTAATAATTATGTAAATGCCAATTCATTAATTCAATGTTATTAATATAATTTGAAGTATGAGTTTTTTACTATCTATGTGTTTTATTTAGATTTTGAACAACCTTGGAGATGCAAAAGCTGCGAGATTACAAGCATTAGCACACGGTCCGTCCTTAAGAGTGAATGTATATAAGGGATATTTTGTCAATGGCTACGTATTCCACACCGAAGAATATGGCCAAACGAAATCAACTTGGAATAGCGGGGTCAATCTCAAGGGAAATCTCGATTATTATGGCGTATTGAAAGAAGTTATTGAATTGGAGTACTTGCTTGGAAATTCTGTAGTTCTTTTCAATTGCGAGTGGCGGGACGCTGAGCGAGGCATTACAAAACATGGCACTTTTGATCTCGTTGACTTAAAGCATTCTTCTAGGCATAATGGTGATGATGTGTTCATTCTTGCATCTCAAGCACAACAGGTGTATATGACCCCCTACCCCCGTCGACGAAGAGAGTCTAGCGGATGGTGGGCCGTATGGAAAACCAAAGCAAGAAGCACTTTTGATATACCATTGCGTGCAAAAACGTCTACTTCAAATATTGATTCATCATTAAATGATTGTTATCAGGAAGAGGAAATGCCTATACCTCCGATTATTTCCTTGAATGATAATGTCGAGGATGAAGCATTAATGGCCGAAAACATCCGTCCACTAGGGGAGGAAGTCACTTTCAATGAAATCGATGATGACAATGTGGAGGATGAGGAAGGAGAAGGGTATATATCTGGGTCCGATGATGAAGATGAGGAAGAAGACGACGACGAGGAAACTAGTGAAGAAGAAATTGAATTTTGTAGTGATAGTGATCAAGATTGTAGTGAATGAATCAATTTTACTTGGTTACTCTTTACATGCTATGTAATATTACATCTCTCTCATGATTCTGACAATAAATGATTCCTACTATTTAAATGCAAACTGCAAACATCTTACTCCATAATTTACTTGAACATGTAGTCATTAATTTGAATGTCATCGTGTGAAAAGGTTGTTGGAAAAAAATAAATAATTAGTAAAAAAAAATAATAATAATAATAATAATAATAATAATAATAATAATAATAAATAATAATAATGGACATAAATATAATAATAATAAATAAAAATAAAAATAAAAATATACATATATGTATATATATAAATATCATTATTGTCTATTAAAATTGCTTGAATAGTCGATAGTTGAAATATTTCGGTTGCATTAATCCTATTGTTCTCTGAGTGTATACTAGACATGGTTGATTACCGGTCGATTCTAATCGATAGTGTTTGATTGACCTAGTCTACGTCGTGCACTTGGAGACCATGGGGTTATGCTGTCAAAATTTCTTGATTTTCGATTATAAAGCAAGTAGACAAAGTGATATTTGCAATTCATACGTGTATTTCGGGATGGGATAGAAGCCAACCCCACTACTATCACGTACAACCACTACCATGGGGTTATGCTGGAGTGGAAAATCTCAAGTTTTTTGCACAAGCATTAGGCCCAAAGATTGAAACTTTGATTAATTATTATAATAGTAAATCTACTTTCAAAGTTTCAATCTTTGGGCCAAATGCTTGTGCAAACTTGATATTTTCCACTCCAGCTCATTATAAATGTAAACCCTCTCTCTCTCTACCCCTCTCTATTTTGTTAATTTTGTGGTGGTGGTGGTAGTGGTGGTATACGTAGTAGTATTAGTAATAGTAGTGGTAGTAGTGGTGGTAGTAGCGGTAGTAGTGGTAATAGTGGTGGTGGTAGTACGTAGTGATGGTGGTAGTAGTAGTGATGGTGGTAGTGGGACTCTTTTCACATAGTGTATACTGGCTGCAAACGTCTTACTCCATAATTTGCTTGGACATGTAGTCATTATTTTGAATGCTTCCTACTATTTAAATTTTGTTCTACTTGATAATATTTTACATCTACATATATAATATACTAGTTTAGATATGTCGGGTCGAGGTGGCAATCGTTCAAAGAGAGGGAAGGTTGCGGGTTTTGTCCATCGTCTTGTTTCACCAAGGACGGGAGGGAGGGGATCTACTTCTGGTTCTGGACGTAGTGAACCATCCGGGCGGGTTAATTTGAACGCAATTATTAATGAGGAAGGAAAAATGGAAATATCTATCTCTCCCAGTGGCCAGTAAGTATTATTTAATTGTAAATGTCATATATATAATGTTTACATTTTATTATTGTCTTTTTATTTGTATATATATTGATATATTGTTTTTTAATTAATATCTTAATAGGTTTATACATGCATGGTGGTGGTAGTGGTAGCAGCAGCGGCAGCGCTCGTGGTTGTTAAACATGATTTTTCATTGACATGTAATTAAACAAACAAACAAACAAACATATGTAGTTTCTCTTTCCCTTTCCCATTTTTCCCGGCCGTTTCCCCTTCCCTTTTCCCCTTTCACCTTTCCCCTATCCCTTTCCCCCTTTCCCCTTTCCCTTTCCCCTTTCCCCTTTCCCGTTTCCCTTTCCCCGACCGTTTCCCTTTCCTTTCCGGCCGTTTCCCCTTTCCCCTTCCTGTCGCTTGATTTGGACAAACATATGTATTTTATTTGATGTACAAGCGAAAGCGAGTTGTTTGTGTGTGTTTGTAGTTTGTAGTTTGTAATTGTATTTGTTTAAAACAGTTGTTTGAACGGGTTTACGACCTTTTAAAGGTGGTTTAATAATAAAACAGAATTTTTAAAAAAATTTGGGTTGCATTACCGACGGAAATTTCCGTCGGTAAATTAATAAAAATAAATAATAACGATTTCAGGCGAAAATATCCGTCGGAAAATAATAAAATTAAAAATATAAAACTCATTACCGACGGATATATCCGTCGGTTTATGGTTTAGATTTCCGACGGACATATCCGACGGTAAATTTTATGGATTCTGACGGTTATAACCGTCGGTAATGGTTTTATTTACCGACGGATATATCCGTCGGTTTATGGTTTATTTACCGACGGATATTTCCATCGGTAACCTCCGGCAATTGCTCCGGTTAACCGGCCGGCGTTACTCATTTTCGAAGGACGGTTCCCGGCGGAATTTCGAATTTTCTACGGCAATCCGCCGGTTTTTCCGGCGGAATTAGTCCGTCGGTATTACCAACCAATTATTTCCGACGGAACCCGACGGACGCATTCCGTCGGTAATATCCATTTGCCGACAGAAATGTGGAATTACCGACGGAATTATCCGTCGGTAAAAGGTCTTTTTATTGACGTGGGTCGTATCCAAGGTAAAATTCATTGTAATTGACGTGAATATTGATTACGCTGCAATTCTTGGTATTCCTGGCCAGGTCGCACTTGGAATGGTGGCCTCAATCCCCCATCAGCGAGTTAAATTCCCCACGCAAGCTGGAATCGGCAGTGTACAAGACACCGCTCGAGCATACCTTGATCACGTCCTTCGAGAAAGAAAGAAGAGGGAGCTAGAGGTTGAAACTGCGGAAGGATACCTAAAGCTGTCTCAGTCAGTCACCAAAACTACTCGACTATCTACGATCACCTGCGTAGAGGAGGAGACCTATCACTCGCATGACGAAGTCATGACAGAGTCGACACGTCCCTCCACCCTCACAACGGTCGATCCAGATACAGTTATGGTCGACCAAGTCTTCATAGGCGAGCTATGCCTCCAAGTCGACAATAACTCGGGGGCCACCACCAGTGAGATTGCGGAAGAGCTGGATGACATGATAGCTGAAGAAGCCCCCCACTTGGGGGCCAAGGAAAGACAAAGGGTTAGGGAGATCATCATTGAGACCCTTCAATTCAGAGATGGTCCAGAGCTAGAGGTTGTAGACGAGTTGGAAGCAGTGATCACAAATCCTTCCTATCCCGAGCAGAAAATTCAGATTGGAAAGCAATTGTCACCTGAAGAAAGGTTAGAGATTGTCGAGCTACTCAAAGAAAGCAATGATGTTTTTGCCTGGCGAGTAGAAGATATGAAGGGGATTAAGGAGGAGGTCGCTGTTCATAGACTAGAGGTCAACCGGACCATAAAGCCCAAACCTCAGAGGCTGAGAAGCTTCGCTCGTGAAAGGAGGAGGCTATAAAACTCGAGGTACAAAAACTTTTGAGTGCAGGTATAATCAAGGAGGCCACCCATACCACCTGTCTAGCTAATGTGGTCATGGTGAAGAAATCCAACGGCAAATGGAGAATGTGTGTCGACTTCACCAATCTCAACCTTGCTTGCCCAAAAGACAGCTATCCCCTACCTCGAATTGACAAGCTTGTTGATTCTATTGCTGGACACTCCACCCTCAGCTTCCTCGATGCCTATTCTGGTTATCATCAGATCAAGATGCATGAGGATGACATAGTGAAGACGGCATTTCAAGCAGCTGGAGGCATCTATTGCTACAACATGATGCCATTCGGGTTAAAGAATGCAGGTGCGACCTACCAAAGAATGGTGAACAAAGTCTTTGCTTCACATATTGGCCAAAACATGGAGGCTTACGTCGACGATATGGTCATTAAAACAAAGGTCGGACGTCACGTAGTCGACCTAAGGGAAACATTCGCCAATCTACGAGCAAACGACATGAAGCTTAATCCAAGCAAATGTGTCTTTTGGGTAGCAGCTGGCAAGTTCCTTGGGTTTATGGTGTCACAACGAGGAATAGAGGCCAATCCAGAAAAGATCAAGGCTCTAGTCGACATGCAGGAGCCCACCAGTATCAAAGAGATGCAGCGACTTAATGGAAGGGTGGCAGCCTTAGGTCGCTTCATAGCCAAGTCGGCGGAAAGGTCTCTCCCCTTCTTCAAATCTTTGAGGGGGACGAAAAATTTTGAGTGGACGGCCGAATGTCATTCGTCATTCCAAAAGCTTAAGGAGTACCTCGCCTCTCCTCCTCTATTGAGCGGCCGACTCTTGGAGAAACTTTTGTTTGTATATGCATGCATGGGAGATCAATCAGTTGCAGCAGTCTTAGTTCGAGAAGAGGAAGGGCTTCAAAAGCCCGTGTACTATGTCAGCAAAGCTCTGTCAGATGTTGAAGGCAGATATTACAATGCGGAGAAGGTCACATATGCCTTAGTCGTGGCTTCAAGGAAGCTGAGAGCTTATTTCTTGGCTCACCCTATTGTTGTGCTCACAAACGCACCCTTGAGAAAAATTCTACACAAGCCAGAGAGTTCAGGTCGCTTACTCAATTGGTCAATTGCTCTCACAGAATTTGACATCGAGTATCGACCTCGAAAGGCATTGAAGGCTCAAGCCTTGGCAGACTTCTTGGTCGAGCTGACGTTCACCAAGGAAGATAGCAAGGTGCGAGCCCAGAAGGAGAAAGTTAAGGGAAAGGAAACAGAGTCCCAGCTCGTCACTTGTGTACCCAATGACTGTTGGAAAGTTTACTCAGATGGGTCAGCAACGAGGACTGTCAGTGGAGCTGGGGTAGTCCTGATCGAGCCAGAGTCTGGGAAAATCTATGAGGAAGCATTAAGGTTCAAGTTTGAGGCCTCCAACAACCAAGCAGAGTACGAAGCTTTGGTTGCAGCCATCGAGTACGCCAAATGCTTTGGAGCAACCAAAATCATGGCATATTGTGACTCCCAGTTAATAGTAAACCAGGTCCAAGGGGAATATAAGGTGCTAAACTCTACTCTGATCAAATACTACAACCTGGTAAAGGAGATGATAAAAGACTTGGAGTTTTGGGAAATTCAGAGGATTGGTCGAGAAAACAATGAATTGGCCGACCTACTCTCAAAGCTAGCCACTTCAGACCAGCCACACGAAGAGCCCATCTCCTACCTCGAGAATCCATCCTATGAAAGGGTCCAAATCCAATGCGTAGAGGACCCCTTGAAAAACTGGGCTTATGACAAGTGTTGGATCGAAGAAATGAAGGCGTACCTGGAAAGGGACGAGCTCCCTGAGGACGAGAAGAAAGCTCGAGCTATCAAAAAGAAAGCTCCGAGATATGTTATCCAAGGAGGCATGCTATTTAGAAGATCATATACTAGGCCATTGCTGAAGTGCATTCACCCCCAAGAAATTACTCAGTTAATGCACGAGGTGCACAGTGGAATTTGTGGTGGACACCCGGGGACCAGAACTTTAGCCTAAAAATTGATCACTTTGGGGCACTACTGGCCACACATGAGAGCTGACACTCACGACTTTGTTCAGCAATGTGACCAATGTCAAAGGTTTGCCAACCTACCTCATCTGCCTATAACGGAGCAAACTCCAGTGATCGCTGCTTGGCCGTTTGACATGTGGGGCATCGACTTGATTGGACCCTTCCCACCCGCCCGAGGAAACTTCAAGTATGTGATCGTAGCTATTGATTATTTCACAAAATGGGTCGAAGCAAAGCCATTATCTCAAATCACAGAGGAAAACGCCATCAACTTCATTCATGACTTCATCTGGTGTCGATTTGGAATTCCTCGAGCTATAGTATCAGATAATGGCTTACAATTCTCCCGGGCTTTCGAAGAAGAAATGAATCGAGTAGGAATTAAGCATTGGCAGTCATCTGTTACCTATCCTCAAGGCAATGGACAAGATGAAGCAGCGAATAAACTAGTCCTCTCCTCACTCAAGATGGGATTAGTGGGTCGACGTAGCAACTGGTTGGACAAACTCCCCCTTGCTCTTAGGGCAGTCCGTACAACCACTCAGGGGCCTACGGGGGAAACCCCATTCGCTCTTACTTACGGGTCGGAGGCCATGGCACCAGCCGAGCTGCGATTTCCTACTGCTAGAGTGACCTTCTTCGACCAAGAGCAGAATGACACTAGTAGATTGATCGACTTGGATTTAATCGACGAGAAGCGAGACACAGCTTACCTGTGAATGGTCAACTATAAGCAGCGGACCAAGAGTTACCATGATAAAAAGGTGAAGACAAGATCATTCCAAGTAGGAGATCACGTGCTGAGAAAGATTGAAGCAACAGGAAGGAGAACCCAGCAGAATAAGTTATCTCCCAACTGGGAAGGTCCCTACATTGTCACTCGAGTCATCAAAGAGGGAACCTACATGATTGCTCATCCAGATGGTGAGGAGTTGAAGCATCCATGGCACGCTACTCATCTCATCAAATACTACTTCTAGTTCAGTTCCCTAGCCCAGTCCAAAGTTAATGCAGTCTCCGAGTTTGAATTTGTCATAGCTCTAGCTTTCCATTTGATGTAAGCATGTTCGTATTCAATAAAAATCGCAGTTCTATTCGACAAAACATTGTATTACACCAATCTCAACAAGCTTGACTTTAAGTCAGCTTCGTTCCAACAAGCTCGACTCTAAGTCAACTTCATTCTAACAAGCTCGATTCTTAATCAGCTTCGTTCCTTTAACAAGTTCTACCCTTGGTCGACTTCGTTCCAACAAGCTCGACTCTTAGTCAGTCTCGTTCTAACAAGTCCGAACCTTGGTCAACTTCGTTCTAACAAGCTCGACTCTTAGTCAGCTTCGTTCTAACAAGCTCGACTCTTAGTCAGCTTCGTTCTAACAAGCTCGATTCTTAATTAGCTTCGTTACTCTAACAAGTCCGACTCTTAGTCGACTTCGTTCTTACGAGCTTGACCTTCGGTCAGCTTCACTTCCTTGGACGAATTCGACTCTTAGTCAATCTCGTTTGCAAAAGCTATACAAGTCTAAGGTCGACTGAGTTATCGAAAATCAGTTTGACCAAAGTCTTAGAGCGACCTAGTCATCCTAGTAAATCTAGCTCGACACACATGCGCTGGAATCAAAGGCATACAACACGCAATGATAGAAAGTCAGCTACGATTAAACATAACCAAGTCTCCCAAAATGGGCCAAGACTTAAGCAAACAAAAGTTACGAAGTATTATGCCTCCCAAAAAACTGGGCCAAGGCATTTAAGCAGTTACAAAAACAAAAAATAGAATTGTTTGGGACTTGTTCATTACAGCACCATTTAAAAAAATTTAAGAGTCTTGGCCAACATCAGCCTGATCGTCAACGGAAGCTCAACCCTCCCCCATCACCATCTTGTTGCTGGGGGCCCAAGGGTTTACCCGAATTAGTGAAGACTCGTTGTTCAGTATCATCATCTACTTCCATCTCTTCAGCATCCTCTATCTCTTGAAGAACCACATCAAAGTTCCTGAGAGCTAGGGGAGGAGCAGTCCACGGTTCACAAGCGTCCTTCTGATCCTGTTGGGCAATGAAGGCCAGGTCATTTTCAGTATAAGGAACGATCGAGTGACCACCTCGAGCTGCCATGTCGTATTGGGGTTCGGATGCCCAGAGAGCTAGCTGCTCGAGGGTAATTTCAGCTATTGAATCCACCAGAGCTCGGCGCGTCATGTGGCGCTTGCCCAGGTCAAGAAAATCCCTCGCCTTCTCCACAATGGCGTTATAATAATCATCTCCATCCTTAAACTTCTCAATAGCTGTCTCAGCGGTGACCTTAAGCTCCTCCCTCCATTTAGCTCTGGCAGCGTTGTGCTCCTCGTTGGCTTTGGCAAGAAACTCATCCCTATCATGAAGGATCTTAGACACTGTGGTAAGCTCCTTCTTGGTCGACTCATGAGCCAATCGCTCAGCCTCCATCTCAGTCTTCATCTTTGCCAATTTGGTCTCAGCAGCTTCAAGGTCAGCCAATGCCTTGTCCTTATCCCCCAAAGCTTTCTGCTTGACCATCTCCAAGGCGTCAAAAGAATTATCCAGGTCATTGTATTTTTCCTTCAATTCGTCCAAAGCATGAGATTTCTTGGCATATTGGCTCATGGCAATCTTCTCCCTCTCAATGGAGGTCCTCCACGAGCTCTTAGCTTGATCCACCATGGTGAGTGACTGCATTGCAAGAAATTCATTAAAGGGTTAGCCCGACGAGAACTCAGAAACTAAATTGGCAAGCTCAAAAATAAGAGACTAAATAGAGAGAAGAAATAAAAGTTTACCTCGCTCTGCACCAGGCCGGATCTAGCGGAGACTTCCTCTGGGGTCATCCCCTTGTCAGCAAAATGTGCCAATAGGTCGACGTCTATGGCCCTCCTCACCACAACTTGGCCAAGACTCACCTCTTGGAAATGATTACTCATACTGTTGACCCCAATGAGAGGAGGAACATCACTCAACCTCTGTATCTGAGCCTCAACTGACTCTTGGCTCCTGGGAGAAGGCATTGGAGGAGGAAGTTGACTCGGGGACACGGCTTTTCCCTTCTCAGTTCTCGACCTCTTCCTCGAGTTCAGGGGACGATCATCTTCTTCATCTACAGTTTCATCATCAATATCCACAACATTCAAAGGGCTAGCTCCAGGGACCCCGGCTCCAGAGGTCGCAGCATTAGCCTCAAGGCTTGGGTCGGAGCTCGGGCTTGCTCTAATCGACCTATTGGATTCGTCGCCCTCTCCAGTCATTTCCCTAGCTTGGCTGCTGCTCTGTAAAGGATCCTCGAACTCAACATCCTCCATTGGCACCATACTTGCATTATCTTTGGACAGCAAAGCATTGCGTCTCTCAGCTTCTCTCTCTCTCTGTTAGCTCGAGCATTGGCAGCACCGTGGGCTTTCTTAGCTTTTTTCTTGTCAGATACTCCAAAAATGCGTACCATGTTTTCTTCTTGTTCAGGGGTCAAAACTGTACCAAAACCAAGACAGTAAAGGGTTAGATCGACAAACACAAGTTCTACATACGAGCAGAAGTTCTATGTACGAGCAAATTATGTACGAGCTACGAGTTCTACATAAGAGTTAACAATTGACAAGTTAAGAGTTGTGCATGCAATTCAGAGTAGTTCTATGTGCGAACTGCGAGTTATACATGCGAGCTAGCAATTGACGAGTTAACAAATAAAGGCGAGTAAACTCTTACCACCAACGTGCTCCCCATTGTCCTTACAGTAGTTGGTTGTCCGTTGGCAAAACTGACATTTGTCCTCAAATCTACCCAAGGCGTGGGTGACCCAGTCAGGATATATCGTGCCTCTACCAACAGGCACCAGAGGTTGCACCTCCCCCTCACCAGCCATCATCCCGGCTTGGATATAGTTATATTTGGTAGTTCCCAGACGCTCCCAACTAATGGGCCCCCTATCAGCCAACCGGCATAGTCTCTTATATAAGTCAAAATACCAAGGTGGCTCCTAGTAGTTCTCCTCTTCTATGGGGTCTGTTTCAGAGTTGGGCAAAGGGAATTCCCATCCTAATCTACTCTCTACTACAACCACATGGGAGTTCCATCCACTTGCCTTGCTGGGAAGGTTCATAAATAACTTGGGGGAGTTGGGTTTAGAAGGAGTGCTAATCCCCAGATCAGTTTTACCATACTTAACACTAAAGAATTCTTTAAACACCCTCATACAAGGTTCATACCCCAAGAACCTACAAACCATGGCAAAACACACCAGGACCCGGCAAGTGTTGGCTTCCAGCTGGAGAGGCAAGGCATCTGTACACTCTAGGAATTCATTGATAAAAGGGTCAAGTGGCAACCTCAAGCCAGCTTCAAACTGACCGTAAAAGAAAGCTACTTTAGTGGCGTCCTTAGTATATGTTTTCCCAAATTGAGCCAAAAAATCCTTCTTACTATGAATAGTCACCCTAAAATCCTCCTTACGTACCTCACAGAAATCATATATCATGCTATATCGAGATGGTAAATTCCTCTTCCCTCTCATTGGTCTCTGAGGGACGTAGCCCCTTTCGTTCTTCCCTGGTACAGCCAAGTCGTCAAACGCATCTACAATTTGAGGACTTGAGGAAGTCGAAGCTGTGTCTCCTTCCTGAGTTGCCATATCTGTACAAGAAGAAGGGGAAACAGGGGAGTCAGACCTATGATCACATTCAGAGGACCTAACTAGGGGCGACCTAGACTCCCCCGAGAAACCTTTCCTATTCCTAAGGAAGGAGGGTTTATGGGCATCCTTAACATAAAACAGAGATATGTGGTTAAGAAATTCATGAAAGAGATGAAAGGAGACAACATTTGAGTCGTCAATTACCAATTCACCTACGTCTTCTCCTATGGGCATTCCTATTTCACTAAAATTCAGCCCCCACCTTGTCAAGATGGAGGCACATTCATTCAGGGACATTTATATCCACTCTCTGTTTATATGCTTATACACTCGATGGTTAATGGTACAATACCCATACCAAGCTCCTGGTTCGCTACTGAAGGTTCTAGCCATGGAAAAATAAAAAATAGAGCAGCAATTGAAACCCTAATGCAAGAATATGAGAGGGATACCTTAATCAGTTTAGGAAGAGGAAGTTGTAGCAGAAAACGAGAGCCCGGTTTAAATCAATTGTTGTTCTGTTATCTTCGTCGGAGTATACCAGAGTTCAGAGAGGGTAAAAGTTCAGAATGAATAAGGATTCTAGTATTTATATTTTCCAAAATTGAAAAGGAAAAAGGAAAATTCAAAATTATTCTCCTAATTAAATGAGGAAAATAGTTCCCAAGGCGGTTTTCCAAACGTCAAAATAGTAATGATTGCGGAAAACGGTGCTTCTCCTGATCTGACCGTTCGTCACCAACGCCCAGGATTTAGTCACGTCACCTTTGGTCGACTGAACATCGGAGCGAGTAGCGACCTGCGAGTCACAACAATCTTCATCAAAATTTCCTTAACTTTCTAGTCGACAAAGTCAACTCAGAAAGTTGGGGGCCACTGAACATACCAAAGGTGTCGAGCTGGGCCAAGCGAGTAAAGCCCAGTCCTCAAACAATTACTGCCACCATATTCTCAGTGGGCTAGGCCCAATTATTACATGGCTCAAGGCCCATCTTATTGATCAGTCGACTTAAGTTCATCGTCCGACCTATCAGGTCCCGACCTAACTTAGCCCGACCTTACGATCCAAGTTCTACTTCGGGTACGATCCAGCTCTACCCGACAGTCAGGTCGACCCAACCCCAAATGGCGACCTCGACCTGCCAAGCAAGCGTCGACCTAACAATTATAGGCGCACGTGCACCTATTCTTGCCATAACTGGTTCCCTATAATTCAGGAGCCATCCCTGGACACGTTCTCACAACATGTAACTGTCCCACAAATCACGGAGCTCATGTAGCCCCACCAAATATACCACTCACATCAACTATAAATACAGGGCAAACACAACGGTTCTAAGGTAACTGCAATTTTGTTATTTGAATACTCTTGTTCAATACGTTATTTGCTCTCCAAACATTCATACTTACTCTCATGCCCGAGGGTCTAAGCCGGAGACACATCCGGCTAGTCGTGGGTTCTAATTTCAGGTCAAGGAGTCAGGTGAATAGTCCTGCCACGTGGAGAAAGATTGATAAGCACATTTCCTGCGGCATCAAAAACCATCAAATGCTATGGAACGTAATCCCTTACCTCAATTGATGCATGCTCCTAGCAAATACCACTGCACGAATCTACAATCATGAAACGCACATCTTAGGATACAAAAAAATGCTCCTTTACTTAATCCCCAACTATTATCTAAAGTCACATTATCCTACGAGTTATTCTTCTTTAACTCTTTTTAAAGATTACTCTTTTATCCTTTTAGGTTTTTCCCAAAATACCCCTAGGGTTTCTAAGCTTAAAAACCTTATTCAATTCCTTTTTGTGACTTTTCTCACTCTAAGTGCACTATTCACAGCACACACACAAGCACTATTCACAGCACATGAAAAATACTATTCACAGCAATTAAACTCTCACACAAACACACTCTACACACACGGAAGCCCATACACACACACTGCCCATACACGGCAGACACACACACACTCTCGGCAAACACACACTGCACTCACGCAACACCCACACACGACACACACCCTTGCTGCCATACACGGCAGCACACACACACACTCAGCATGCACACACACCCTCTGTACACCACTCGCACACACACACTGCACACACCAAAAACATATACAAAACCTTAAGTTCAATTATACACCTTAGCATGCAATGATACTAGGCCAAACCCATTGATTACAAGCTCAAGAACCCTAATCTTTATTAGGTTTTCATCAATACCTCCATTAATAACCATCCATAGATCAAAACCCTATTGATCGACAATAATAATACAAAACCCTAATTTTCACCAAAGATGTTCTATGGTTTCTAGGTTTTCAAAATCTAAAACCAAAACAATAAAGGATTTAATCTTACCTTAATCTTGAACCTTGAACACCAACAATGGAGTTCTTCCTCTTTCTTCTTCTTCTTCTTCTTCTTCTTCTTCTTAGCGCCGCCTCTCCCTTCTGCTCGCTTTCTCTCTCTATGCGGTCCTCTTTCTCTCTAATCTTTTCTCCGTTTAAAAAAAATAATGAGGCCCTAGGTTAGGAAAGTAAATATTTATAATTTGGTTTCCTACTCCTAGGTCAATTAGGTTTTCTAAGCCCATTAGGTGACCTAATTAAAGAATAGCTCAAGCCCACCTCACAAACCTTTTAAACATATATTTAAATGTTTTATTTAAATAAAACAATTTAATTAACAAACAATTATTAATTAAAATAAAATAGTTCAATTAATAAAAACAAATAATTAGAAATTTCGGGTTGCTACATTCTTACCCCCTTAAAAGGGTTTGGTCCTCCAAACCAAATGCACTCAATCAGTAAATAGGGCGGGATACGACTCTCGCATCTCACTCTCGAGCTCCCACGTTGCTTCTCTTTCTGTGTGATTGCTCCATTGCACTTTCACAAAAGGAATAACATGCTTCCTTAATACTTGATCTTTCTGGTCTACAATCTTCACCGGTTACTCATCATAACTCAAATCGGCACGAAATCTCATCTGCTTGTACTCGATCACATGACTCGGGTCAGAGATGTATTTTCTCAACATCGAGATATGGAATACGTTATGCACACCAGCAAGCACAGGTGGTAACGCTAACTTGCAAGCCACCAACCCTACTCGCTCCAGAATCTTGAACGGTCCCACGTATCTCGGACTTAAATTTCCTCGAATACCAAATCTCATAACTCCCTTTGTTGGTGAAATCTTCAAGAACACTCGAACCCCCAACTAAAATTCTAGATCACGTCTTCGGCGATCTGCATACGACTTTTGTCTGCTCTGAGCAGTCAATAACCATTTTCGGATCTGTTGTACCTTATCTGCGGTTACTTGTACAATTTCTGGTCCCGTCAGCTTCCTCTCACCAACTTCGTCCCAACACGCAGGCGATCTGCATTTTCGTCCATACAAAGCTTCAAACGGAGCCATACCAATGCAAGCATGATAACTGTTGTTGTAAGCGAATTCTACTAATGGCAAGTGCTCGTCCCAAGTCCCTTGCCAATCCAATGATGTAGCCCTCAATATATCCTCAAGTATCTGAATTGTCCTTTCTGACTGTCCGTCTATCTGCGGGTGAAGGTTGTACTCATCGTCAACTCGGTACCCAATGCTTGTTGTAGGCTCTTCCAAAACTTCGACGTAAACCTCGCATCTCGATCGGATACTATTGACACTAGTATCCCATGTAATCTCACAATCTCATCAACATATAAATTAGCTAACTTCTCTAATGAATATGTCACCTTAATTGCCAAGAAATGAGCAGACTTCTTAAGTCTGTCCACTATAACCCAAATCGCGTTGTGACCCTTCAACGTCTTCGGTAGTACAACTACTAAATCCATTGATATGCTCTCCCATTTCCATTCCGAAATCGGTAACGAATGTAATAATCCTGCCGATTTCTGGTGTTCACTCTTCACCTGTTGACATACCAAACATCTTGCCACAAACTCTGCCACATCCCTTTTCATAGTATTCCACCAAAAAGATTCCCTTAGATTCCTATACATCTTTGTACTCCCGAAATGTACAGAAAACTTTTGACAGTGCACTTCCTGCACCATTTTTCTTTTTATATCCTTGTCGCTAGGTACTCAATTTCTCGATTGATACCTTAAAATCCCATTGTCTTCTATACGAAAATCTATTACCTTTCCCTTTGCCATAGTCTAATGTATCCCCACGATTCTTCATCTATTCATTGTGTTTCCTTGATTCGGCCTAATAGTGTTGGTTGAATACCCAACTGAGCCAAATACCCTTTAACTCTCACTTCTATATTTGAACCTCAATGCCATTCCATGCACTTACCCCTTTAGAAATTAACGTTGCTAAGGTACCTCAATTCTTCCTACTCAAAGCATCAGCCACCTTATTGGCCTTTCCTAGGTGATATAAATTGTACAATCATAATCCTTAAGCAACTCCAGCCATCTTCTTTGCCTCATGTTAAGCCCCTTCTAAGTGAAAATATACTTATGATTCTTATGATCCGTATAAATCTGCCAAGTTACCCTGTACAAGTAATGTCTCCAAATCTTTGAAGAAAATCCTACAGCTGCTAACTCCAAATCATGGGTTGAATAATTTCTCTAATGGTTCTTTAGTTGCCTTGATGCATAAGCTATCACCTTATCATTATGCATCAACATACAACATAATCCCTTTAACGAAGCATCACTATAAATCACAAATCCATCCGATCCTAATGGTACTGTAAGAACTGGTGTGAACACTTAATCGACTCTTCAGCTCTTGAAAATTCTTTTCACATTCTTCTGACCAAACGAATTTTGCTCCTTTCTGCGTTAACTTCGTTAACAGGCCTGATTACTTCGAAAATCCTTCAACAAATCTCCTATAGTATCCTGCTAACCCCAAGAAACTTCTTATCTTCCTGACTGTAGTTGGTCTCTCCCAATCCACTATAGCTTCTATCTTTTTCGCTGGATCCACTTCAATTCCGTCCTTAGACACCGCATGTCCTAAGAATGCTACTTTCTCCAACCAGAATTCACACTTCTTGAGCTTAGCGTACAACTTCTGTTCCCTCAAGATCTGCAGTACTGACCTTAGATGTTCCTCATGCTCCTCCTTAGTCTTAGAATACACCAAGATGTCATCTATGAATATAATTACACATTTATCCAGTAACTCCTGAAATATCCTATTCATCAATTCCATAAATGCTGTCGGCACGTTCGTTAACCCAAGCGACAAACCCAACAAAAACTCATAATGGTCGTACCTTGTCCTAAAGGCCGTCTTCTCCACATCCTCTTTCTTCACTCTCAGCTGATGATATCCCGATCTCAAATCTATCTTCGAGAAATAACACGCTCCCCGAGGTTGGTCAAACAAGTTTTCAATCCTTGGCAACGGATATTGATTCCTAACCGTCACCCGATTCAACTCCCGATAGTCTATACACATTCTCATCGATCCATTCTTTTTCTTCACAAACAACACCGGTGCACCCAAGGTGAAACACTCGATCTTATCAATCCATTATCCAACAATTCTTGTAGCTGTTCCTTCAATTCCTTAAGTTCATTCGGCACCATTTTGTGCGGTGCCTTCGATATCGGTGCAGTTTCTGGTACTAGGTCTATGGAAAATTCCACCTCCCTTTCTGGTGGTATTCCCAGCAATTCCTCAAGAAACACATCCTTAAAATCTTTTATCACTGACAAAGAATCTATGCCCACTTCTTTCTCATCAGTCTCGCCTATGTAGGCCAAGAACCCTTCACACCCTTTCCTTAGTATCTTCCGAGCCTTCATTACTGATATAAGACCCGATCGACTTCTCGGTTTTGATCGTTGAAAATAGAACTCCTCTCCAGATGATAACCTAAAATGTACTTCCTTCTTGAAACAGTCTACTTTTGCATGGTAAGTAGCTAACCAATCCATTCCCATAATAATGTCAAATTCATTCATTTTCAACTCTATTAGGTCAACCTCGATTTCTCTATCACCTATTGTCAAAGGGCACTTCTTATACATAGACAATATAGGAATCGACTCATTAGTAGGAGTATTTATCACCAAAGGTACTTCTAACGCTTCTGGTTTCAAATTCATTTTCTTCTCTTTGTACTGACACTCATTAGTCTTGTGCCTCCCTTCACACGCTTCACATATTTCATCAGATCCTTGACCACAGACCTCGCCTTTGATCCCAACTCTTCGATTGTTAAAGTTCTTACTTTGGTACTTACTTATGGCACCATCTTCTTTACGACACTTATCAGTACTACGAATACAAGGCACTATTACTCATGCCTATACTAGCAATATAAAATGCTTAATACTTTTATACTATAAACATAGGCCATCTCAACAGACTAATCATTTAATTAAGCCATAGGTCAATTCACTAGACCCTTGGTCTTTTCAATAGATCGGCATTACTCTCATAAGTCATTTCAACAGACTTATTGGTCGTTTCAACAGACCAACAACGCTAATACTCATACTTGAATTAGGGTGTCTCAACAGACTTCCATTATGCGATCGGTCCGTTCACTAGACCTTCCATCGTTTCCATAGATTGGTTAACACATTCATAGGTCGTTTTACTAAACCCAAATTTATTCACACTTAGCCGTTCATTCAGCCGATTATCATACACTTTTGGTCAATTCACTAGACCAATCTTTCATGTGCCAATTTAACACACATAATTAACATTTAAGGAACAATTTCACGCAAATATAAATCAAGATGCAAACTAAATCTTTATTTCATAAACTAGAATGAAAAACAATTCAAATCCAAAAATACTTGCTACTAAAATTAAAACAATGCTAACTGCTAACTACTAACTACTAGCTCTTTGCTAAAATTAAAAGTAAATCACTCCTTAGGTTTTTCAACTTTCGATTCCCCTTTACCATTCACTACAGCACTTTCAACCTTTGGACCGGCAGAAGCTACCGATTCTGCTTGATTCTCCTTCTTAGCATTGGCTTCCTTTAAATCCTTCAGTTCATAGTAGTATCTGTAAAATTCCTCTCTCAGGTTAGCAACTTGCTCTTCTTCATTGTCTAGTTCTCTTCTTAGCTTGCTTTGCTCTCTATCTACTCTCTCTAATTCTGCCTCCAGGTATTCTACGATCACTGTAAGGTCTATCCTCCGCTTCTGCTCTTTCTTGGCCTCTGCCCTATAGTTAGAAGTCCACTCTTTTGTCTTGTCCAATTTTGCTCGCGTCTTCACTAATTGGCACTCAGTATGCTCCAAGCTTACCCTCATGTGTGCTTCCATTACTGGAGCCTTAATCATTACCTTTTGCGCTCTTTTGGCGTCCTCTCTATACTTCCGAAGTGTCTGTGAATACCTATGAATTTGCCTCAGTTTCCCCTTGATGGGTTTGGTCTCCAAGGTCTTCTTCAATGTTTTCCTTATAGATTCCATTTCCTATAATAAAAGAACCATTCACCAGTGTCTCGTAACACCTCAAAATACAAAAGCAGTAAATCATAAACCATAATTGCATATCCCAAAGATAAGTTCTCTAAATTCCCAAGCGAATTCTTAGTAATACTCCTAGAGAAATATTTTCCTAAAATTCTCCGTCCCAAAATAAGTTCTAGGTAGGCCCAATCATATTTAAGTACTACTTCCTCCTAATAGCCTTAACAATCTAAGATCTCCCATGTGACCTAAAGCCAAAGCTCTACCAACTGTAATGACCCCAATTTTTCATAATACACAATAATAATAATAATTTACAAAAACATTTATAATATCCATAAAATACTCCAACGGTAACCCCTAATGTATTACATCGATAAATAGCAATAATTGACCAACGGCTAGTACAAACCACTAGCTCTATAAAATACTTAATGTCTTCAAAGTAAGTATAACTCCTTAATTGCTAAGCCGCTATCCACGCGACCCATCCACTCCATTACTTATTACCTGGGAGGGGAAAGAATAAGAAGGGGTGAGCGAACAATGCTCAGTAAGTTCATACGGGATCTCTTCGGTTTCTAGGAAGAGATGACCGGAACAAACGGAGTTCAATGAATATTCAACAAAAGCATAACTTGTACAATAAACGGTTCAGATACTGAGAACAACAATGAAAGATACTTTTCAATTATCAACTAGTGGCACTTTCACAAGAATAATCAAATGGAGAGTTGTAAGTACCCAAATCTGGCTCCTGCCTTCCGGTTAAGTTTTCTGGCAATTCCCCAAACTTTCATAAAATTTAAGGGCAATTTGGGAACTTTTCCAAACTTTCCAAGGGAGGAAAGACCTGCTAGGAATTAAAATTTCAAGCAGGACCTCGTTGGAAAGAAGCCTCTAGCTGCCACCTTGCATGAATCTAGAAACATTCTGACACGACAGAGGATAACGCCGAGCGACTTCTTTTGCCGCAGATTAACGCCGGGCGGCTTCTTTAGGAAGCACACTGCAGCCTATAAATAGAGGCCTCCTCTACCCATTTTATATACAATTTTCAAGCACTGTTACTCTGCTCAAATCATTACACAAATTTCCAGAAACTTAAAACACTCAAAACTCACCTCCCTCATATACAAATCCCTTCCTAATCTATTCCTAAATAGGAAAATCCCCTTGGGAGATAGAGAGAACCACCATTGGTAATCTCTCCTTCATTTCCCCTTGATATACTCTCATTATATTGCTTTACTTATTGTTTGTCATTTATATTTCCATTACTTGTCATTTATATTGATTTATTACCCTAAAGTTCCTATCTTTGCAATATAAATCATCATATCCCCCTTTCCCCCACACAAAGGATTCATTGGGAATCCTCTCCCAAGGATGCACAAGGGTCCACGAGTGGCTTGTTCTAGGAAAGATCCACCACATGATGATGTGATGTCCCTTTACTTTTTGCATAAAAATGCAATCTTTATTTTCATTATGTCATCCCCCTCCCTTGATCTAGCTTTCCAAGGATTGTCCACCTTATGAGGTCTTAAAGGACATAGGAAATGCCATAAAGATCATCCCTTTTACTTCATGTCTCTAGTTTAATAATGTTCATTACGTTATTTACCTTAAAAATGCAATCTTTACTTTAAATGTCATTTCCCCCATGTCCCTTAAAGATGGATCTCTCTCCGAGGATTAGCCTTTTAATGCACAAAAGACATAGGATGAGTGTAAAGATCCAATCTTTATACCCCTTTTCCTTAGTCCCTTGGTTCTTGGAGCATTCCGTGGTGTGGATCGGTGTAAAGACTTCATCTTTACATCGTTTTCACCATTAAAATGCCATAATCGTAGTCCCTTTAGAAGCGGACGGATCTTAGTCCCGACATCTCCGATAATCACTTGAGACGAACATAAATTTCCCTACGAATCTTTATCTTCTCAAGATGTAGGATTGATGGGTAAAGACTCCTCCTTTTCTAAAGAGTCTCATTCTTGGACTTAAAAGGTGTCCCTCTCTCGATCATATGTGATCAAGTCCCCAAAGAACATTGGTTTAAGACATACCAAGGCTCTTACGTCTACCATGGTTGATTAACCTAACAGGAGGGTAGAAAGGTCCTGTAATGATGATCACAAGTCCAAAATGAGCACGGGATCAAAATCCCGAAAACATCAAATCCAAGAAATCCTGAGCTATAACCTTCTTAAATGGTTTATATGTCTGGCAGATAAACTTGGCACATTTCCTCCCCTTTTCAAATCACACACACACACACGAGCGCACATACAAGCACAAACTTCGGATCTAGGAAGACTTGCTTTTGCAAGGCTCCTTGGGTGAACGCAATACGTTCTTCCCAAGGAGTAACTTAACCTCCAGACCCTTATCCTTTTTTTTCAAAGTTTTGAGTAAATCAAAATGGCTTGGCTACTCTGTTTTTCAATAAAACCGGTATCTTCAAACTGAGGTGAATGGCGACCCTTAAACGGTTCAATCCCGGGGCCACATACACTAGAGTGTATACACATATGTCCGTCAATTCCAAGTAATTGTGCACCTTTAATCTAGGGTGACTCTGATACACCTATTCGGGTGATCGTTGAATAAGAAGATCTACACCTTTAATATAGGGCGCCCCCTTATTCTGAATAAGAGAATCTACACCTTTTATCTGGGGCGCTCCCTTATTCTGATATATCATATAAAGAGTTAAGATCATTTCAATCTGTTTAGACCTACTCATACAATATTATGGTCATTTCAATCTGTATATACCATGTCAAGTCCTTTTTTAGGGACAAGACAAAACTAGCTACATACATTTATAGCAAGTTCCATTATAGCTATATACATTTATAGCAATTCCACTAGCTATGTACATTTACAGCAAGTTCCATATTAGCCGCGTACATTCACAGCAAAATTCACCTTAGCTACGTACATTCATAGCAAATTATACATTGGCTACGTACATTCATAGCAACTTATACATTGGCTACGTACATTCATAGCAACTTATACATACATGATATTCATAGGTACGAGAATACAAGAACAATTCAATTCATTAAAGATACTCATTGAAAAATACTTATCAAGAGTAAGATATTCCGAAGAAAGCTCATATCGAAGGAATACAAACAACTACCGGCCACTTGGTAGCACATACTTTATGAAATTAAGGAATCCTAACACAAGGATATGAAAACCATCAAATGCTATGGAACGTAATCCCTTACCTCAATTGATGCACGCTCCTAGCAAATACCACCGCACGAATCTACAATCATGCAACGCACATCTTAGGGTACAAGTAATGCTCCTTTACTTAATCCCCAACTATTATCTAAAGTCACATTATCCTACGAGTTATTCTTCTTTAACTCTTTTTAAAGATTACTCTTTTATCCTTTTAGGTTTTTCCCAAAATACCCCTAGGGTTTCTAAGCTTACAAACCTTATTTACTTCCTTTTTGTGACTTTTCTCACTTTAAGTGCACTATTCACAACACACACACAAGCACTATTCACAGCACATAAAAAATACTATTCACAACAATTAAACTCACACACAAACACACTCTACACACACGGCGTCCCATATACATACACTGCCCATACACGTCAGACACACACACACACACACATTCTCAGCAAACACACACTAAACTCACGCAACACCCACACACGACACACACCCTTGCTGCCACACACGGCAGAACACACACACACTCAGCACGCACACACACACTTTGTACACCACTCGCACACACACACTACACACACCAAAAACACATACAAAACCTTAAGTTCAATTATACACCTTAGCATGCAATTATACTAGGCCAAACCCATTGATTACAAGCTCAAGAACCCTAATCTTTATCAGGTTTTCATCAATACCTCCATTAATAACCATCCATAGATCAAAACCCTATTGATCGACAATAATAATACAAAACCCTAATTTTCACCGAAGATGTTCTAGGGTTTCTAGGTTTTCAAAATCTAAAACCAAAACAATAAAGGATTTAATCTTACCTTAATCTTGAACCTTGAACACCAACAATGGAGTTCTTCCTCTTTCTTCTTCTTCTTCTTCTTAGCGCCGCCTCTCCCTTCTGCCCACTTTCTCTCTCTATGCAGTCCTCTCTCTCTCTCTCTCTCTAATCTTTTATCCATTTAAAAATAATAATGAGGCCCTAGGTTAGGAAAGTTAATATTTATAATTGGGTTTCCTACTCCAAGGTCAATTAGGTTTTCTAAGCCCATTAGGTGACCTAATTAAAGAATAACTCAAGCCCACCTCACAAACCTTTTAAACATATATTTAAATGTTTTATTTAAATAAAACAATTTAATTAACGAACAATTATTAATTAAAATAAAATAGTTCAATTAATAAAAACAAATAATTAGAAATTTCGGGTTGCTACAATGTATATACGTTCATTTTGTATATATATTCATCAATTTTTCATGCTACACATCTACACTTAATTTATGTCATTTAGTTGGATAAATATATGTGAATCATTGTGGGTTTAGTTGTGAATCAATTACAACGGCCGATTCTTTAATCCTTATATTTGTAAAACTGATGGACGGGATTGTGTTGAATGACAAAAAATATGCACATAAAATTGTCATTTACATTATAAATATGATTATAAAGGTTTATTAAGTATAAACAGATATTCATGCAATTCAAGTGGGAGATTGTTATAACATGAATTTCAAAATGTGTTTAATTGATAAATATAAATAAATATGTGGACGTACATGTATAAATCATAAATATAATGTTATAATATAAGTGTAGAAAATTAATTAATGTGTATAATTACTGAGGTTTAAGTTGTCATTTAATGATGGACAGAATAATTCACACAACTTCATGTGAAAGGGTGTAGTACATAAATAAAGTGTCTATTAGTCTCATATATATATATATATATATATATATATATATATATATATATATATATATATTCATCAGCCTTTACAGAGATACAATATTCATATTCTCTTATACATCATATTCATAAAATAATCGAATATCAAGAGAGGGCACTATCACTTAGAAAATTTTTATCTCCCTAATTTCTTCTATTCGCCTTCTACGACATCAATAATAGATGAATTCAGCAGGTACACTTACGCCTCTATCTATTCTCAAACTTCTTTCATATTTGAGTATTTTGGCATTAATGTAATAAGAATGTTCTAACAAATTATGCATAGTTTGATGACCCCCTTCTCCCAAAATTTTGACTTCGCCCCCTGGTAGTAGGAATGGCCAAATCGGACCGGAAAAGTCCGAAACCGCCGTGAACCGCCACGAAAATCGGAATCGGGGGAGCCGGAACCGGTTTGGATAAGGGCCGGTTAAGGGTCACAAAAATGGTGAACCGGACCGGAACCGAAACCGTGAATCGGACGAAAATTCCTTGTTTTTCAATAGAATCGGACGGAAACCGAATCGAAAAAGCCCGGAACCGGAGCAAATCGGGGAAAAAACCGGAATCGGAGTAATCGGTACCGGGGTTAGACCGGACCGGTTAAGGGTCACCACTTCGCCAAACCGAAATCGGCGATTTTCAAACTGAAATCGAGCCCGAATCGATTTTGGCCATCCCTTCCTGGTAGTCCCCAAAAAATGAAAGAATTGGTTCCTTTTGATTCTTGACTACCCAACCCAAATTGTATGACCTATTGCAAGTCATGTCATCACTTAAAATTCTAACAAAGTACAAGGACTAATGATGAAATTGGTGGATCCTCTAGACAATTCAACGAGCATGACTTAAAAATTGGTTCCTTTTGATTCTTTGACTACCCAAACCAAAAAACAGCCGTAAAATAAAAACTAAAAAGTGGATTGGCTGTTCATTTCACAACCACTTATCCATTCCAATGTACAACTTCCTTGAAAATTCTCTTCTTCTCTCCTCTCCCCTCCCCTTACACGTATTCTCTCCCGCACACAACTCTTCAAAAATATAGATAGAACACCAAGCAAATTATATTCGCTGCAGGAATAGTCTAAAGAATTGAATTGCGACGAATTATTGACAACAATGGGAACTGTTATTGATTCCCATTTCTTGGCTCTCACCGCCATTGTCACTGTATAGAAATTCTCTACTCTACTCTTTCTGGGTGTGTGTTTCAGTGTTTGTTTGTGTGTATGGTTATATTGGATTGATTGTTTTATTTTCTGGGTTTTTGCAGTTGGGTTATCAATTGTTGTTCTTTCTTATCACTGCGGTTCTCAAATTTGATAAGATTACTGACTTTGCTGGTATGTTTCATATTTAATTGGGCTTTTATTTCCCTTTATTTATTAGGAATTTTTAGTATCACAGGTGCTTCATATTTTGACAAAATTTAATTTAGCGGATTGATATTGGAAGCCATTCAATCTCTCTCTCTTTTTTTTGAATTAGAATGGGAATGTTTTATTTTCTTTTTTCATTACTCCCTCCTTCCCCAAGTCCAAAAAAAAATCAAATTTTTGATTGGGAGCAAATTTGAAACTGTCAAGAAAAAGATGAGGGTTCCATGGGACTAGGTTTGGACATTCATTTTGGGATGGAGAAAGTAGTATATATGGTCCGGGAACTTAGAGTCTTTTCTATTTAGAGAATTGTTATTCACCCCCGCGGGATGGAGAAAGTAGTATATATGGTCCGGGAACTTAGAGTCTTTTCTATTTAGAGAATTGTTATTCACCCCCCGCACGTTTACTTAATACCCTCGTAATACAATTTTCAAAAAAATGTCATTAATTAAAATGACTTTATTACCCTCACTTGTACACCCGCAATTGAATTTCAACATTGGAGCCGCCAGATAAACCACCACCTGGATTTTTTTGGGGAATTTATACATTGCATCTGTTACACATAAACCCCCAGAGCACTGTGTCCAACTAATACCACCTGGTACTAATCCATGGTGCCGGCCATGGAGCTTGGTGCTGGTACAAAATCCGTTGCCTCCTTGAATCCTCTGGCTACAAAGTCACCTGTCTAGATTTCACCAGTGCCGGAATCAACATTGTTGACCCGAACACCGTCTTCACTTTTCAACAATACAATCAGCCTCTCGTTGACTTCCTCTTCGCCTTACCGGAATATGAAAAGGTGAATTTCTTGAACCCTTTTCTGGAGAGAGAAAGAGAAAATTTATAAAGATTTGATTTTTGCAGTTTTCTTGAATCAGAGGAGGGAGTCCCAAATTTGGGGAAGAAGAGAACTCAAAAAATGAACCAGAGCTGAAGCTTAGAGATGCGCACTATTTTTATGCCAACCGACGTCGTATTTGGCATCACTAACATACAAGTCGTATAGAATTGTGTACAGTTTGTGCAGCATGAGTTACATATAAAAAGGGTTTCTCACTCTCTCTCTCTAGAAATCTACCAGAAAACAGTATCAAGAATTGGGTTTCACTCTAAAATCAGTCCCTATTTTAGCAAATCCAAGGTATCAAGATTTGGGATTTTCAACATTCAATTTGAAAAGGAGAAGAAGAGCAAGAGAGAGAGATTGTGATGGTGGCGGAGGTTGACGGTGGTGGAGGTTGACAGTGGCGGAGGTCGACGATGGCAAAGGGCGGGGTTGGCGGTGGGAAGTCTTGTTTGTTTAGGGGGTGTTCATTGAAGGGTTTTAAAGGGTATAATAGTAATAATGGGGGTGTAGTTTTAATTTTTAGAAGTAAACTTAATAATGCGGGGGTATTAAATAAATTTGCGGGGGTGAATAACAATTCTCTTCTATTTATCATATTTGTCATTGCGTTTATCATCTAAAATTGAAAAGTACACGTGAGTATAGAAAGCAATGAAGTCGATTTGAGATGTAACTATTGTTTCCCATTTCCTTTTTGAGGACGCTAGATTTAAGATTTAAAGAGATTTTCTTCGTAAGTTGAACTTAAAAATGACAAATGTTCTGCATACATGTTTAAGGGCAGTGGTGAAGACACGAGTCGAGATTAACCTAATGATAGTAGCTAAATAAAGATCAATTGGGTGTCAAAAATATAACATAGAGTAACTTTTACCCAGAATAAAGTGGGTCAAATCAAAATTAGTAAAATTGTTGTGTGTAGTGTATATAGTCATTTTTTTCAAATATAAAGGTAGTAAAATGACAGATATTCAAAACCAGTGGGGATCAAATATCACCTATTTGTTACATGTGGCCTCACCACTGTTGATGGCATGATTATTCGAAGGGTATTAATCAATTTTCTTTTTAACCTTTCAATACGCATCCTTTCGTTCTCAAAAATAAATAAAATATTAGAAGGGGTTGATTAGAAGGATTGTGTAGGTTATTTGTCAGAGCTCAGAGGATGGGCACTTCTTTCTGAAGTCTAATGATTATTATTTGTCAGAGCCCAGAGGATTTTGTCACCTTGTCATTGTTGCAGTTGCGAATTTATTGTACTCCCTCCGTCCCTGAAAGATTGTCCCATTTGCCATTTTAATTTGTCCCAAAAAGTATATCTCATTTCTAAATTTAAGCATGAATGTTAGTGCAAATCTACTAAGGTACAAGGAGGTGAAGCTCTTCCTTAATAATTGCAAAATGTACAACAGGACAATCTTTTAGGGACGGAGGAAGTATTATTTATCATCTGTATTTTCATTTTTTTTTGTTAACTGAAGTTGTTTATAACAGGAAGCACAAATTTTATAATTATTGCTTTGCTGACATTGGTTGTAAAAGGATCATGGCATTTCAGACAGGTAATATTTCTTCTTCACTTGGTATAAGCTTTGCATTATAGATACATGTGCGTGCGTTCATGCATGCATGCTTGTGTTGTTTGTGTTTGTGTGTAATCTTTGTATAACCAAATAATTCATACAAATTTTAGCTTTCATTTCATGCTTTCCCCTTAACTATACATATCATCGTACCAAAACACACTCATAGTTACTATGTTAGGTAGATGCCTTTAATTTGTTATGGCACACGAGTGTCTTTTAGTTAAGCAGTAAGATTTTGCTTCATGCATGTTTACTCAAAGTATTTATCGGTGGTATCAACTCAAAAATTAAGTACGAAAGATGCTAGGATTTTAGAAGTGCGTATATGCATGTATGGAGACCCGTGTCAAAGTTCCGAAAGGTGCAGTGTTTGACACCATATGTGTGTCTGTAGTTAACTTCCATTTATCATACAGAATGATCTACTCTCTTTTATTTAAGTTTGTATTTTTATTTTATTTTTTTGTTCTTTTGTGTGTGTCGTGTGTTTATGATGGCTATGGATAATGTACTAAAATTACTGTCATTGTGATAGCTAAACTTGATAGTGAACCTTTGCAGGATTTATTTGAACTCAGTTTAGATGAAATAAACTAATACTAGCATGCAAAATAAATAAAGAATTATGAGCTGTCATCTCATTTGAATTCATATTGAATGGGGACAGAAAAATGTGAAATGCAGGGTTCTGTTTTTTTGCTTTGAAAATTGACATAATGATTACATGAATCCATTATGATACAGTTTCAGCTGTGTTATTTTCTTGGAGCTTCACACCCGAGTCAAAAATAATAGTTATGAGTTTTATGATGGTTGCCACTTTGAGCTATAATTATGTAGGCCTTTAGGTTTATGATGATTATTTACATTAAAAACCGGGTCTATAATTGTCTTCAACATATGCACAAATGCGTCTGATTATGATGGATACAATGGACTCGAAGAGATAATAAGAGTTGACTTTACTTTAGCATTTATGCTTGTCTATTCCATTTCATTCGCTTCTTTGTACTCTAGATAATTTGTTACTCTACATTTCAGGTGGTTTTAACCTTGCTTGTTGTAGTGTGGGGTATGCGGCTGGGACTGTTTTTGTTGATGAGGTATGAAAGAATAAGTTTGGTTGGTAAACTAATTTGCATTTGTTAAGAAATCAGGTTGAGCACAAAATATGATTTCTTTCTCCTTTAGTTAGAATGAAATGATTAGTATTAAAGAAGAAGAGCTAGATTTATTCATTTCAGTGTCAGTTTAATAGACATCTCAAGCCAACCTAATTTAATTTATCATTAGACTGAATTGTTTTCTTTTTACTGTTTATGCGAAGTTACCCTTCTGCTATCTTTGTTATACTCCCTCCGTCCCTAAATGAATGTCGAAAAAAGTTTCAAATTTGCTCTTGATCAAGAGCAAATTTGAAAAAATTCGACATTCATTTAGGGACAAAGGGAGTACATAAAAAAGAGGGATGGGAAGTGAGATGAAATCTCTGGAGGAGGTATTTGGGCTTGTCTCCCTTGAGTTTGTTTTCCTCATTCAGTTTTGTTTACACTAATTTTTTTGTTAAATCACACTTAAATCGTATCTTTCGTTCTTTTGTCAATGTTAATGTTGGTCTTCCCTCTAGCATTGCAGTTTATATTCACACTAATGATCTCCTTAATCTTCCAAATTGGTTCACTTATTTATCTAGATTTTATTTGTCCCGGCCATCTGGAGCATTGTATATGTCCCAAACATCTGGAGCGATTACTGCTCATTTCATTTGTTATGACTACTCCTATTGTCTCTTGAATCATTTTTTACCACACATGATTCTCATTGTACTTATTCAGTGAACACAATGGTCCATAGTTGCGCTGGTGGAGCTTGCAACTTGTTACCCTCCCGTCCCAATATAAAGTTCTTACTTTCTTTTTTGGTACGTATCGGAATAAGGTTCGCACTTTGCTTTATTCCCAAAATGGCAAATTATGAATAGGTTTTTGACAAATATGTCCTCATAGAATGGTAGAATTACAAAAAAAAAAAGAACCAATGCTAGAGGCATGAATAGTGTTTTGGAAATACGTCCCCATAAAATTTTTAGTGTTTAGGCATTTTTATTGTATCTTTAATAAGTGTGCAAAGTCAATCTAAGAACCTTATATTGGGACGGAGGTAGTATCTCTTTGTAATTGAACAAATTCCACTTATGATCCCCCTATCCTTGTCCAACCAAATATCCACCAAACAAAAAAAAAATTGAATTCTATTGTTGATATAGGAGCCGTTTAGTAGCTCTGGTGGAGCTCCCAACTTGCTATTTCTTTGTAATTGAACATAAGCTACATATATATGCCAATACTCTTTTGAGACTCCTTTCCTGGTATATCCTATGTGAGAATGAATATCAAATGATTTCGACCTCACTCTTGGATAGCTCCTCCAATTTAAATGACCAAACTGTGCGCATTGGTCCTCATATATCAACCCGTGTTCTTAAAGAAGAAACTTAACAGCATCTATATGACCACGACGTATGCAGAAGCATTGTGTGCAAGACCTTGCAAAGCTGAGACTCATATTCTAATTCATGCTAAACCACCAACTCGTCCAAAACAAGAGATGCCGAAGAATAATGTCATGCTCTAGCATTATTATTTTTTTTGCATAACGCATCCTAAAAATTACTCCATATATTAGAAAGTATAGCAAGAATATCAATATATTCCATCTTGATCAATTTTTTATTTTAATCAGGATCTTGCGGTGGGGAGAAGATCGACGTTTTGATGAAATGCGCAATAATTTGGCAAAATTGGCAGTTTTCTGGATATTTCAGGTTTCAACTGTCTCTATTGGCATTGATTATTTTATCTGGATATCATTGTTATATAGTTTACCTCTATACACCTGATTTTGTCAAGGACCAGGCAGTTCATCTTAGTTTGAGTATATAAATTTTTGCACCTGCTAATGATTAAGTTTTCCTAATGGCAGGCAGTTTGGGTTTGGACTGTAAGTTTACCAGTTACAGTTACTAATGCAAGCGACAGCGATCCATCACTTCGAGCTGTGGACATAATTGGGTGGGTTATGTGGTCAGTGGGTTTCTTAATTGAAGCTGCAGCTGATCAAGAAAAGTTGACATTCAAGAACTCCCCAGGCAATAGGGGGAAGTGGTGCAACGTCGGACTCTGGGGATATTCTCGTCATCCAAATTATTTTGGGGAGGTTAGTGTCAGATTGTCAGGACCTGTTATTGCCTAACACCTACCTTTCCTTTTGAAAGGTCTAATACATTAGCAGCACGATCAAGAAAATTTTAATACTCCCTCCGTCCCATAATAAATGTCATACTTTGACTTTCATGGTCAACTTGATTGAGCTTTAACCAATATTTTATGAAATTTTGACGATCTTCATGAAATTGTAAAAGGGACATGACTGGGCTTATGGCACTAAACCATTAGGTAAATTCAAAGAATGACGACTGCGTAATGCTTTTCTATGCGTATACATACGCCATAAGGCATAATAAAAATTGCCCTTCATGAATTGGCATTTAATTTACTTACATTACAAATGTCGTTCTGTGAATAATAATTGCCCTTTATGCACCAGATTATTTTCCTTCTTATTAGTAATAATTGTGCTTCATACACCAGATTTTCCTTTGGTGGGGAATCTTTGTGGCTTCTACACCTGTACTGGAAGGTGCTGAATGGCTTGTCATTTTTGGCCCAATATTCCTTACATTGTTACTTCTTTTCATCAGTGGCTTACCCTTGCTTGAGGTTTCTTTTCAAACTTTCCTTTTTATTACAATTACAAATGTTCAAACCACATTTTGTTTGGGGAACTCTGATCTCTTAATCATATGATGAAACAGGAATCTGCAGATAAGAAGTACGGAAATGTCCCTGAATACCTCAGTTATAAAAGTTCCACAAGGTATAATCTCTCTTTTTTCTCCACTCCAGATCACCCACAAAGATATTGGCACACACCTTTTACGTTAGGCCCACTTCCTCTAACGCCACTCTGGCGAGATTCAAACCCAATGCAGGACACACTAGATCTAAAATTCCATACACCCCTCGCCTTCTTATAACTGAATTATAAGACTACTTCATCTCTTATAAGTGACGTATAAGACTACTTTATTTCTTATAAGTGACTTATAAAACTAATTTGTCTCTTATATTGACTTATAAGACAATTTTTACAACAAAAAAATTCAAAATTTTCAATAATAACAACGAATTAATGTCATAATTTACACATTAAGACTCTTGTAGCTGAATTATGAGACCAATTTGTCTTTTATAACTACTTCGTCTCTTATAATTGTCTTATAAATGACTTATAAGACTATTTCATATCTTATAATTCAGTTATAAAACAATTTTTTCAACAAAAAAAATCAAAATTTCAATAATAACGAATTGGTATCATAATTTACACATTACAACTCTTACAAGTAAATTATAAGACTAATTTGTCTTTTATAATTGACTTATAAGACAATTTTTTCAAAAGAAAAAATCAAAATTTCAATATTAACAACAAATAAATCTCATAATGTACACATTAAAACTCTTATATTTTAATTATAAGACCGTTATAAATTTATAATTAAGCCAAATCATTTTGACTACAGTTGCAAACAAAACTTGCACAATGCCAAGGAACAGTAAATTACATATAATCAAGCTTCACATAATAAAACACAGACGTCGTTAGAAGATAAAAGAGCTTGCCGGAGGGAGTTCATCACAGGCATCCAAACTTAGATATGAAGAATATGAAGGACACAGATGAGTCAAATTAGATCTGAGTTTTGCCGGAGAAAAGCAACCAGATTTGAGATCGGCATCCGTGGAATCGTTGCCGTAGACGTCGAGATCCGCCGGAGAAGATGAAGGGGCTCGCCGGAGAGATGTTGTCAGAGAGATCAAGGAGTTGAGGCTTGTAAGTGTGTGTGTGCGCGCGCCAGAGACGGAAGAGAGGATTTGGAGAAAAGACGAAGGGAGGAGAGGAGAGACGCTGTCACCGGAGATCGTCGTCGCCGGCTAGAGATGGTTGGGAAAGAGACGAAGGGAAGAGAGGAGATCCACTGCCTTCGCCGGAGATGGTTAGAGAGAGAAAAGTTTGAGTGTGTGTGTGATTTTTAGAGAGAGAGAGAGATATGTGATAAATGAAGTTGAGGGGAGGGAGAAGAGGGGAAGCCTAGGGGTGTCCGGAGATAACTCTTTATTTGGGATTTACAAAAAAAAAAATCTTTAAAAGGAAAAAAATCTGGGTAGAGGGGCCTTAGAGGAATAAATCCTTTACGTTAATATTTTGATTTATTTATGGAGGGAGAAATAATTCTTAATATGTTAATTTTTTGCAGCCCTCTCATACCACTACCGACTGTAGTGTACCGGAATTTACCCACATGGTTCAAAACAGCTTTCCTCTTTGAGTTTCCTTTGTACAGTCGAAATCTTCCTCAAGATCGGCTAGTATGGTAATCTTAACTTTGTCTGCTATTCTGATCTTGAACTGAAGTAATTTTTTATATGTGGTTTATCTGTTAGTTGATTCTTACTACCTCTGTCCCAAATGAATTACCAATTTTTTTTAATTTTTTTTTTCATATTTGCTCTTGATCAAGATGATTTTTTTTAAAAAAAAAAAAAAAATTGGTCATTCCATTTTGGGACGGGGAGTAACTTTGACTCATATTTGTCGTCTTCAGTAGTTGTGTTTGACATTTTCTTATCTGATTCTTCTTTACCTTGTTAAGTGCTGTTCACCAAACTAAAATACATGCATGTGTTTGGAGTCAGTCTCATAACTAAAAGTAACTCGTTTTACAGTTTTTAACACTTAGTGACATCTTTGTTATGGATATGAAGTATAAGATGGCCAATATTAGTAGGTTTAGTTATAAATTCCCGAGATGCATATGGATTTTTCCCACATTTTTTGCTTTGAAAAGATTTTGTATAAGCATTGGCCTTTGAGAACTCTTAAAGCTTTGCCACAGCTTCATAAGAAACCATGATTCAATGACTACTGCTTGCCCCCTGTGGGACCCTGCTCATCACCGAATGTATAACTTTGCAAAGTTAGTAAATTGCTATTCTTAAGAGATTCTAATGTACTTGCAAGGTATAGAAAAAGCTCGGATGGGACAAGTACAGGAACAAAGATACATTAATGAAAGCTTATGTTTTTGGCTTTCTGGAATGGCTTATTATTCACTTTCTGGGCGCATGCACTCGAAGCTGATACTGCATTCTTGGTCTCGTCTTTCATTATATTGGTTAGTAAACTCATATTGTTCATAATTGTAGAAGTTGCGGGATGTTATAAAGGTCTTTACTTCGTACTGTAGTCAATGTAAACATCAAAATAATTGATTTTGTGAATTTTATTATTTATTCCCACAGCTTTTAAATCTCTTTCTTATGCTGTTGTTCTCCAATTTATTTGGAGGGGCATTATACACACATCCCTTATTATTGAGTACACCCCCTTCATGCTTTAACGGTCAATATTATTTTTTTCATGATTCCACGTCGTCTACCATCAATAACTATAACTTCAAACAATTTTACCATCATTCATGCCCAAAGTCGTCATTTTCTGTTTCATAATATTTTTTTCAAGGTTCCTAAAATAAACTATTTATTTTTAAAAAAATCACACAAAATATATAATTATGGATCTCTATTTATAGAGTATGAAAAAGAAAATATTAATATTGATAGTTTTTTCAATTATTATTTTTTCTTATATGTCTATTGCAATTTTTGTTAGAAAAAATGATTTTTGAGTGGGACATGTGTAATTCTCTTAATTGCTCTCTTTCCTTGACATGCACTTTCTCTCTCCTTGCCAAAATGTTATCTGCAAGACATAATTTGAGTTTTGTCATGGATGACATTAGTAAATGTCACGAGTGTGGAAGGCATTTAAGTATAATTTACCTCATGCCATGAAATTATGCATGAATGAAGATGCTCTGAAGGGGTGTGTGGTCAATAATAAAAGAGTGTATCACAATCACGATCCTCTTGATTTAGTGCATCCCTAATTATTTCCTATTTCCAGTTACTACTTCGAAATAAATAATGAATTATAATATGTTAATGGGATATCACAACACCGCAACAATATTAGCCCAGTGCCGCAAAAGCTTCCATCAACAGTGGGATAAGGGGATCGGATGTATGTAGTCTTGTCAATGTATTAAAGTACATAGAGATTGTTCGAATGAAACACGATGAAAATTGCGTCGAAAATTACATGGACGGGACTGTTGATTCATAACAACAAATAAGCGTAGAAAGTTTAGTGAGCAATTTTGCTTTATTTCATTAAATTCCTCCAAAAATAGTGAGTCTTTGACTTTATAAAAAATGGACGATAATGTGATATCACTAGCTAATTAAATATTTGTTTTGACAAATACTCATTTTGTTTGAACAGAAAATTTTGGGGGAACTCTGTTTCCCCCAAACTTATAAAAAGTCTTGTTTTTAAAAAATCCAAGGCAAAAACTCAGTGTTTTAAGACATAAACTCGATGTTTTAGTTACTAACCTTAACTCGGTGTTTTAACGCCTAAACTCGATGTTTTAACTTCTAGGTATTTTAACGCCTAAACTCAGTGTTTTAAGCTCGAAACTCAATGTTTTACGCTCGAAACTCAAAATTAGAAAGTGGACTTTTTATAACTCATGAAGAAACAAGTTTCCCCCAAAATGGACTCTTGTTTGAATTTTTCCAAACTTTTTAACCATCTCAAATATCACCATTATACTCGATTTCCCCCCTACCATGTGGTGATGGCTAAACGGGCAGGCCCGTCCCAGCCCGGTTCGTACGGATCAACCTGCGGGCGGGACGGGTTGAAGCCCGTCAGTCCGTGTGATGAAACGGGCCTAAACTCGGCCCGGCCCGACCCAGTTTGGACTGTCAAAGTCTGTCCGTTTGGCCCGGATCTGAAGATTCACGGGCCAAACATGTTTTCCTATATTTTTTTTATTAGAAAAAATCAGAAAAAGTATGGAAAAAATAAAAAGTAATTTAGTATTTAATAAGCTATATTTTAAAATATAAAATCACTTAGACATAAGAAAATTAGTTGTTTTATATATAAAAAAAAGATAGAAAAAACTAAACAAATCAAAGTATATAAAAGAAAAGAGGGACGGACTACCCTTTAGTTATTTTTTTATTTTTATTAATATTTTATTGACTAGAAAATATTATTTTAAACAATTTTTATTAGTGACATTTTTTACAAATAGGTATATAAAAAAAGATAAAAAAACACTAAATAAATGAAAGTATATAAAATAAAAGAGGGACAGACTACCCTTTATTTATTTTTATTTTTTATTAATTTTTTATTGACTAGAAAATAATATTTTAGATTTTTTTATTACTGATTTTTTTTACAAATAGGTATATAAAAAAAGATAGAAAAAAACTAAACAATTTAAAGTATATAAAAGAAAAGAGGGACAGACTATCCTTTATTTTTATTTTTTATTAATTTTTTATTGACTATGAAATAATATTTTAGACTTTTTTTATTACTGATTTTTTACAAAAAGGTATATAAAAAAATATTTAAAAAATAAAAAACTAAACAAATGAAAGTATATAAAAGAAAAGAGGAACCGACTACCATTTATTTATTTTTTATTGATTAGGAAATAATATTTTAGATTTTTTTTATAACTGATATTTTTTACAAAAAGGTATATAAAAAATATTAAAAAAAAACAAGTGAAAGTATATAAAAGAAAAGAGGGACGGACTACCCTTTATTTATTTTTTATTTTTTTTTAATATTTTATTGACTAGAAAATAATATTTTAGATTTTTTTTATTACTGATATTTTTTACAAAAATGTATATAAAAAAAGATAAAAAAAACTAAACAAATGAAAGTATATAAACGAAAAGAGGGACGGACTTTCCTTTATTTATTTTTTATTTTTATTAATTTTTACAAACAGGTTCGTGCGGACCTCATTGCAACGGGTCAGGACCAAACGGATCTTCTGATCTGTGGGCCAAAACCGGTCCGTGCGGACCTCCATGGTCCAAGCCCGTCCCGTATATGAAACGGGCCAAACGAATTATGGGCCACGAGCTGAATGGACCGGGCCAAACGAACGGCGGACCACGGGCCAGGCGGGCCGCCCACGGGTCGCGGCCCAAAACGACCATCTCCACTGTCATGGTATGAATCACTGAATAAAGCGCACTTCAATCTCAGTAAATTAAAGCACGAAAGAAAATGTGCTCAATAATAAAGGGGTGCTTGTGGAGATAGTCAAAATGGGTCCAAATTCGTGGGACGTTCGCACGGATCGTTGCCCGTGACCCATTTGGCTCGGGCCGTAACCCGTTCAGCCCGCTTTTTCATACGGGACGGACTTGGATCAAAGAAATTCGCATGGACCGGGTTTTGGCCCGCGGATCAGAAGATCCGTTTGGTCCGTGACCTGTTGGCCCGTTTTACAAACATGTCCGCACGAACCTGTTTGTAAAAATAGGACTGAAATAACATAAATTCACATAAGTTTTGTTTGACTCTATGTAATGTTGACTTGTCCATTTTAATTATTTTGTTCCAAAACATCTATTCATTTGTATAATAATAATAATAATTAAATATAATAATAAATAATAATAATGATACTTAGTTTATTTAAAAATAAAAGTATTTAATAAAAATAATTGTACAATTGGTGTAAATACTTACTACTATAATAATAGTTAGTAAGAATACTTGTTAATAACAACAATAATAATAATTGACTACAATAACAATAATAATAAAATATATACCTCTATACCATAAACCCTATATTATATACATAAACTCTAAAGTATATATCACTATACGCTAAATTTCAAACCCTAAACCCTATATATCCATATCCTAACCCCTATACCTTAAATCATATTTATACCCCATACCCTAAACTCTAAATCATATATCTAAACTCTAAAGTATATAACTCTATACCCTAAACCTTGTAATATATATCACTCACTAAACACTAAACCCTAAACCCTAAACTCTAAACTCTATACCTCATACCCCATATTCTAAACTATATGTCATATACCTTATACATTATACCATATACCATAAACCATTTATCATATACCTTATACCCTAAACCATTTATCATACTCCCTCCGTCCCAAAGAAAGCTTCCCACTTTTTGCCATGCACGCAAATTAAGAAAATGGGTGGGAAGAAAAAATATTGTAAGTGTAATTTGAAAATAGGAGAGAGAATGAGTAGAGGGAATAATATATTATAATGGTGTTGTGAGTATTAAAATAATGTTGGAGAGAGAATGAGTGGAGGAAATAGTAAAGATTCTTTGCCAAAAAAGAAAAGTGAAAGCTTTTAACGGGACATCCAAAATGGCAAAATGAAAAGCTTCTACTGGGACGGAGGGAGTATATCTTATACCCTAAACCCTATACTACATATTCTAAACTCCATGCATATTCTAAATCATTACCATATATGTAAAGAAATGTTTACTAATATTATTGATAACTGAATATTACATAATAGTAATAATTAAGAGAAAATATTTAATAATAATAATAATTTAACCTTTAGAAAATATTAATAATGCTTTTACTTTACCCCAACCCCTAAACTCTATATTACATATCCTAAACTCCATGTATACCTTAGTTTTTTTTCTATCTTTTTTTATATACCTATTTGTAAAAAAAATCACTAATAAACAAAGTCTAAAATATTATTTTCTAGTCAATAAAAAATTTAAAGAAAATAAAAAATAAATATAGGGTAGTTCGTCCCTCTTTTCTTCTATATACTTTCATTTGTTTAGTTTTTTTTTTCTATCTTTTTGTATATACCTATTTGTAAAAATCACTAATGAACAAAGTCTAAAAATATTATTTCCTAGTCAATAAAAATTTTAAAGAAAATAAAAAATAAATATAGGGTAGTTCGTCCCTCTTTTCTTCTATATACTTTCATTTGTTTAGTTTTTTCTATCTTTTTTTATATATCTATTTGTAAAATAAAAAAAACACTAATAAACAAAGTCTAAAATATTAGTTCCTAGTCAATAAAAATTTAAAAAATTAAATAAAAATAAAGGGTAGTCTGTCCCTCTTTTCTTTTATATACTTTCATTTGTTTAGTTATTTTCTATCTTTTTTAATATTTAAAACAAATAATTTTCTTATGTCTAAGTGATTTTATATTTTTAAAAATATCTTATTAAATACTAAATTACTTTTTATTTTTTATTTTTTCTGATTTTAAAAAAAATAAAAAATTAGGAAAATCTGTTTGGCCCGTGGATCTTCATATTCGGGCCAAACAGGCGGGCTTGGGCATGAAAAATGGGACGGGCCGGGTTTATGCCCGTTTGGCCACACGGACTGACGGGCTTGGATCCGTCCCGCCCGCGAATAGGTCCGTACGGATCGAGACGGGCTGGCCCATTTGGCCATCTCCAGGTGCTTGCATTGATTTATTTATATCGGGAACGTATACTTTGCTTAGCTTCTACCTACAAAATTACTCAAAAACATTTCTACTTTAATTGGGCAAATGATAATTTAGGGTCTGAAATCATGGGGTGTCTTTTAAACAGGCCTGATATTTTTTTTTGCAACACTTGTGAGGACCCCGACCCGAAACCTACACGTGTCCCGAGTTGGAGCGTCCCCAAACTAACCCAAATTTACTAAACTTTTAAAACTTGGATTTAACTTTCACATATAAACATCATTAACATTGTCATTTCAAAATAAATCCACTCCTCTCCACTTTGGAGGAGGAGTTGATCAACTTTGAAAACATTCCCTGTTTAGTTACAAAAGATATTGGTTTTAACGTAGAAATGTAAAGTTTATAATTACAAACTCCTTAAAGGAATTATAACAAAATATATTTTCTACGCCAACCTAACGTACCCCGACAATACCCAAAAGCTCACTGTCAAACTCCTTTCCGCCCTTACTTGGTCGGTCCGCCTGTCTCGGGATCTAAAAACATTAAAGGGAGAGGGGTGAGAATAAATCTCAGCAAGCTATTATGAATGCAGCAATATGTCAAATAAATGCAACACATAACAAGTCGCACATAACACATTGGAAAAGCTGTAAACACATTCCATTACCTTGGTTTACCTTTTCCCGTCTGAACAATAGTCGTACAACATTGGGTATAGTAATACTCCAATCTTACAGTGAGCTGCTTAAGCAATACTCACATCTTATAAGACCCGTTATTCAGGGAACCAAATAAGATAGTAGCAACTCTGTAAGGCTTTTGGCTCACTACAGATGCTATACCCCGACCTGTGGCCACAGGAGGGGACGGTCACAGATATAACATAATCCGATCACATTAGGTCACACTTCCATAATTGATCGTATTATGTTATACCCCCCAACATCAGCTGATTAACAAATATCAAGCACATAATAGTTACTTGAAACATAATCCACAAAAAGGGATAACAATATAGCAACATGGTAAAATATACTCATGTCCAACCAATATCATAGTGCAACATTTATTCAATACACTATGCATAATATAAACAATGTATATGAACTCAAGTAAGGCAAGGAAGTATCATCAATCCATCCTACAAGGTCATTATACAATAATACAAAGCCTCTATGAAGGTTCAAGTTCAATTTACCAAGTGGGAGTCACAATTCATAAGTCACCAAACAAGATTGCCAAACTAATTCTGGTTCAGATTGAAAGTTAAATTTCTGGGGTCTTGGGCGACCGCCCATACCACTTGGGCGACCGCCCAAGTGGATTTCAAAGTGACCCAAAGTTTCTGCCCTCTTGGGCGACCGCACAGCACCTCTTGGGCGACCGCCCAAGAGGATTTTCCAAGGCACCCTAGTTTCTGGCATCATGGGCGGCCGCTCATGCCCCCTTGGGCGACCGCCCAAGTGCCCATTCAGACTTCCCCAGATTTCATCTCTTCTACCTAGTTTCATTTCCCTTTCTTTTATTCTAACCCAATATCCAAGAACACCAAGAGGATTACCTAGCTTTACCAAGTTCCACATAAAACATGTAATTCCGAAATAATATAGCCCTAGATTATTTCTCACTACAAATTCCACCCATTTTATTACTCTCTAGATTACCTTCCTTGAACATTAATTTCAACCTTTCTCATTTACAAATCATCCAATTCATATAAGTTTTCCAAAGCATAAAACAATTCATAAGAACAAGAATATCATTCAAGAGTTATGAACATTTAGAAGAAAGGAAGTCATAACAACTCACCTTAGCCAATACAAGATGAAATGAAGCTTTTCTAGGCTTGATCAACTCCCTTAGATGTACCACTCACAAAAGGACACTTGGATTTGAAAATGGTTGAGAAATGAACTTGGTAGGAGTTTAAGAAATGGAGGCTTTCACAAGGCTCTTTCCATGGAGAATTGTAGAGAAAATGAGAATGATGAGGGAGATGAATAGGGAAAGTAGGGGAAGAGTGAAGGGGAGTATATGGGAGGTATGGGGAGTAAGTATGTGTCATTGACTAAGGGTGAAGGGGAGTATTTTATGGTATGCCCCCCCCCCATGCCTAGATAAATTCTTAGGCTTTCAACATTTAAATTTAAATCCCTTACCACTTATTTATTTTACCCATTTATCCTCCTCTTACTATTTATCTATTTTCTATTTTTATTATTCCCCATGATTCTTTATTAAATATCCAATGACTTCTTAAAAGATCCTAATTTTACTTCTCACCCAATTTATCTTAAAATACGAATTTAAAGACATAATTGAACACATAAGGTTAACATAAATATTAAAAGCACATAATATGATATTTAAAATTAGTACCTAGGATTAGGGTCGTTACACTCACTCCCCTTAAGGAAAATTCGTCCCGAATTTTAAAAAGACTTACTTGGGTTTTCAAATAACCAGGGGTATTTCGCTCTCATCTCCGACTCTAGCTCCCACGTTGCTTCCTCAACGGTATGATTCTTCCAAAGGACTTTCACTATAGGGATACTCTTAGTTCTCAACTCCTTAACTTGGAATTCTAAAACTCTTAACGGTTCTTCAACATAAGACATGTCCGCTTGGACATCATCGGGGGGAGAACTCAAGATATGAGAAGGATCATGACAATACTTCCTCAGCATAGAAACATGGAAAACATCATGGAGTAAGGAAAGAGACGGAGGTAATGCCAACCGGTAAGCCAAATCACCAATCTTCTCTAAGATCTCAAACGGACCAACGAACCTCGGAGCCAATTTACCCTTATTACCAAACCTTTTGATTCCCGTCCTCGGAGAGACCTTCAAGAACACAAAGTTACCAACCTCAAAAGATAAATCCCGTCTTCTATTGTCGGCGTAGCTTTTCTGTCTACTCTGAGCCGTCTTCAATCTATCCCGAATAACCTTGATCTTCTCCGTAGAATCTCGAACCAAATCCGGGCCCCAAAGTCTCGCTTCACCAACCTCGTCCCAACACATCGGAGATCGACACTTCCTACCATACAACGCTTCATACGGAGCCATCTCAATGCTAGACTGATAACTGTTGTTGTAGGCAAACTCCACTAAAGGTAGATGATCCTCCCATGACAATTGGAAATCCATCACACAAGCCCGTAACATATTCTCAAGTATCTGAATAGTTCTCTCGGACTGACCGTCGGTTTGAGGATGAAACGCCGTACTGAAACACAATTTAGAACCCAAGGCTTCATGCAATGCTTTCCAAAATCTAGATGTAAACCTCGGATCTCTGTCAGAAACAATACTAACTGGAACCCCGTGAAGTCTCACAATCTCCTTCATATACAACTGAGCTAACTTCTCTAACGAAAACTTGGTTGATACCGAAAGAAAATGAGCCGACTTCGTCAACCGATCCACAATAACCCAAATAGCATCCATCTTCTTCGCGGTAAGAGGCAAACCCGAAACAAAATCCATCGAGATCCCTTCCCATTTCCATTCCGGAATATCCAATGGTTGAAGTAGTCCCGCCGGTCTCTGATGTTCAGCCTTAATCTGTTGACAAGTCAAACACTTAGAAACATAGTCCGCAATTTCCCTCTTCATTCCATTCCACCAATACCCACGCTTCAAGTCTTGATACATTTTGGTACTACCCGGATGAATCGCAAACTTGGACTTATGGCCATCCTCTAAGACACGCCTCTTGATTTCCGGTGACGAAGGAACGCAAATTCTCCCTTGAAAGGTTAAAATCCCCTCTTTATTCAACGCAAATTCCCCGGATTTCCCATCTTGCACTTGATCTAAAATTTTCTTCAACTCCGGATCACCTTGTTGAGTTTCCTTCAAATCTCCATACAATGTAGGAACGGCTCTAACATTCGCAATGATTACCTCGCCCTTTAATTCTCGGGAACTCAAAGCTGTCACATACGCCTTTCGGCTAATCGCATCCGCCACTACATTGGCCTTCCCCGGATGATAAGAAATCACACAATCAAAATCCTTCAAAAACTCTAACCATCTTCTTTGTCGGTTGTTCAACTCCTTTTGGGTAAATAAGTACTTCAAACTCTTATGATCGGTGAATATCTCAAATTTCGCCCCATAAAGGTAATGCTTCCACTTATGCAACGCAAACACGATCGCCGCCAATTCCATATCATGAGTAGGGTAATTCTGTTCCGCCGGTGATAACTTCCTAGAGGCATACGCAATAACTTTCCCATTTTGCATTAGAACACAACCCAAACCCGCCTTCGAGGCATCACTATAGATCACAAAATTCTCACAACCATCCGGAAGAGTAAGAACAGGAGCCGTCGTCAACCTCTTCTTCAACTCGCTGAAACTTTCTTCACATTTAGAATCCCATACGAATGATACATCTTTCCGAGTCAACCTAGTCAATGGAGTCGCAATCCGAGAAAATCCCTCAATAAACCTTCGGTAATACCCCGCCAAACCAAGGAAACTACGAACCTCAGTCACAATCGAAGGTTGCTTCCAATTAACCACGGCTTCAATTTTCGAAGGGTCCACAGAAATTCCCGAACTCGACACTACATGCCCCAAGAAAGAAACCTGCTCAAGCCAAACTCACACTTGCTGAACTTGGCATACAACTGCTTCTCCCGAAGAACTGACAAAATAATCCTCAAATGATTTTCATGCTCTTCCCGGGACTTAGAATACACGAGGATGTCATCTATGAAGACCACCACAAAACTATCAAGGTAAGGCTTGAAAACACGGTTCATCATATCCATAAACACAGCTGGAGCATTAGTCAACCCGAACGGCATCACAACAAACTCATAGTGACCATATCTAGTTCGGAAAGTTGTTTTGGCAATATCATCCGACCTAATCTTCAACTGATGGTATTCGCTTCTCAAATCAAGTTTTGAGTAGATAACGGAACCTTGGAGTTGGTCAAATAAATCATCTATATGCGGAAGAGGATACTTATTCTTTATAGTGGCTTGGTTCAACAAACGATAATCTATACATAATCGTAAGGTACCATCCTTCTTCCTAACAAATAGAACCGGTGCTCCCCACGGAGACACACTAGGGCGAATAAAACCCCGATCTAGCAATTCTTGCAATTGGACTTTCAACTCTTTTAACTCGGCGGGAGCCATTCTATAGGGTGCTTTAGAGATAGGGGCGGTACCGGGTACTAAGTCAATACAAAACTCTACCTCACGATCCGGAGGCATAGAGTACTCACTAGAAAACACGTCACTAAACTCATTCACAACCGGGACATGAGCTAACTCGGGGGACTTCTTATTGGAATCTACCACATAAGCCAAGTAACCCGTACACCCCTTAGATAGCATCTTTCTAGCTTTTAAGGCGGAAATAACATGTAAACCAAACATAGATTTATCCGCATCAAATATAAAAGTAGGCACATCAGGCATAGCAAATGAGACTCGTTTTCTACGACGCCTACCAAAGCATGACACCGACTCAACCAATCCATCCCAAGGATCACATCAAAATCACGGATTGGTAACTCGACCAAATCTACCGGCAATACATGCCCACATATAGTCACATCACAACCACGATATATCAGAGAAGATGCAAGGCACTCTCCCATAGGAGTAGAGACCTCCAACACATAAGGCATAGATTCAGGCAAAATATGCAATGAGAATGCAAAATGAGATGCCACAAATGAATGGGAAGACCCGGGATCTATAAGAATGCGGGCCTTAACTCCTGAGACAGGAACTATACCTCTAATGACAGCATTAGGATCGACCTCTCCTCGACCCAAGGCAAACACTCGACCTTGGACTCTATCTTTGGGTTTCCCGTCAACATCTCTCTTCACACCACTACCTTGTCCCCCTTCACCACTACCCAAAGCTTGCTTACTCTGCCACTTGGGACAATTCCTTCGGAAATGGCCTGTTGACCCACACTCCAAACACTTGCCTTGCTTGCTCCAACACTTGTCCTCCGAATGCCCTTGCCTCTTGCAATATCCACACAATGCCCCAGACTGACTCGGAGTCGAACGATTTGCTGGCGCCGTTACGCTTCCTCCTCGATTTGCTCCCGAAGTGAATGTCCTTGGCTGCCCTCTGTTCTGTCCCGAACCTTGACCTTGGAATCTATTTCTGTTTCCGCCTTCATTTTTACCCCGATGCTCCTCTATGTCATTCTCAATCCGATACGCCATGTTCACAGCCGCTTGGAAGTTGGCGAAGTCATGAGTCAAAAGCTGCTTCCGGAACTCCACCCTTAAGCCTTTCACGAACCTGTAGATACGCCTCTCTTCATCCGGTACCAAATGAGGACAATATCTGGCTAACTCCGTAAACTTTGCTGAATACTGTGCTATAGACATTGCCCCTTGCTCCAATTTCAGAAACTCAACCTCTTTCTTATCTCTAGTCACCATCGGAACGAAGTGATCCCGGAACTTACGTGTGAAATTTTCCCAAGTCTGCGGTGTCAAATCCCGGTCCCAACCATCCTTCACTACCTGCCACCAGTGCTCCGCGGGTCCTTCCAACTTGAAAACGGCACATCTCACCTTTTCTGCATCCGAACTCTCCATAGCCAAGAAAATCTTGTTCATCGCTTCAAGCCATCTCTCCGCCTTTACCGGATCCGGATCCCCGCTGAAGCTAGGAGGAGACATCTTCACGAACTTCTCTAGACCATGGTGCCCTTGCCTACCTTCGGGTTGTTGTTGTCCCCTACCTTGATTCTGATTTGCCATATTCTGAAGAAACACTCGGAACATATCCATCATTTCGGCATTCGGATTACCAACATCACCCAAAGCCCGATTCTGATCACCATCATTTCCCGCCATTATAACAAACTCCTGCATTAAACACTCGACGTCAGTTATCACACACTCTCACTCAGCTAGACTCTACCCGAGAACTCTAACCGAGCTCTGATACCAACTGTGAGGACCCCGACCCGGAACCTACACGTGTCCCGAGTTGGAGCGTCCCCAAACTAACCCAAATTTACTAAACTTTTAAAACTTGGATTTAACTTTCACATATAAACATCATTAACATTGTCATTTCAAAATAACTCCACTCCTCTCCACTTTGGAGGAGGAGTTGACCAACTTTGAAAACATTCCCTGTTTAGTTACAAAAGATATTGGTTTTAACGTAGAAATGTAAAGTTTATAATTACAAACTCCTTAAAGGAATTATAACAAAATATATTTTCTACGCCAACCTAACGTACCCCGACAATACCCAAAAGCTCACTGCCAAACTCCTTTTCGCCCTTACTTGGTCTGTCCGCCTGTCTCGGGATCTAAAAACATTAAAGGGAGAGGGGTGAGAATAAATCTCAGCAAGCTATTATGAACGCAGCAATATGCCAAATAAATGCAACACATAACAAGTCGCACATAACACATTGAAAAAGCTGTAAACATATTCAATTACCTTGGTTTACCTTTTCCCGTCTGAACAATAGTCGTACAACATTGGGTATAGTAATACTCCAATCTTACAGTGAGCTGCTTAAGCAATACTCACATCTTATAAGACCCGTTTTTCAGGGAACCAAATAAGATAGTAGCAACTCTGTAAGGCTTTTGGCTCACTACAGATGCTATACCCCGACCTGTGGCCACAGGAGGGGACGGTCACAGATATAACATAATCCGATCACATTAGGTCACACTTCCATAATTGATCGTATTATGTTATACCCCCAACATCAGCTGATTAACAAATATCAAGCACATAATAGTTACTTGAAACATAATCCACAAAAAGGGATAACAATATAGCAACATGGTAAAATATACTCATGTCCAACCAATATCATAGTGCAACATTTATTCAATACACTATGCATAATATAAACAATGTATATGAACTCAAGTAAGGCAAGGAAGTATCATCAATCCATCCTACAAGGTCATTATACAATAATACAAAGCCTCTATGAAGGTTCAAGTTCAATTTACCAAGTGGGAGTCACAATTCATAAGTCACCAAACAAGATTGCCAAACTAATTCTGGTTCAGATTGAAAGTTAAATTTCTGGGGTCTTGGGCGACCGCCCATACCACTTGGGCGACCGCCCAAGTGGATTTCAAAGTGACCCAAAGTTTCTGCCCTCTTGGGCGACCGCACAGCACTTCTTGGGCGACCGCCCAAGAGGATTTTCCAAGGCACCCTAGTTTCTGGCATCATGGGCGGCCGCTCATGCCCCATTGGGCGACCGCCCAAGTGCCCATTCAGACTTCCCCAGATTTCATCTCTTCTTCCTAGTTTCATTTCCCTTTCTTTTATTCTAACCCAATATCCAAGAACACCAAGAGGATTACCTAGCTTTACCAAGTTCCACATAAAACATGTAATTCCGAAATAATATAGCCCTAGATTATTTCTCACTACAAATTCCACCCATTTTATTACTCTCTAGATTACCTTCCTTGAACATTAATTTCAACCTTTCTCATTTACAAATCATCCAATTCATATAAGTTTTCCAAAGCATAAAACACTTCATAAGAACAAGAATATCATTCAAGAGTTATGAACATTTAGAAGAAAGGAAGTCATAACAACTCACCTTAGCCAATACAAGATGAAATGAAGCTTTTCTAGGCTTGATCAACTCCCTTAGATGTACCACTCACAAAAGGACACTTGGATTTGAAAATGGTTGAGAAATGAACTTGGTAGGAGTTTAAGAAATTGAGGCTTTCACAAGGCTCTTTCCATGGAGAATTGTAGAGAAAATGAGAATGATGAGGGAGATGAATAGGAAAAGTAGGGGAAGAGTGAAGGGAAGTATATGGGAGGTATGGGGAGTAAGTATGTGTCATTGACTAAGGGTGAAGGGGAGTATTTTATGGTATGCCCCCCCCCCCCCATGCCTAGATAAATTTTTAGGCTTTCAACATTTAAATTTAAATCCCTTACCACTTATTTATTTTACCCATTTATCCTCCTCTTACTATTTATCTATTTTCTATTTTTATTATTTCCCATGGTTCTTTATTAAATATCCAATGACTTCTTAAAAGATCCTAATTTTACTTCTCACCCAATTTATCTTAAAATACGAATTTAAAGACATAATTGAACACATAAGGTTAACATAAATATTAAAAGCACATAATATGATATTTAAAATTAGTACCTAGGATTAGGGTCGTTACAACACTAGGGGCTCCATATGTAATTTTTTTGGTCAGTAGTTAAGGGCTTTATAATGGAATTTGATGAAAATTTTGTTATATGCTCATGTGCCTGACTAACAGATTGGTTAGTTTGGCATTGTAACTAACTTTTAAAAGGGGCTAAATGATATACTCCCTTCGTCTCGCTACAAATTACACATTTTTTTTATTGGACGTCCCGCTACAAATCACACTTTCTAAAATGGCAAAAAATCTTTACTATTTTACCCACTAATTATCTCTCATACTTTACTTTTATACTCACAACACCAATCAAATCACTATTTACTACCCCACTTTCTCTCTCCAACTCACTTTTCATACTCATAACATTTTCTCTATTATTTTTTTCTTAATTTATGCGTAAACAGTAACTGTCTTATTTGTAGCGGGACGGAGAGAGTATATTAAAAGTAATGGAGGGTGAAAAAAATAATAATTTAGGCCAATCAGACTTTTAAACCCTTGTACTATTATGAAGCTGCGGTTTTAATCATCATTGTTTTTTTTTTGGCAATTTTAATCACCCTTCTAATATTATGCAGTCATATTAACCTTATTCCCAAACTCCGTTAAAAAATCTAACTTTTGTTAAAAAAATCTAACTTTCGTTAAAAAAATCTAACTTTCTTGACTGCAATTAGCTTCATTAAGACTCTTAATTTTTTGTCCTTGATTCTTCAAACCACCAGATGTTTGGCTGCTTCCATGACCGAGAAGATTTGACTCTTGGTTGTCAATTGCTTCATTTAACCTTTTACTTGTTATGTTTCGTTAAATTATTTAACGAAAGTTAGATTTTTTTAGCAGAGTTTGGGAATAAGGTTAATATGACTGCATAATATTAGAAGGGTGGTTAAAATTGCCAAAAAAAAAAAAACAACGATGGTTAAAACCGCAGCTTCATAATAGTATAAGGGTTTAAAAGTCTGATTGGCCAATAATTTATATCCCCTTCATCTCTCTCTCGTCATTCCAACTCCCAGATCTCACCCTTTCCCTCCCACCCTTTTCCTCCCTCCCACACCGCCTTTCTCCCTTGGCGTACCCCTTCCACACCTCGCTGTCCCTGATTCAAGATAAACATCAAGATCTTAGACTCTCGCTTCAAATTAGCAGCCATGAAAGTTGCTCGAGCTTTACGCTGTCGTCAATGGATTCCGACTCCATAGCTGATACTATTAAGTCGTTTTTTTCTATGGAAGCTTCTTCGTCGGCAAACACTTCAGCTATGGAATTTTAGAGCTTCCCACCACGGATTTATTGCCGCCGTCAATGGATGTCGTTTTTGCAACCGTTTGTTCAGCCAAACACAAATGCGGGTTTGCTTTTAATTTCAATATTCTATTTGAGTGTTATTTGTTTTTGTTGGATTTTTGAATCAAAAACTTAAACAAATTGTTAGTTTTATTGCTTATGACGGGGATGTTGTGATGTTTGCGGTGACTCCATGGTGGTTGCAGCTGGTGCACGATGGTGTAAAGTGGTGGCTATGGTGGTTGTAGGTGGTGGAGGATGGAAAGGCTAATGGAAGATGAAGAAATAGTGTGGGGTTGGGTGGTGGATGTGTTTGCGAATGAGTATAAACATGTGTGGTTTTTTTTTTCTTTTTTAATTTTTGGATACATTTTTTTTTATTTTCATGAATATTTGAATTTTTTTGGTTAGTGTATTTGTATTATTAATATAGCCAAAATTTAAAAAAAACGTTTTTTTTTTCTTAATATTAGAAAAAAAGTATTTTGATTAACCCGCTATTGACAGTGTTAGAGTAACAAAATGTCAGTGTAAACATTTTCGAGTGTAAACAGTTTCGATTCATGTATTATTAAGTGTCATTGTAAAAAAGTGTCAGTGTTAGTGTAATAAAGTGACAGTGTAAAGAGTGTCAGTGCATGTATTATTAAGTGACAGTGTTGTAAGTACCCCAATCTGGATCACCCCCTTTCAAACACACGGGAAACACCGCAGACTCATCAACGCAGTCTCGACGACCTCTGGCACTCAAAACCCTCTCAAAACCCCCAGCCAAACCAAGGGAGGAGCCTTTCTGGGATAAAAGGGACAAAAGGACCTTTTGGGAATTTTCAGGAAATTGGAAAAGCAATAATGGTCCGTACGGACCTCTTTGCTTTAATAATTACTGAATCCTCTTAAAGTCCACAATATTCCCTCAAATCCCGGGGAAAATGATTACCCCCCTGCAGAGTTGGTCCGTACGGACCTCTTTGCATGTCAACTTGGTCCGTATGGACCTTATTGCACATGGAACATCATAATTGCAAATATTCCTCCATCATCACAGATTCCCTCAAATCGAGGAAAACCAAAAGTCTGGATTACCAGGGAGGTCCGTACGGACCTCTTTGCACCAAATCTGGCACTATAAATAGAGGGCTCCCCCTCCTCATTTTCACACACCTCCCACTTCTCTCTTCCTCCCTAGGCCTTCTGGCTTCCCCTCTAAGTCCTTCCGAGGCATTCCCGGCCCCTTTCGGATCCTTCCGAGGCCTTCCGAGCTCCCTTGTGGTGCTCCGAAGCCTCCCCGAGCGCTCCCGCGATGCTTCCGCGCTGCCCCGAGGCACTCTCGAGGTACTCTGAGGCCCCTCGTGGTACTCCGAGGACTTGCCTGGTCTTTCCACGGTGTCCCGGCTCTTTCCGAGTCAAACCGGCGATCCCAAACCACGCCGAAACTCTGCCCGAGTGACTCCTGCCATCTCAACGCACGCCGAACCTTTGCCCGAGTGATCCCGACGATCCCCCCGCACGCCGAACCTCTGCCCGAACGCAGCCTGCAACCTCAACTCACGCCGAAACTCTGTCCGCAGACAACCGGTCCCTTCCCGAAGCAATCCCGATCCGTACCGGAACGCTACTCCGACCTCAAACACTATTCCCCAGCGGAAGACAGACACAAACCAACATTGGTAAGGCTTCCTTCCATTACTATTTCAATACATTTCCATACATAGCATACAATGTAGACATCCGATACAGCATGCATTTTTAAAAACACACACACACACACAACATTTAAAGGATATTAGGGGTATCCGAAAGACTCGTTTTACGAGGCGACTCGGGTGAGCTCTAATATTCTAATATTCTCTTCCCGAGGAGTCATCTGACCTCCGAACTCAAAATCTCATCACACAAAAACAGTTTAAAATTATCTTTAAACTGATGCCCTTTTTCAATGTTTTGGGCTTAATAAAAACGGCGTGGCGACTCTACAAATGCGAAAACAAACGGCGAGACAAAACCGCCGCCAACGCGAAAGATGCCAGATGCCGGGGCGCGATCCGTCGCTGCCTCTCGGATCCGGGTAATTTCAGTTGGCGACTCCGCTGGGGACTTTTTGTTTTAAAAACTTTTAAACAAAACAAAAGATTTTTAAAACGATGATGAGGGTCAAACTTTCATTTTACCCCTTTCTTTAAATGTTGTGTGTGTGTGCACGTGCTTCGTTTTTATTTTACAAAAAAATAAAAATAAAAAAAAATGCATCAATATACATCTGTGCATACATTTAAAATTCTTCGAAAAAAAAACTTCTGTTTTACTCAGAAAAAGAATTTTAGAAACCGCACACTACGCGCACTGCTGCCTCGGTTACACCGCACGCTACGCGCACTGCTGCCTCGGATACACTGCACACTACAACCCTCAACCCGGAGTGGTCTCAGTTGCAGTCCGTTTGGTCTTCCTAGGCCTCTTGGACGCGCACGGGATCATTCCAAACATCCCATCCTAGCCAGTGTCAACCCTGCACGTTTGAGTCTTGAGTCACACTCTGTCTAGACTCGGTTGGTTTTACCCGGTCCAGGTGTCATACGGCTGGATACATATACCATGCCGGCCATTTTTCGAGTCAAGGCTCGGAACTCAAGATCCCTTGCGCAAGCAAAGCGATGAAAGGTCATGCTAAAATCTTGACCTGATCTTGATTTCCGAAGCTACACCTGCACGATGTTCCGTCCCGATATACATCCATGCTCACATGACACCATGTCATCACGCCTTTGATACGTCGCCCATGACAATATGACCATCCAACGCCTAACGTCACGTATCCCTTGCGCAAGCAAGGTAAAGAAAGGTCATGCCGAACTCTTGACCCGATCTTGACTCGATGGCCGGCTCGGTTCACTATTCACATGGCTAATGCATCAAAACGAACATGACAGGCTCGGTCCTTAGGTTCGATTTTTCTTTAGGCCGGTGGAAACCGCTTGCACTATAGGACCCTCGCACAGGCCGTCCACCCTGGGATGTCGAAATACAGGTGCAAAACGAGGGGCTTATAGCCGCACAGATGGTCTCCACTGACCCAGGATCTAGCATAGTTGCGAAAAAGAAGAGCAATCTTTTCCAACCTACCTAGGATTCTGAGAAAACATGTTTTAAGTAAAATTAAAACAGCAAAAAAAAAATCAGAAAATAAAAGAAACGGAAACCGCATGCCACGTGAGCTTTCCCCCTTTTATCCCGTGAGGCCATCCCTGTGTCTAAACCTTTCCCGTCACCCCCTCCAGCGAACCGAGAGTGGTTGAGAATACCTGAAAGCCGCCTTTTCAGTATCGAGGTCACAAGGTCCGATAGCCCTTCCAGTTCAACGGTCTGCACCGTCCGCTACTCTCCCATGACGGGATCATCAGATAACAGTGAGGGAAATGGAACCCCGCCACTAAGGAACCTCCTGACAATGGAGGAGGTGCTGCGAGCCTTCGAAACCATCAAGAAGCCCAAGAGGAACAGCAAGCCTGGATCGTAGACACCTTGCGTCTTCGAGGAACAGTTGCAGTTCCCCAACCTGACGGAACCTTTGTTCTCATAGAGGACGAAGACATACCGGCTCCCGGTTTCTCAAAGCTATCAGCAATTTCCGCCTCCGCCAAGCTACGAGATCCCAGCAACGCAAAATAGCTCTCGCTCAAAGCTCCTCAGCGTGAGTCAAGCAGCTCCGACATGCCCGCCTCAACACAGCCGGTTCCCGGCTCTGCACACCAAGTTCGCACTAACAGTACACATACGTGCTCGCTCCGTCGGTATCCCAATGCATCCCGGTATCCCCCAGGATTCAATCCTTTGCCTCTATACGAGCCTCGCAATCACAATCAAAAGTCCCCATGCTTACCAGGGATAGGCATCCCGAGCGGATATCCCGACATCTCAAGCTTGCCACACGCTAGTCCGCCAATTGGGGCTAACGAATCATTTCCCAGCCTCCCAAACACAACCCTTAGTGGACCTGGCAATCACGCCCTCAATTTCAACACCCAGGGTATGGGTTGGTATACACTCAACTACCTCCCCAAGACTCCCGAATGGCAATCCCATCGCCCAATCCACCCCCATCTTCGCTCGGTCCCCGAAAATGGTAACCCACCTCGCATACCGATCCTCACATGGCTTGGCTGATCGAACAAATGAAAGACATGCAAGGCAAGCTAGCTAGTTCTCGGAAGGACTCCCTCCCGCCTACCGATCCGAACAAAGTGGTCCCTCTCCCTCCAAATTTCAGGATGCCGAAATGGAAAAGTTTGACGGGACAGAATGCCCAAAACCCATATTGACACCTACGTCCCGGGTATGAGAGCTAAAGGGGCAACCCCTCAACAGATGGCGCATCACTTTCGGCATTCCCTCAAATCCACAAAGACTAAGGTGGTTCCTCAATGTGAAGGCGTAAAACCGCTCCACATGGGATCGATCGGTGAAATCTTCCCCGGAGAAGTATCGCGCCAACCTTGAATGGGAGACAAACCGCCATGACCTGCAAGCCACCGAACAAAAGGATGACGAACCGGTGGGCGAGTTCTACAAAAGATGGAACTGGAAGCTAAGCGAGATAATGGATCCACTTTCCAAAGAAGAGCGAGATGGACATCTTCCATTCCCGCCTCAAGCCATCTTTGAGGACCTTGATCGCCCACCATTTCTATCCGGATCTCCGTGCCATGGTCAACGCCGGACAAAGTTTGAAAAGACTCGAGTCTTCAAAAGGCAACAAAGAACCCCGCCTCATCTTACCGCTATCGAACAAACTCGGCAACTTCAACTCCCGCCCGACCAAAGGAAAGGAAGCAAATGAACAAGACACTACATTCGTAACGGAGCTCAAGTAAACCGCGATCAAGCACCCCCAAAGAATAACAATCCCCCTGGCTTCCCACAGTTCAAAGATTTAGATAACCTTGAAATGCCCTTGGGTCAAGTATTTGAAGCTTTGGTGAAACGAAATCTTCTTAAACCACTCGAGAATTTCCAACCGAAGACTCCCACACCCAACATGGATATGAGCAAGCACCGCGCCTTCCACAACTACCCCGCCACACCACCGACAATTGCTTCGTGCTCAAGCAGTGGTCCAGTGGGCTCATTGAGGAGGGAAAATTGGAACGCCCTCGTGGTCCCAATACCATCGGAAATCCATTCCCCCGAAACGACAGTGGTAAACTCAATAGCCTTTGACGAAACTCCAAGCGAGAGCAGACCCCCGCAATTTCGAAACCGTCGCATGCCTGTCCCGCTACGATCGGGAGCGTGAAACCGTAGTCAAGAGATCTCGTGACCGGAATTCCGACAAGAACGCCCAAGGGCAACCGTCTCCCTACGATCTTTGCCCGGCCAAGGCATACAAATGGATGGATCGAACGTTCCCAGTAATGCATCGAGTCAAACGGTAGCACGGGAAGCGGTTTAGCCTTCACAGACGATGACTTGCCAATATGTGAGAATCGGCACAACGAAGCCCTCCTCATCCTCATAAAAATAGAGATGTTCTTCCTCCCGAACGTCTTGATTGATAACGGCTCCGCAGTCAACATCATCGCTTTGAGCACACTGAAACGACTCCGCATCGACCGTTCTCTAATAAGGCCTTCACCTCGGGTAATCCGAGCCAACGATTCCACTGCACGACCAATCATAGGAGTCATCAATTTGAGGATCCATTTCGACGTACAACTGGAGTCGGTAGAGTTCCAAGTCGTGGAAATCAAACCAACCTTCTCTGCTTTGTTGGGACGACCTTGGATACATCAGATGAAAGCAGTATCATCTACTCTTCACCAATGCGTGAAATTCATCAATGCCAATGGAGCGATCGAAGTGATCCGCGGAAGCAAGCAGTAATGGCAAGTGTTTGGCCGCAAGCTATGACCCGCAGGAAGGTCCCGACATGACCGAATACTCTTCCCGCATAATTCTCCTACCCCGTCCCGCTACAAAGTGGATCCTTACATCCACGCTCTAAGCCGCGAAGAGCCGGAAATCGAAGAACTCATGGGTCGGGATGACAACTCGATATATGCGATCGTGAAGAATGCTTGAGAGAGGATTAAGAGATGGATGCCCTAATGGAGATTGATCGAGGAGTAGACCCTTACTTCGCCGAAAACCCTCTTGCAACCGGCTCATCACCGATCCCCGGTACAAGACAACCCTCTAGCCGACACTCTCGGATCTTACGGGGACAAATCCATCACAGCCTTAGTTCAATTCAACATTCCGGTGTCCGACTGGACGAACAGTGGCGCAACCTCCTCCAAGGCTTAATCAGGGAAGGAGATATAGCATGCCCTCGAATCGGACATTGTAAATGTCGTCCAAGCAAAGATCCTGCATAAAGAGGCATTCTATGAAAGTGATCAACATCGGCAAGAATCAACTCCGACCGCCGAATGCTTCGCCCTCCTAGAAGTAGCCCTCGCCGACTTCTATCATCAAAAACCCCCAAGGACTGTGGCAACACTAATGGAGGGACGTCATCGTGGGAGCAACCAAAAACCTCCGCGATCCGGTTTGAAATCGAACCGCATGCAAGCTATTTTCCGGGACTCATGCCAAGGGAAGATTGGCCACCCGAACCAGCACCACTCCCTCTAGAGCTACAAACACCGAGAGTAATGAAGCTCGGTCCAATCCCTCGTCGCCTATAGTCTAGCTTCGAGCCTTGTTGTCTGTGAATTCACATCTTTTGAGTCTTTTGACGGCTTTACGCCCGACGATTGTGAATCTTTGATCAACAATGTACAGTCTTCACGCTTTCAATAAAAGGTCCGACCTTCCAAAAAAATCATTTCATTGCATCTTTAACAAATGATGATATTAACTAATCAAAGCAGTTAATAACAATTCATCTATACAAAAGACAAACACATTAATTAAATAAATGCATCAAGCAAACATTTAAGCATGTTGTCAAACGAGAGAAAACCGGCCCAAGCCGCCGAGAAGGTTTTAATCACAACGATTTGCAAGATTGTCGAAGAGCCAAAGAGACGCAAGTCCGACGCCATTTCCAGCACACACCAGATTTTCCAATACCTCAAGAGCGGGGAAACCACCTTCATGAACAAGGAAGACCCACACACAGAAGGGGTCAAAACCAAAAGCATCATGGCCCTAAAATGCCTCGCCTCTCACTTCGTCATCCTCGGGGACATGCTATACAAGAAACGCTACCATGGGCCACTCCTACGCCGCATCGCCCAAGAAGAAGCAAACAAGTTCATGAACAGAAGTCCACAATGGGGCTTGCGGTCCCCACATGAACGCCGTAGCCCCGATGCAAATCATTCTCGGGATGGGCTACTACCGGATCTCCATGGAGGCAGTGCATCCACTTTGTCCGAAGCCGCGACAAGTGTCAACGGTTCTCCAACCTCAATCATCTGCCGCCCCACGATCTCTACCGCATGACTACACCCCGGCCATTTGCCACTGGGGAATTGACGTTATCGGGAAAATTGCTCCGCCAGCAAAGAATCGGTCACGAGTTCATCTTAGTAGCCATCGACTACTTCACCAAATGGGTCGAAGCCAAGTCCTACAAGGTACTCACCTCCAAGAAGGTCGCGCATTTCCTCAAGGAAAACATCATCTGCCGATACGGCATCCCAAATGAGGTCATATCGACAATGGCTCACACTTCGAAGGGGAATTCGACAGATCGCCGGCTGAATTCAAGATCACACGCCACAAATCTTCTCCTATCGGCCACAAACAAACGGCGCCGTGGAAGCAAAGAAACAAAACCTCGAACGGATCATCCGAAAAATGACCACCCGAGGACGAGATTGGCCCGAGAAACCGCACCTTGCACTTTGGGGCTACCGCACATCGCCGAAATGCCCACGGGAGAAACCCCATTTGCCCCGACATACGGGATGGAAGGTCCTTCCCATCGAGCTAGAAATTCCCTCACTCCGAGTCTTCTTTGGAAAATGACATCAACGAAGTCGAATGGCTCCGGCCGACATGACGAATTGGCTCACGCTAGACGAGCGACGACTAAAAGCCATGGAACACGTCCGAGCCTATCAAAGCGGGATGGCTAGAGCTTTCGACAAGAAAGTCAAGTCCCGAGACATCGTGGAAGGCGACCTTGTACTCAAAGAAAAGCCTCCCACTCGAACCAACCCACTGGAAAAATGGGAACCCACATGGATCGGCCCTTTCGTGGTTCAAAAGATCTTCTCCGAGGCGCCATGAAGCCGATGCACCTAGACGGCAATCCCTTCATGAACCCAGTCAACGGAAGCAAACTTCGCAGATACTTCGCCTAAAGAAGAACAACTGTGCATCTCTTGGCACTCCATGTAGTGTCGAACTACGCAGACCTGAGCCCTCTAGTCCGGGGGAACGTAGGCAACCTTAATTGGTCCGGTCTAAAAATACACAAAAAGTCAAAAGTTTGAATGTCAATCAAGACCTCCATCAAGCTACGCACTTTTCAAGAACACGCCCTAACAGTCACCTTGACCAAGTCAAACGACGGCGGCAACATCATATCAAAGGACCTCCGAGGGTCACTCAGCATCAAACAACTGACTCATGTCTGCTTCCAAGCCAGGGGCTTGTCTTTGCCTTCACGCGCTTCGAAAAAAAAATAAAAAAAAGAGAGCTCGAGCAAGGGCTCACAAAAAAAAACACAAAAAAAAAGAAATAAAAGAAGCTCAAGCAGAAGCTGGGAAAAAGAGGTCAAGAGCCCGACGCCAACAAGAGGCAAGGAAGCTGCGAAAAAGACCGTCAAAACGACTTGTTTGGAGATCACTCAACCTCTCAGCCAAGCACAAAGCCTAAGCAAAAGGGATTGCCGTCATGGCCTGCATCGCTTCATGCCCGCAAATGCAATGTAAAAGTCCAAAGATGGACGTCGACAAGGTGCACAAAAGAAACAAAGGCAAACAAGAGATCTTGCGTCTCGACAAAGCTTTAAAAGTAAATCACAAATCACTAACGGTTACAACATTTCTTGATGAGTTCAAGCACGGTCTACTCTCAAGTTCACAACATGCTAAAAGACAAACTTTAATACATTTAACAAATAATGTGTTTGCAAATGCAATGAATGGATACCTAGGAGGTCATTCCGCGCCATCTCGCGCTTGTCCCCTCGCCATTCTTTCCTTTCTTCCCTCGTCCCGGCGAGTCTTCTTTCGCTCCACGTGAACCAACTCTGCGTCTCTCGGTCCGAGATCGGGGTCCTCCCCGTAGAGTCAAACAATCCAAGTAGCTCTCGGGGCTTCATTCGCCCGTGCTTCGGCTCGGATCTCCTCCCCGCGAGTCCGCAAAAGAGGACCTCTCCCCGTCGCCGGTCAACTCTAGTCTCGTAGTCAAACAAAGTGTCTCCCGTCACATCCAAAGGGTCGACCGGGCTTCGGCACTCCTAAGGCAATAGCTACTACGGCAACCGGGTCCTGTAATCGCTACACGCCCGCTCTCCAAGACCACTTGGGATCGCCCAACACACTGCTCATACCGGGCCAGTACCGAGTCGTCAATACGACGCTCCCCGACGTCTAAGGAGTACCACCGAGGGAAAGCGGAATACTTCCATACCCTCGTAAAATACAAGAAGGCACCTGAAGCCGCCATACAAAGAGGAACTACCTCCGCAAAGCAGCAAGGTCATCCTGCCAACAAAGGCTCCCGCTTCATCCCAAACCGCCGGAAACAAGCGACGGAATATAGAAGGAGGACCAAGACAAACCTGGAACTCGACAACGTAGGACCCTTCCTGCAAGATCCTCCTAGTCTCAATCCTCCCGGTGCGGAACCCACCAAATGGATCTCGATGCGTACCAAGCCGTGCCATCCATCTCTCCTGTGCGGATCGATCCATATCCAACAAAGAGGTCGCTGAGCAAATGACCACGGGCTAAACGACGTCGGAGCCTCGGGCATGGCCTCGAAGTCTCTCTCGCAGCCCACAAGGTGAGCAAAGCGGGGCTTCCCCTCTCATGAACCGATCCCCGGGCCGCCACGGCCGATACTACATGAAGAGTCTCCCCAAAGACCAACGGGACAATATCCTCTCCAACTCTGCAGTGCCCAACCACATCTAGCAAAGCGCCATCGCAAATGCCAAGGGAGCCGACTGTGAAAAGCGTCGCCATCACGCACAAGGCAAATGCGTCCCAAGAGACATCACTCTCATCATCAACCATGAACCGCTCCGAGCGGCTCGAAATGTCGATATGACCCGAATCAAGGATCATGCCCCCGCAATTCTTCCAACGAAGTACGAAGAAAGCCTCGCAAGCTTCACGCTCACCGCAAAGACCACCCATCAAAGGAAGCGAGATGGCCTCCACCTCCTGTCCCCCCATCAAAGCTCGAAAATCCTCAAAAGTGGGCACCATTTCATTGTAGGAGAAACAAGACACGTGCCTCCTAACATCCTGTAACTTCGCGGCAGCCCGCAACAAATCCCAATCAGAACCAACTCCTTAAAAGACCAAATCGAGCAAAGACGAAACCTTGCCTCGAAAGCCCGTCTCGATGCCTCATACGGCGCCGCATCCACGTTTTCACCGCTCAAGGAAGTGTGCTTGCCTCTCCGGCGAAAGCCTCGGTAAAATTCTAGGGACGTACGAAGAATCCATGACAAAAATGGAGGTTCCTAGAGGAAATGGGGAAGAAAGCTTGAAAATGGCCGCAAATGGGGAAATGAGGAAGAACCGGACATCGGAAAGCATTTATCTCCTTCCCAAAAGCAAGGTTGGTCCGTACGGACCTCTTTGCATGCTAAGTATGTCCGTACGGACCTCCTTGCAAAACAACCCATTTCCCCAAAGAAACAAGCATAACAACCACTGTCCTCGCCAGACCTTGCTCCAAACCGCCCAAACACCGGCCAAAGCCATTCCCGCAAACATACACTACCCACAAACTCACTCTCACTCACGTGGCATGCACAAAATAAAAATACTAGCAACAATTTCTAGGACAATTCCCAGGAATCCCAAAAATGACATTACATCTTAAAATAAAATGCTGTTTGCCGTGCAAATACGAGTGTTTTATTACAGGTACATCAAATGTCTGTTGCTAAAAAAAAAAAAAAGAGAAGACATGGAAAGAGGGAAAGCAAATGGACCGTAATCCGACTCTTCAGCATCATCATCATCCTCGCCGAGGTCCTCCAGAGAGAAGTCGGGCATCCCTGTGAACTCGCCCGCCACGTCCTCGTCATCAGAGTACCGAGCCCCCGCCGGAGGCTGCCACTCAAAGTAATCCGAAGGATCAAATCCGACGAAAGGATCAAAGAAAGAAGGCTCTGAGGATCCCTCACCCTGTGCGTCCTGAGGAGGGAAGAACTGATAAAAGGGCTGCTGCCTCGGAGCTCCCGAAGATGTCCCGGCATCCATGCTATGCCGCCCCCTCGAAGGTCCCTCCTGCTGCGGCTCCGGCTCGGCTCTCGGTGGAGGAACGTCTACAGAATGCCTCGAAGGCATAGGCTGGTACGCCGGCACGCGTCGCGAAGACCGGCAAGACATCTTCGACGCCATCTTCTTCGCAAATGACCTCATCGCCACATAACGACGAGTCAGCATATCATAGGCTCTCCCCGGGACCTGCACAAACAAGCAGCCAAGGAAACGCTCAGCAATACAGTTATACTCAACAACAAAAAGAGAAAAAAAAATACAGAAAAGATGCCAAGATGGAAAAGAGTCAGCACACTCACCGATCTATCGGGGTCCACTCTGTATGCAGCAGGAGCCTGCTCAGAAACGGGTACAGATACCCTCCTCCTCGATCCGTCCCCATGGACATACGTGAAATCCGGCCCCGGCATCGGAACCTCTGGGGGAGCCTGCGGGCCAGCCTCCCTCTCCCTCGCCAGTACCTGTGGCGTCCTCAGCTTCCTCCTCACGAAGGCCCCGTACTCCTCTCCATACAAAATGAACTCCTCGGCGCCCACACCGCCAAGGTACCTCTCAAAATCAAGCACATCCATATCCCGGGAATCAAGCATCCCAAAAGGAGGGTCCCTCGGAGCCACGGGAAGCACACCTGGGCCATGCTGCCAGAAGACCCGCTCCCCCAGGTACATGACGTCGCAAGTCAGGCCCCATAAGCCAAAACTCTCATAAGAGACAATTCTATAGCTACAATCCAAACAACTTTATTTCATTTACATCTATCTGTGTAAAATAGTCCATCAAACATGTGAATTGAAAGCATGGATGGGAATTGATAATGCAGTAGGTGATGGGACAATTCTATAGCTACAATCCAAACAACTTTATTTCATTTACATCTATCTGTGTAAAATAGTCCATCAAACATGTGAATTGAAAGCATGGATGGGAATTTAAAGTAACATAAACTTAAATTACATTGATAAAAATAACACAAACTTATATTACATTGATAAAAATAACACAAACTTATATTACATTGATAAAAATAACACAAACTTATATTACATGAAGTAAAAAATAACACAAACTTATAATACATAAACTTAAATTACATAAAAATAAACTAGTCATTTCCCAAATACTTTCTCCACGAGAAGACGTTTCATTTCTTCATCTTGTGGCGATAGGTTGTCTTTTGCCAACAAGGTATTCAACAGAATAACATTCATTTTCATAATTTCCCTTTCATCCTTTCGACGTTCCATTTCAATTTTATTTTCTTCCTTTTTACGCTCCAGTTCAATCCTTTCATTTCCCAATTTGTTCATCAACTCAACTTCATTGTTTCTTGTGAGCCTCAATGCATGAATTTCGCAAGAAATCATCGGAGATATGAGATGATTCGATATCTTACCTTTTCCTTTCCTTTAGCCGCATCTCTACCTTCAGACGAAGAATTGATGAATTTTCACCAATTGGAGTTTCGGGTTTGAAGGGGTTGAATGCTCTACACCTTCATCGGTCCTTGATCTTTTTGAGTCATCACGACTTTCTTCAGTACTCTCTTCATATTCAGAACGGACTCATGTTGCATTGCGATTCAAATGTAACTCCCACTTGGGATGTTTACTCATAACTTTTTCAAATACATGCAAATTAGTGAACTTGCTATCACCGGCCTCATAAATTGTGTGAGCTTCTATCTCTATATCTTTCTTGCTCATTCCACTTCTTCTCCGATCATATGCTTCTCTATATGCAGCAATCCATTTGTTCACGTTATCGTTAAGTCGTTTGTAACGGCTCCTACACATTTGTGTATTTCTTTTGCGTATTTCCTCTGGATTCTCCATGCGAGCTTGATCAAATAATTTCGCTACTTTTGACCATACCACAGTACCCTTCTGATTATTTCCACGTACACTATCTTCACTTACAAAAATATAACTCGACATTAGAGCTACATCTTCTTTCACAAGCCAAGTCGCACATTTAGGCTCTTTTTGAGTATTTGTTTGTGTTTGTTCAAAATCTTGAAATAAATTTCGAGAAATATTCTGGGAGCTTTGGATATTTTCAGATGTAGGAATGAAATTATGATTCGGAGAAATTTGAGAATTTGAATCATTTTCGAAATTTGAAATATTATGAGGGTTCGCAGAATCCTGAGAGTTATAATAAAATTGAGAGTTTGAATAATTTTGAGGATTGACAAATTCCTCAGAATTATCAAATAAAGGAAAATTTGGATCCATGAGGGAATATTTTTTTTTTTTTTGGGAATTTAGGATAAAAAGGTTGGGCAAAAGGATGATAATTTAGAGTGAGAAAGGGAGTATTTGAGTTGTGTCTCAAAAAATATCAAACTGGTCTCTATTTATAGAGAATGAAAAAACAAAAATTTAGGTTAAATTTTTATTTTTTTAATAAAATATAAATATATTTATAATCATTTTAGAATTATATTTAAAAAGATAATTTAAAAATTGAGAGAACCAATTAAAAAAAGACACTTGGCAAAAGCTTTGAAAAATTGTGTTCAAGACCCAAATTGATCAACCGAACACATTTGGCCTGGTTGGTTCCTTGATTTTCTTTTTCATTTTCTTCTTTTCTTTTTTTTTTTTTTTTTTTTTGTCTTTTTTCCCCCCAACCCAACCCACGTTCGCTGATGAACTTGGTCTTAGGGCCCCCCAAAAATTAGTGATTTTAAGGACCCCAAATTTTTATCCAATCCATTTATTAATGGTAGACCCAATCATTTCTACAAAATTGGCTCAAGTTTTCTTCTCTCTTACCTTAATCTACAACTAGACAATAAACAGTTTCCTTCTATTAAATTACTAATCCGTCTTTAAATAAATGTCGATTTCTTCCCTTCTATTAAATTAGTAATCCCTTTGTTTTTAGATGCATTTACAAAAAACTACTTTAGAAAGATGGAAATTAAAAAAAAAAAAAAAAACACACACATAATTTCGAAATTACAAAAAATATATACTCCCTCCGTCCCGACCGACTTAGGACTTTTTGCCATTTTGGGCGTCCCACCCGACTTAGGACGGCCCAAAATGGAAACCTTAAATCACTATTCTCTCCACTCATTCTCTCTCCTACATTATTTTAATACTCACAACACCATTATAATTTACTATTTCCTCCACTCATTCTCTCTCCTATTTTTAAATTACACTCACAACATTTACCTTTTCCTTAATCCCCGTGCCATTTCAAAAAATCCTAAATCGGCCGGGACGGAGGGAGTATATATATATATATATTTGATTGATTTTTTTTTATCAGTTTTGGTCAAACAACTGATAATTTCAGTTATCACTTGTTTACAACTTATAACTGAAATTATCACTTGTTTGACCAAAACTGATAAAAAAAAAAATAGTTATTGTAATTTCCCGTCTTACATGTTTTTTTTTAGAATGCCATCTTTTTTAGTGAGTTTTTTTTTTTTTTTTTGTAATAAACCCTTGTTTTTAAATGAATATTTAAATGAATGTCAAATTATTTTTTTCAAGTTTGCACTTGAACAAGAGTAAATTTTGAAAATAAAAAATCGACATTTATTTAGTGACGAAAGAAGTATTTACTTCATAGGGCCTGCAAAAAAAATTAGCTTAGGGCCCCAAATTTCATAAGATCTGCCCTGATTTCAAGACCTAAATTGTCATTGTTGCTTTCAATTCGCTGGTAGCTTATTATTGTAAAATGCTTCTCTATACATCCAGTGTCTGGCTGTCGAGCAATCCAAACCTCGTAAAATCTGAGGTATTTACTTAGTATAACAAATTGTCAACATCAACTGTGTAAACAGTCAGCACCCCAGCGGTGTTAATATTTTCTAAGGAAAAAACTGCACCAGATTTGGCTTCCTCCGACACAGATGAATGTGATGTTAAAATATACAAGACCCATAAATGAAGGCATACAATATACGGAGAAGATAATTGACCACATTTTTGCAGTCGGATTTCTTCTTAGAAATATGACACCAGCAGAAAAAATGGAGTCATATTGCCGAACCAGTGATCCTAAATGTTTCTGTCCAGAACAGAGCCTTTCTTCAAATAGAGGCTTCATTCTTGAATTGGATAGATCCCATATTCCCGACTCCGGATTATTTCTGGGATTATCACTCATATGCAGCAACCTTGAAACCGACTACAAATAATAAAATATATATTAAAAAAAAATCCATCTGGGATTATTGACCATACTTAGAAATGAACTGTTCTCATTCAGTAACCTTGAAACTGACTGCGCAATATTTAATAATAAATAAAAGATACATCTAAACCCTCGATACTGCAGCGTCCATAGATAAAATATCAAGTTATACCCAAAAAAATTGATACGCCCTCCGACCCTAAATGAATGTCCAATTTTGGGGAAAGTTACTAAACCCTCCCTCAGCATACAAGTTTTAATTCACACATGCAATAGAGTGAGATCATTAAGGGTTTTTATGTACTTATGTGACTAAAAATGCTTAAGTTCAACATTTATAGCAAATGTCCCTCAAAGTTAAATTTGGACATTGATTTAGGAAGGAGGAAGTAAAATATAAGGTGACCTCCCTAGAGGACACTTACCTCAATTCTAAACTGTATTGTTGCCTTCTCGGATGAGAGCGCCTCAACCTGATCAGGAAAAAAAAAAAAAAAGAAGAGGTTTAAGAACAAAGATCTTCCAAATAATCACAGTAGGAGCCCAACAGTGTATTTTCAAGCATGGAAAGAAATAGAATCAGTCAGACAGACAGAACTGGTGTGTTAGAACATGTGTAGCTGTTCAAGAAATTAGAAATGTTATGCATTTGGAACATCAGCATATAGTATGTATCAGCAAGTAGTCCAATGCAAAATAAGTAGGAACTGATAACACACACAACAAAAAAAAAAAAACGGTTTTCCTTCAATGAAGTAACCAACTCAAAACTTTTCTGTCCTTGCTTACCACAAGACATCAGTTATCAGAAGTTCAACATCTTAATCACAAACCTGGGCTTGTTTTTGAATCAAAAGATCAGTTAGCTCAGCTGGCCAAGCCTTCGTTTAAGCTCAACTTCTACGTCAGTTGGATTTTTCATCTCCTTCCTGGTCATTTCAATGCTTGATTCCAGAGATTTTGCCTGTGTCAAGGAAAACTAGTGATGTTGCCAGGATTTTCCTCAACAGCAACACGCCGTTATAGTCTAATCGGCAGCACCTCCGGCTCCTTCTTCAGTCCTGCACAGCCACAAACGAGAACTAAGCCGGGGGCGACTCCGGCGTAAGCCCCTCCGGCGTGAGGATAAGTGTTTGCTTTTGGGTTGTAAATAATAACAGTAGAGAAAGGTGTTTGTGTGTGTAAAATGAACATACCTTGATGATGAAGACTACCTTTCGTATATATAGCCCTTCCCTCGTGCCATGCACATGACCTCCTCACGTTCCATGCCTCCTTACACATGTCACCACTCCATTGGTCCTTTATAAAAGTGAACTCTTAACACGTGATCACCGATCCCAATGCATAACCGTTCAATGGGTCCCATTTCATAGATATTTATATGCCGCCTCTTGTGAACCGCATCAATCTGGGATCCATCTCTCGCCAGGTTAGGTAAATCATGGCTCGTGTCGCCTTACCATAATGCCTCGCATCTCCTTTTTCGTCATTATCTCGCCGGCTTGCCTTACTTATCTCGCCATGATCTCCACGATATATCGCTATTACTGCCTTGATCTTTTCCCTTTTGTTGACCCTGGCGGGATACTTCCCCCCACATTTTCCTGCGATCCATATTTGGGCCACCTTTATCTTTATCTTCTTTTTGGGCTTTATCTCGCTTTGGGCCTATTTGCTACTCTCTCGCCACTGGACTTGGACCGGGCCCAACCATTATTATTAAGCAGCATCAGAAGCCCCTAAGTTTGAGGCGAGATTCATTTATGGTCTCGCCAAAAACTTGATGTTCACTGTCTCAAGTTCTGGCGACATACCTTCCTTCTTCAAGAAGCTTAAATGCTCATTATCCTATTTATATACGTGTCATCTTCCTGGCGAGCCCCTATAATTCAATGTGCCGTCATTTGGGAACTGTGCCAAATAAAAGGGAAAATTTAAAACGTTTTTAACCGTCCCATCAATCAATTTTTTCAAAATCCCTCTTACATATAAATACCCCTTTCTCTTACCAATTTCACTTTTTACTTTCTTAATCTTACCTTCAAATTCCGGCGAACTGTTACCTCGACTCCGACGAACTTTTCCTCCTATTTTCACCGTTCATTTCCTCCAAATTCCAGCGAACTGTTTCCCAAATCCAAATCCAAATCCATCCTGCATTTACCATTTGAAGTTGATTTTTGAAGTCCCCTTCATAGTTTCTAAAGATTGTTCCTTTACTTTCGGCGTCCCTTCATCTTTTCCGACAGTTCTTCATCTTCTCTGGCTGCTCTTCATTTTAACAGGTAATTTTTTCCAAAAACTTTTCATATTCTTTAAAACCCCGTACTTTGATCTTTTATTTCTGTCGATTCGTACGAATCCTGTTATTCCTTTTTATACACCTCTTTGACTTTATTCCCAAATTACCCTTTATGGCGAGATAGAAGAACTGTGCCAAGTTAGTTAGGTATAGGAGTCGCCAAGTTTCAGGTGATTTATACAGGCGCCTACGATCTGCTTGGGCGAGATTGCTTAGGGCTGATATAGTTAGGTTTCTTAGGTGAACATAAGGTGGATCTCTAATTAACTGACTCTCTTGAAATCCAAGGCCGCTCTTTTCTCCCCCTTCAGCCCCTATGTCCCATATTTTTACTTCCAACAAAGAACTGTTCCGACTTATCGAAAATAAATATGACTCCATCTTAATCAGCTCATCTGAATTCCCCTGTATCGCAGACCCTTTTTCCCGAAAGTAGCATGCATTATAACTCTGCTCTTTCTTCTTCTTCTTTCAGTGATTTCTGCGAGATGGCTAATCAAGGAACTTCATCTCCCGCAGCAACGTCAAACAATCCTCCTCCTACAAGAGTCCGAAGTCTGAACTTGGCTGAAGGTAACCTCTTTATCAATCCCGCTCATACCGAGCGGGATCTTCTGTTGCTCCCGACACAAGCTCCTCATTCCAAACCCTATTACCGATTGGCAAGTACGCATTCTACCATATGTACCGTTCTATTTACCACATTTCGACTATCAAGGAAGTACTTCCCTTGCTCATCTGCGACAAATGCGAGATGGTATAGTTATTTTTCCTTCACAACTCAAGGCTGGCCTTAGGATTCCCCTTGATCCTTTTCTATGTGAAATCCTATATAAAGCCCAAGCCATGATTACTGAGATTCATCCCAATGCCATTAGGATCATTACCTCCTTCATTACTGTTTGTCGCGCCTTAAGAAGAGAACCCACCGTTACAGCATTAGTTAGCCTTTTCAAAGGATACAAACAAACCACCAAACTTGACGATGACACAGAAGAAACCCGCCTATCCCTTCAATATCATCAAGGCCCCAAAATTCTTACTCCTTTGCCTACCAAAGTCCATAAGTGGCTGAGTGACCCACTTTTCGTTCTTTCTCGCGTCGGATGGTCTCATCCGGCGGACCTCGATGCCATAAAACCCCACATCATAACCCGAGATGCCTCAATGATCAGCGACAATTCCCTTTGTACCGCCATCCGTGCCCTCGTTACTCTTCCTGCTGATTCTCCTGATAATACTCCCCAACCTCTTATTTCCTGGAGGGGTATTTTGCGAGATAGATCTCTTCTTGATCAAGTCGGGTTAGCAGACAACTTGCCTGTTGCTCCGTCGCGAGTCCCAATAATTCATACCAACTTTGATGGCTGGGAGCAACATACGGACAACAAATACGCCCACGAGTGTCAGTCATGCAAGGGTACCCGTAATTGCCCCGCTATGAATGTCGTTAATTGTATGTCCCTCTTTAACCTTCTCTTCTTTTCAAATTGGCTTATACTCGAGTGATTTTATTTTTATATTTTCTTTTCTTTGCTTCCAGATCATCGAGCCAAATCTATGGAAAGTCGTCAGCGTGCCAATCGCGATACAGACAAGCGCAGGCAAAGGATAGCTCTTACCCGCAATGCTTCTCTCCAAGCTCTTCCTGATAACCTTCCACTACCCATATCACTTGATGGCAATGATTCCGAGGAGATTGCTCGAGAAAAATCCCAAGGTCCTTGTGACCCAAAGGCCAGGGCTAAACCTACCCACCCAGATAGCCGCGCCAAACGACAAAGAAGGATCGCCTCAGTTTACTCCAATGTTGCGTTTTCTCCTCGAGAGATTATCCCGCCCAATCCTACTATTGCTCCAGCTCTTCCAATCACTCAAGTTCTTCCACCCCCTCAAACTAATGTATTGTCAATCTTCGTTCAGCCAACTGGTGAAAATGTCATCTTGCCAACTTCTATCCCGCCAACTATTGATGTCCAAACTAAAGAGACTATTGGAATTCCCCTTTCTGACTCTGTCCGAACCAACTCTTCTGCTCAAGAAACTACTGTTATTGAACCCACTCAGGATGATGCTCCTCCAACATCCCACCACGTAGAAATCTGCGATTTAACCAATGTTTCTAGTTCTCCCCCAACTCCACGCGATCCCTCTACTTTTGGCAATCCCGCTGTTCCCAGCTGGCTTCAAGAAGATTTCGAGATGCCTACTGACTTTGATGGACTTCATGAACTGAGCCGGGAAGCTGCTAAGGTTCCCCGTCTGACGGGATTGATTAATGAAAATCGCGGGGTTGAGGAGAGTTTGATAGGAAGTTCAGCTTTGGCTCGTGTCAGCGACCCTATTCAAGTGCAGAACGTGGCTGGAATGGATGTGAACCATGCCACCTGCCAAGCCGGCATTCATCTATCATTGGTATGTTATTTTTCCTTTCCTTGCTTACTTTAAACTTTGTTCACAGTTGTTTTCAACTTTTCATTTTCTCTTAGGTTGGATCTTCCATCATGGGGATGAGTGAGGCAATCACTCGCCTTACCAAGGATAACAAAACTTTGAATCTCTCTAACCGCCTCGAGGAAAGATAAAGAGACCCTTCGCGACAGATTGGGTAGCGGGATGTTACCATCGCTACTATGGGAGAAGAGCGAGATAAATTGAACGCCGACTTATCCACCTTACGGAATCAACTTGAGCTTGCCAACACCGAACTTAATGCCGCTAAACTTGACCTTAACAAAGCTACTGCTGAAATTAATTCTCGCTAAGGATAGTGCCGCTAAGCTTCTAGCGACAATGAGTCGTTAAAGACGACTCATGCCGCCGACACTCAAATTCTTCAAGGCGAGATAACCAAGTTGCGGGAAGAACTAACAGGTAAGATTGCCGAAAACACTTCTCTAAACGCGTACGTCGCCAAGCTTAAAGATGACCTTCTTGATATTGGTGATCAAACTTCTTTACAAGTCCCGCGAGCAGCCGCCGACGCTCCCGAGATTCCCGCCATCACGATCGAGCGGCTTGCCCACCGGGGCTCAGAGCCAATTTTTAGTGAAGTATGTCGTCGTGGACATCCTATGGTTCCTTTCTCGGCTGATGAGCTTACAGACCTAGCGGAAGAAGATGCCTTACTTGGGAAAGCGATTTGGGATCCCTCTCCTATCCAAATCCCAAATGTCCTTCCTTTATGGAACGCACAATTGGAACAAAAACATAAACTTTTGGATGATGCGAAAGCTCTCGCTCTTGCGGCTTCAAACTCTATTCAACCCGCACCAACTGATGAACCAAATGCTTGAGCTTGACTTTGCTTTAGTACTTATCTTTCGATTGATTTTTGTAACTTGCCTTGGTGGCTAAACAATTTTAGTTTCTTTTACTTGAACCTATGTGCCTTTAGAAATGTAAATTTGCGGCCTTTGAGCTTGCCCCTTTCATCTTTATGCTTTATTTGCTTACTTTATTACTCATATCTCGCTTTTACTATTTTGTTTTGATAATTCATCAAAAATCTTCTTTTCGCATAACAGGTATCCCATACTTATACTCCCATCAAAAGAGTGAAGTCGTCTTTAGGCGACTTTACTTACAATGCATATCATGCAATTTATATCGATGCTGACCTTAGATCTCTTTCGCTTCTTTCTTGCTCTTTTCATGATTCTTACTTAGAATAATTTCCTTATTTTGTGTCTCCACATCTTTATTTGCCTTGCAAACCAAATATATCTTTCTTTCTTATATCTTTCCATATCTTTCCATCGACATACATTTACTTTCCTTTTCGCTACGTCTTTTCATATCATTTATGTGAGATGTGCTTTCTTTCATACATGCCGCATCTTTACATGCCATTCAAAGTAGACGGGTTTCTTTCTCGTTTATAGTCGGTATAGGCTTTCTTGTTTATCATCCTTAGACTCTATTTTTATAATCCTTAGACTTTTTTTCCTTTTTATAATCCATAGACTTTCATTTTTATAGTCCGTAGACTTTCATTTTTATAGTCCGTAGACTTTCATTTTTATAGTCGCATCCATATACATGCCATCCAGGCGAGATGAGACTTTCTTTCCTGTTTATAGTCGCATCCATATGCATGCCATCCAGGCGAGATGGGACTTTCCTTCCTGTTTATAGTCGCATCCATATGCATGCCATACAGGCGAGATGGGACTTTCCTTCCTGTTTATAGTCGCATCCATATGCATGCCATACAGGCGAGATGGGACTTTCCTTCCTTTTTCTCTAGCAACATCTTTACATGCCATTCAGGCAAGATGTGCTTTCTAATTTATAGTCCGGAGACTTTTATGTTTATAGTCCTTTGGACTTTTCTTTCGAATGACACTTTTCGGCTTACTTTTCTTTTCTCCTTTCTTCATCAACTTGCCTCAATAATTCATCAAATGTTTTTTTGATAATTCATCAAAAACTCTTTACCTTCTTACCTTTGGCGTGATATAGCCCTATACATATACTCCCATTGAAAAACTGAAGTTGTCTTTAGGCAACTTTACTCCAAGCGACTTACTTACCATGTTATTTGCGACCAATTATTATAACATAGAACTTAATTTGCACAAGATAAATTTGAGTCATGAGATGTCATACTTTCATTGTATTTAAAGCATATTCAACACGTATTCAAACATATATATCTTCTATTCCTGGTACTTTCATTTAATTTAAAGTTATAAAGCGTATATGACTTTCACGGATCATTGAAAATTCCATAGATTCATTAAAATTGCTATGAAAAAGACTTTACTAAGATAAATTTCAAGTAGATAAATTACCCTTATCCCTTCAATGATAATACTTCTTTAGATGATCTACACTCCACGCATTCGGGATATCTTTGCCACCTTCTTCCTTCAAATGATAAGTCCCTTCTCGCACAATTTTGGCAATCTGAAAGGGACCCTCCCACTTTGGATCTAACTAGGCAAATCCCGCCGTTGCTCCCTTAATTTCTCGGCTCCTTAGCACCCAATCCCCTACACAGAATGACCTTTTGTTCACCCTTTTATCGTGCTGAGCCTTCATCCTTTGCTTATAATTGATCATCCTCATTCTCGCTCTAAGCCTCTTCTCATCACATAGATCTAGCTCGCTACACCTTCTGTCGCCGTTCATTACTTCGTCATAATAGGTTACTCTATGAGTGGGTAAACCCATTTCTGCGGGAGCCATTGCTTCGGAGCCATAAGCACGCAAACGCCGCTTTCGCCTCGTTGATCCCTTCACCGTCGTTCCGACATACCATGTGGCGAGATAATTCTTCCAGCCAAGCTCCTCCTCTTTTCTCTATATTCTTGCATAGAATTTCAAGGACTTGTTTGTTGGCCGCTTCCACTGGTCCATTCAGCACCGGCCTATAAACTGCAAACTGCCAATGCTTGATATTCAAATTTGAACAAAAACCATGAAATTTCTTCCTGAATTGCGGCCCATGATCCGAAATGATTGCCCGCGGCATTCCATGTCGACAAAGTATCTCCTCCGTTATGAATCTAATTATCTGTTCTTCGGTGGTAGAAGTTAATGCCCTGGCCTCGGTCCACTTTGTAAAATAATCAATAGCTACCACCACCATTTGAGCTCCTCCTTTGGCCTTGGGAAAAGGCCCTATAAGATCATTTCTCCACATATCGAAGGGCCACGCTGCTACAATAGGTGTCTGTTCTGTCGCCGGCTGCCTTAGGATATTAGCATGTCGCTGGCACTGATCACATCTTCTTACGTACTCTTCCGCATCCTTCTTCAACGTTGGCCAGTAATATCCATGGAACATTATTTTATTGGCCAGAGTTCTTGATCCTGGGTGACCGCCACAAACTCCTTCATGTACTTCAAATAAGACATTATCCACTTTGCCCGGCTCAACACATCTCATTAAGGGTCGCGAGAAAGATTTGCGATATAATATCCCATCTTGTACTGTGAATCTTGGAGACATTTTCTTAATAATTTTTGCCTTGTCTTCATCCTTGGGCAACTCTTCCTTTTCCAGATAGTCCTTCATTTCGCAAACCCAATCTTTCTCGCTCACTTCTACCTCCATAATCAAAGGTCTATCGTATGCTGGCTCTTCCACAAACTCTATCACAATTTTCTTGGGTAATTCTTCAATTTTGTCGCAGGCGGCCTTGCTTAGCATATCGGCACGTTCATTCTTTTCTCTATCAATTTGCACTAACTCCCAATAACTGAAGCTTTGCAAAATCTGTCTTACCATGTCGCAATACTTTGCCAAAATTTGATTCTCCACCCCATATGTGCCCTTCACCTGGTTAACAATTAATTGGGAATCCGAATGGGCTATTATTTGCTTAACCCCTATATCCCGGCATAGCTCCAATCCCGCCACCAGTGGTTCATATTCTGCTTGATTGTTTGACATGTTGAACTTGAATCGTAAGGCCTTCTCGTATGTACAATCTCTCTCTGGTGAACTCAACGATATTCCCGCTCCTCCCTTGTCTTTAGCGGAAGACCCATCGACGTACAATTCCCAACAACTCGCTGGTCTTTCCCGCTCTTCTTCAGCTTCAGGATCCTGCGACTTAGCCTTCCTTTTCTTAGCCCCCTGCGTTTCTATCTCCTCCCTCTCATAAGTAAATGAGGTTTCAAGAATGAAGTCTGCTAGAGCCTGTGCCTTAATGGCTTTTCTCGCTTCGTACTGAATATCAAACTTTGTCAACTCAATTGACCATTTGAGGAGCCTTCCCGCTGAGTCAGGTTGCTGCAAAATCTTCCTTAAGGGGGCGTCGGTTAATACAGTGACGGGGTGAGATAGAAAATAGGCCCTCAACTTCCGAGTTGCAATTACCAAGGCATAAGCTAGTTTCTCCGCATTAAAGTATCTTGCCTCTATTTCACTTAAAGCTTTTGATACATAATACACCGGCTTCTGTATACCGCCATCTTCCTTTATTAATACTGCCGCAACTGCGAGGTCCGAGGCAGCGAGATAGATGTACAAATGATCGCCTTCTTCAGGGCTACAGAGAATTGGCGGCTTTCCTAAATATTCCTTCACCTTTTGAAAAGCTTCCTCGCACTTCTTATTCCATGAAAACTTTTGATCCCCCTTTAATACCTTAAAAAATGGCAAGCATTTTTCTGCCGATCGTGACACGAATCGCCCCAATGCTATCACCCTACCATTTAACCTTTGAATCTCTTGGATCGTTCTGGGCGATTTCATATCTATTAAAGCTTGGATTTTCTCTGGATTTGCCTCTATGCCACGGCGATTTACTAAAAATCCCAAAAACTTTCCCGCTGTGACTCCAAAAGTGCATTTGCTGGGATTTAACTTCATAGAATTTTTTCTTAAATTTTCAAAGGTTTCGGCCAGATCCGCCAAATGATCTTCTTCCTTGGTCTTGATTACCATGTCGTCAATGTAGGCTTCTACGTTTCTCCCGATTTGCGATTTAAACACCTTATTCACCATCCTCTGATATGTTGCCCCAGCATTTTTTAAGCCAAAAGGCATCATTTTATAACAAAAGTTGCCAATGGGGGTTCTAAACGCTGTCTTGGCCTTGTCCTCTTCAAGCATCTTAATTTGATGGTATCCTGAATATGCGTCAATAAAACTAAAAACTTTATGTCCCGCAATGGAATCCACCAACTTATCAATTCTAGGCAAAGGATAGCAATCTTTAGGGCAAGCTGTATTCAGGTCTGTGAAGTCGATGCACATCCGCCATTTCTTGTTTGCCTTCAACACCATAATGGGCAAGCTAACCAAACTGGATAAGTAATTTCTTCAATGATTCCCGCCTTTAATAATTTCTCAACTTCCCCATTACCGCCTTTTCCTTTTCCACGTACGGATATCTCACCTTTTGCTTAAAAGGCTCTATATTTGGATCAGCGTTCAAGCAGTGTAGGGCGACATTCTCATCTATGCCACGCATATCTTCAGGCTTCCAAGCAAACACATCAGTGCTATCTCGCAGAAATTCTATCAATCTATCCCTCTCTTCCTTCTTCAACTGCATCCCAATCTTAATTTTTGTTCAGATATTCATTATTAACAATCACTTCTTCTAATTCTTCTGCCGCTTCAATGTCCGGTTCATCCCTCATTTGCAATGTGTCTACCTCCATCTCTCGTCGCCTTCTTCTCATTTGTGCTATGTCTTTTACTACCTTTGTCGCTGCTCTCCTCCTTATTTTTCCCGACCAGCGACACACCCTCAGGAGTTTCTACTACAATCTCCTCATCATACTCCTCACTATCTGAAACCATTATTTCTTCAATAAGGGGTTCTTTCATTTTCACGAATTCCGCGGATCTTGACCAGGCCATCTCGGCTTGCATCACCATTATCGCCATTAAATTCCCTTCTGATATTTCCTCCACCACCTCTTCCTCTGAATCTCGCTCATCTTCTCCTTCTCGCAGAATCACATCTTCCGCCTTTTCATCTACAATAATGATCGCCGACTTATTCCTCATGCTTTCTGTTTCCTCCCAGTCATCATTCCTTCCTAATTCAGTGGTCATGTTAGCTCTCATACGTAATCAATGACGATGAATCCACACTTTGAAGATCTGCAAATCTTATGAAGATTTGAAGATTTTGAACTCAGAAACTTAAGAAATCACTTCCTAATGCTTGAACAATCGTGTATCACCAAATTATTACCAAAACGCTAACTCCACACTAATCAACAAATCCAATGAACTTTTCAAAGCCCAGAAACACCAAAATCCTTTTACCAACAAATTCGAACAATTGCTCCCACCAACCTTCCTAAATTCCCAAAAATCCGATTCAATCTTCACCAAAAAAAATCCTGAATCCAGGATTCGTACCAATACACCCAAGCCAAACTATAAAAAACAGTTTCTAGAACCTGAATTAACGACTGAACCAAATTATCACCCAACTTTTAAGCCTTCATCCCAAATAAAATAAAGTGATCCAAAAACAAAAATAACCCTCCAGATCTACCCAACTGCAATCATCTTACCAACCTATTGCCGGCGAACCTCCAATCGATGAAGAGAATCGTGTCCCAGAACGGAACCACCGATGTTGCTAGATTTTCCTCAACAAAGAACACGCCGTTATAGTCTAATCGGCAGCACCTCCGCTCCTTCTTCGCTGCCCGCACCCCACAAACGTGAACTAAGCCGGGCGACTCCGGCGTAAGCCTCCTACGTGAGGATAAGTGTTTGCTTTTGGGTTGTAAATAATAACAAAGAGAGAAAGGTGTTTGTGTGTGTAAAATGAACATACCTTGATGATGAAGACTACCTTTCGTATATATAGCCCTTCCCCCGTGCCATGCACATGACCTCCTCACGTTCCATGCCTCCTTACACATGTCACCACTCCATTGGTCCTTTATAAAAGTGAACTCTTAACACGTGATCACCGATCCCAATGCATAACCGTTCAATGGGTCCCATTTCATAGATATTTATATGCCGCCTCTTGTGAACCGCATCAATCTGGGATCCATCTCTCGCCAGGTTAGGTAAATCATGGCTCGTGTCGCCTTACCATAATGCCTCGCATCTCCGTTTTCGTCATTATCTCGCCGGCTTGCCTTACTTATCTCGCCATGATCTCCACGATATATCGCTATTACTGCCTTGATCTTTTCCCTTTTGTTGACCACAAGGGATACTTCCCCCCACATTTTCCTGCGATCCATATTTGGGCCACCTTTATCTTTATCTTCTTTTTGGGCTTTATCTCGCTTTGGGCCTATTTGCTACTCTCTCGCCACTGGACTTGGACCGGGCCCAACCATTATTATTAAGCAGCATAAACTAGTTTGCATTAACTGCATACCAAATAATTATTGAATTAAAACTAAATCAAAATCACTCTATATGCCTCCTTTTCTGTTTATTTCATACTCCTCATTCCAAAGAATAATATTACATGACAGTCCGTGGCACGATAGGGATTATGAAATTACTCAGTCCATCCCTAAATGAATTGTCCTTTTTATTGGTGAAGTTACTACAGCCCCATTGCCAATCTACATGTTCTAATTGACACTTGCAATCATGATGTTATGGTGAGATCATTGTAGGTATTATGCTACTAAAATTGCTTACAAGTCAATTATCTCAAATTTCCCTCAACGCCAAGAATGGACATTCATTTCGGGACTGAGGGAGTATCATATACTCCCTCCGTCCCGGAACAATCTTCACACTTTCCCTTTTGGGCGTCCCAAAACTTACTTCACACATTTAAAATTTACCTAAAATGGAAAGGAATCTTTACTATTCTCTCCACTCATTCTCTCTCCTACATTATTTTAATACTCACAACACCATTATAATTTACTATTCTCTCCACTCATTCTCTCTCCTATTTTATTTTCACACTCACAACACTTTCAATATAATACTCCTTCCTTAAAACCAGTGCAAACAGTGTTTGTGAAGTAAGTTTCGGGACGGAGGGAGTATGTAATAATAACATTGCAGGGAAGAGACCCACCAATCACCGCTCAATATAACAGATTATCTTAACATAGCCACTGCCAACACCATGGTTGAATAGCTAAAACCTTTTGTATCCTAAATACGTTCCAAAGTAGAAAAGTTGAAACCATGGAATATACATATCAGAACTCATTATTAGCTATGCCCACCACCACCACATGTCAGATAACCCTTTTAAACAACCAAGTCATGCAGATATGGGTAATTGGGCAAATAGAAGTATCCAAACTGAGCCCTTCTTTGGGTCACACCCATGCTTTGTACTTGTACAACTTACTGCAGTTTGAGTACAAATAAGATAACTGACCGTAATAGTATCCCCAGAAGACCAGAGATCTCGCATCACATAATCAAAGGTAGCTATTAAATTTCAAGTTGCAACAATTCCCATTTTCCAATTTTAAGTGTAGATCCCATTGGATCAAGAGTAAACGTCTTTAAATCATAATTGACATTTTGGGCCCTTTCCATGGATAAGTTTTAAGATAAATTTGTTGCTTGACATTGTAACAGAGCTCACATTGTCGAGGAACCGGGTTGTATCCCACTTTTGCTAATCACATCACTTTCTACACTTTACTGCAACTACGCTTAACTGTTCAAACAACCGTCACCATACAAAGAGTGATGATGCAGTTAAGTGTAGAAAGTCATGTCATTAGCAAGCTGCTCTAATGACGCTCAAGTGTAGTTCCTATGAGGAGCTCCTAAGATTTCTTGGTTGACTGGTTTTTGATGCGATTCATACTGTCAGGACTCAGGGCCCTATTGAGTTGAAGTGGGGTCCGTCCCTTCTTATCGTAGTGGGGCATGCTTTCATCATCTAGGTGACTAAAAGTGTATCTACCATAATTATTGGCAGTGACATCTCAACTCCAAGCCATTTACCACACCAAGCAAAAATGGTAGATCTTATACCATCCAATTTCATCTCCCCAAATGATAATTTGATACACTGGAAAATTTGGGTGGCTGTAGATGTGGTATATATAAAAGAATAAAAAAAATGAACAAAGGCGGATCAATTAGATTTTTAGAAATTTCTTTTCTTATGGTGTCGCATTTAAGAAACAGCTTTTCAGTTCCTTCACCATACAGATATCATAGCTTATAATTAACATAAACAGTATCACAGAATTATTAGCATTAGTAAGAAGATAAAGACTCTACCTTCTATTGCAATCGCCCAACTATCTCAGCAACAAAATTGCACTCAGCTTCAAGTATCTCATGCGCATTCAACTCCTATTGAAGCAACCTTCTACATATTCACAAGTATTAATAACAACAATAATCAACAACAACAACAAAATTAGTAAAATTGAAATAACTTATAGAAAGCTAATATTGAAGGAAAGGGGTTAAATTGAACAAGTGGCAGACTCAAGTTGAGGTTTTCAACATACAGCGATATATCACTTACTTTATTTCGAGTCTGATGTCTACAAACTATCTTCCTTCTCAATTCTACAGGAGAAAAAGAAAAGTGGTTCAGTGATTTTATTTTTGATAAGAGGTTCAGGGCTTGGTATGCAGAAAAAAAAAGGGTCAATTACTTCATCTTTTATATTAGAAATTCAATAAGCTATTAGTTCTACTGCCTCCGTGACACAAGTAACAACCCTTTCCCAAACACAGTCCGTTACGCAAGCACCTCTTCATAGCATTCTTTAGTTTTTAGAATTTCATACAATAACCTCACCAAGGCTAACAAACAATACATAGACCTTTTCCTGTAAAGACATTTGCCTTCTTACTTGACTGAATCTCTTTACTTTCTTCTGGGTACTCATTATCATCCCATAACTTTTTGAAGTCTCATCTCCAGTTCCCTGTAGATGTATTTTTTTCGTGACAACTTTCTTCATTTCTTTTCTTTTATGAGTCAACATATTACAATCTTTGCAACGTTTTCGCCCAGCCCGACATTTGAGTCTCCTCCAATCAAATGTAACTTAGCTTTAGATATCCCACTGGTAGCCCTAAAGTCTAAACCCGCAAAACTTACAAGGTATTATTGGTGTTCGTTGTGTTCTAAATGTAACATATTGCCATCCTAGACCATTGAGAAATAATCCTTACAAGTTGAGAATAATAAGCCTAACCCTGACCTTTGTAGGCATGGAAAAAAAAGTAAGAAAATGATAAAATTGCAAAATTAATACAAAGTTACAAAAAGTTAAGACAAATTAGCAACTTAAGACAAAGTTACAAAAAATAGTTGATTCCGAATTTCTCTTGAGGTCCCTAACTTTCAGTACATTTCATGTTAGTCCTTCAACTTTCGGAAATTTTAGAACAATCCTTGTTCTTTCAAATACTTGCAGTTTAGTCACTGGACTCTTCAGATTTTGCACATCATTCCCTTGTTTTCACAGATTTGTCCATTAGGCCCCTTTCCTTGTAGATTGAGCATATAATCACGGAATAATTCCATGAGACCCCATCACCCCAAATCATTCTCCATAAAAGTCCAGGCAAGATTCAAAAGCCCACACACTACTTAAGGTCGAGATCAAAATTCCATAAAAACCCAAAGCAAAAAAAAACACCATGCATTTTTTCTTCCCTACGGCAAAACGGAATCTCCTCCTGCGCGATATTTTTCTCCCTTCCCTTCCTCTGCGTTCATCCTCTTCCTCTCAATTTTGAATCTCTTTTTCAACTACTACTTATTGTATTAGGGAAGATCAAATTCCCTCTAAACCTTGATTGGTAAGATAAATAAATTAAGAAATTAGAGACGGACGGGAAAGCAATACCCAGATGAAAATTCCGACCGAACGCAACAGAGAGGAAAGTAGATCCGGTAGAATTAGAGCCTTAATTGAAGATGAATTGATGAAGACGAAGATTAATTTTAAGAAAATGTGAAAAAATGTGAAAAAAAAACTCTTATACATAGGTATAAGAGTAATTTTAGTATTATACCTCTGGGTAAGTGAGCGGATTGCTTCATAAAATATGAGATTTTATTATTATTTTTAAGAAAAGGTAAAAAAAAATTAAAAAAAAAATACTTTTATACCTAGGTATAAGTCTATATCTTTGAGTATAGGAGCAGATTGCTTAATAAAATATGAGACTTTTTTATTATTTTTAAGAAAAGGTGAAATTTTTTTAAAACAAAATTCTTTTATACCTAGGTATAAGAGAAATTTTAGCCTTATATATTTGGGTATAAGAGCGACGGGTGGGGGTAATGTGTAAGCATGGGTTCTGTGAAATTTTACATCTCGCATGGGCTTTTATGGGTTTGTTATGTCACCTATGGGTTCTAGAGTCCATGACCCTATAATCAACCTAAACAACAAAAACACTAAAAGACACCAAAGCAAATAACAAAAGCTTGAGAACTAATAAATAATTAAGCCTAAAAGTACTCAACAAAATGAGAAAAAACACATTCATCAAGCTTGCCGCCAACAACAATGGCCTCTCCCTCCTCTCTAATTGCAGATTGCTCCAGATCTGTCATCAGATCAAGCATTTCTCGATCTCTCTTTGGTGCACACTATTCACTCTCACACACTCAAATGACCGATGCATTACAACTTGGGGGTTTCCTCACTTACCTAAATTATGTAGTTTCAGCCATAAAATTATCATTAAAGCCCTTGCACAAATGCAGCATCATTTCAAAACTTCAAGGGGTCAAAGTCAGATATTTTCTGGAGAAGTCGCTTAAATGGACCTACGTCCCGAAGAATTGAGGCAAGAAAACTTCAAGTGCGCTAAATTACAGTGTTATCTCTTTAAAAGGACAAGAGTAGGGCCGTCAAACGAGTTGAGCTGTGTCATGTATTGCTGAGTTCGAACAAGTTTTCTATTCCAATGAGCTTGAGCTTTTCCCGGGTCGAGTTTTATTCGAAATCTATTTTCCCAACTTCGCTAGGGACTTCTCAGCCTAATCATGCAAGCGTTCGAGATATAACTCGTATGTTACACTTCTCCAACGCTTGGGCCCACACTCACATCAAATGTCTCTTCAGTCACTGTTGTTTTAGAGTCTCAATGCTTAAAGCATATAGCATTGAAACTCCCCATAGAATCCTAGGCTGCCTTTCGCCTTCGCTAAAACCAAGGCTGAGAGCTCTCTTTCTCTCTTATCGTTTAACCCATACTCTCAAAACTAAAAAACGAACATCTTTCTCTCCTCTTAGGCTCTTATCTCTTAAGTTCCTTGAAAAAGCGACGTGTTTAACTCAAGCCCCACAAAATCCTAGGCTGCCTTTTCATCTTCACATAATTAAAAGGCAAAACCCATATTTTCGTCACTGAACTTTAGCCTTTTTCAAAATGTTTTCATCGAACTATTTTTTTTCAAAATGTGCTCACTTCGTCAACAAATTCGCTAAAAACTTAACGAAATTTAGCCACTTGACCTCACATGACTAATTTGGTTAAGTTGTTAACCAAGCTATTGATATGTATGTTGAAGAACACCCCTTTTACCATCACCAACCACCAAACTCAAATAACATGAACTCAATTGAATCATTTTTTTTGCAAACCCCATGTATGAAAGTATTAAAACCCACAATATATGCTAAGTCTTCAACATACATGTCAACAACATTACTATATCGGTTGAAAACATAACGAATATTAGTCACATGGATAAATTTCATTATGTTTTTAGCGAATTCGTTAACGGAATGAGCACATTTTGAAAGATGAGAAAGTTCAGTGAGAAAATTTTGAAAAATGATAGTTTAGTGAGAACATTTTGAAAAAAGCTAAAGTTTAGTGATGAAAATATGGTTTTTGCCTATCTAAAACCAAGGCTGGGGGCTCTCTCTTTCTCTCTTATCAGCAAACCCGTAATCTCAAAAACTAAAATCAAACCTCTCTCTTCCTCCATCCGTCCTCTTAGGATCTTACTACTATTATCTTTTTCTTCCTATAATAAATAAATAAATAAATAAAAGACTATAATCTCTAAAGTTGTATGAAAATGTTGTGATGCCCCTTAACTCAAGGCTGGATTAAATGGCTTAAGCAGAAAGAGTTTTCTAGCAAATAATACATGGCATGCCATTATGAGAGACAAACTGAAGCTTCATCTTCCAAATCCTCGGTCGAAACTCAGAAATAGAGCTTTTGTCAGTCGCCTTTTGTTAGGCCGAGCCGGTCAGATTGGAGATGAACCCATTTCAGTCGTCTTCCCAAATACCCATCTCAAGTTTCGGTGTTATCCTACTCGAGTCAGACAAGCTTAAAGAGTTCCATCTTCGCGCCAAACTCACTCTGTTGCTAGCTTTGGTTCGAGTTGAGTCATATTATAGCGAGTCGATGTGGGTCGGGGGACGGGTAATCCTCCCGGCATTACAGCACTTGATAATAGTACTACTCAATTGACTAGCAATGTTTCCACGTGAACATGCGTGCTTAAAGAGTTACATTGAGCAGTATACCATATTACCATCTATCTATGAACATGCCCAAACTTTTTCTTAACAAAAATACGCTTAATGCATACAGATTAAAAAACTTAATGTATAGCGGACATCATTGTAATAAAAGAATCTTTAATCTGCCCACCATAGGCAGTCTCCTTGCTTTATCATAATACTTCAGTCATGGTATCGATTCAAGTAATTCCATGAGAAATATCAAAAACCTTGGTTTAAATCTTAGCATTTTAGGTGAAAGAGAGGTTATTAGTTAAGCTAAATCAAGTATCTTGGTTAATTCACAAATATTTACGTTTGAACATACATCATATATAGAGCACTCATCAGACAAAGTGGTAAATAACTACCCACTATTTGTAGCAAATGATTTCAAAATGACAGGAGGAGCGTCTTTCCTCAAATTGCAACTCTTAAAACAAGGACGATACATAAAACATACCTTCATGGTTTGCTTGCTTCATATCAATCTGTTGACGGATCTCTGCTGCCCGATTAACCTAATTCCAACAAATTAAGATGCAGGAAATTGGTCATTCTGCTGAAATATTTTCTCTTACTACATAAATCAAATCAAACCCTCAATGCTGTTTAGAACTTTGATGAATTCTTGTGTGGCATTTGAAAAAATCTTGATTCGGAATCTAAAATTCTCTTCACTAAGCTGACAAGAGATAACCATGAAACTATGTTTTTTCTTATAAGGGAAGCATTTTTTTCCTCTATATTTTTCATTCTCTTTCCTCTTCCTTCAAAACCAATTTATTCATCAATACTTCTTCCCCCTTTCAGTTCAAGCAGTCCACCTTCCTACCGCTGCATGTGACACTCTTCTCGTTTGAATCGTAAGTAATTAAAACACTGGTCATCATCATTGGCATCCAGTTTCTCACAATCACTAGGTCACACCCAAAGGATACATATAGAAGGAAACAATACATAGTGTACTTGTATGCAAGAGAGTGAACAGAATTAAAATCATCTTAGTTAGATAAACCATTATAGCTTTCATGCCTATTAGAATAATTGCACTATCTCTTTAGTCTCTTATAAGGGGTCCATTTGTGAGCATGTACATAAGAGCTCCACGGAGTGTCTGGTGATTGATATAAATGACTGAATTTCATTGCTGGCATTGGCAATTGATGAATTGGAGGAATTATTCTGAACTGATGATTCAAACTCGCAAGATTTGTCTGAATTGAGTCATCGAGTTTGATTAAAGATGAAAATGAAATTTGAAATATGACTGATACTCACATGACATGAGAATGTTTACTCTATTCTCTGGCTAGAGTTCCGAGATTTTTCTCTGCTGTCGGTGGTGGATGTTTATGCTAAGGTAACGCACTTTTTGAGTATGGATTGTTATGGTACATTTAGGATGGGAGGGGGGGGGGTAAGAGATGAAATGGTGATATTGGTGGCACCATGGCTAACGGGAACGACCAATCAGCAGTGCTGGAAGGGGAAAAATGGATGGAAAGAAAATAATGAAGATAGAGAAACAATTTCTTAAGGATCTTCTAGTGTTACTACAGGCTACGGTGTTCTAGGTGAGGGGTTTAGTGTTACTACATGCTACGGTGGCCCCATGGCTAAAGCAAAGTAAGGTTGGTCATTTTGTCTTTTACCCCACAAGGAAGGAAAGAAAGAAAGGATGAATCACTTTTCTATTTGCTTTTCCTTAATTTAACATCTCATGAAGCTTAAGTTGCTAGAAAGGGGTCTAACAATGTATATCAAATTTATCACTCCCTTGCAGCTGATCAAACATGGATATATAAAAAAAAGTGTGATTAACTAGGGGTATCAAACTAAATAAGGTGACAACAAATGCATCCACAACATTGTGGGAAACAAATGAAAGCTGAATGATGTGAACCGAAGACCTTGCCAAACCAAAGTCATCTTTAATTAACCAACCTGTCTATAAGCATTCTGTTAGAATGGAGCCCAATAATGTATATCAAACATTATCATTGAACGTATTGGCCCATAGAGAGGTTGAACCGAACGAATAAATTTGGGTAAGAGTAGTAAATCAAAAATAAAAATTAGAATATCATGTACCTCTACTTCAAGATTCCATTGTGCAATGCCAAGAGATCTTATCAGCATTTGCAGTCTGCATAAGATCACAGAGAAATGAAAGCATGCAATAAGAGGGGGTTTGCAAGAAACTAGCAAGTCCATGCCTACAAACAGGAGGGGCGGGGGGAGAAGAGGCCACTTCTTCAAGGAAAAAGATAGGACACAAGCAAACAGTATCCCTACAACAGACTAAGAATCACTGTAGCAGAAAGCTGAAGCACATGACTGAATCTAGGGATATTACCTCAAGTTTAGCCAATCTTGCAAGGACTTCCATTCTTGTGTTATTATGCTTCTGTTTTTCCAGGTCCACAGCAGCATCCATAGTTTCCATCATAGTCGTCTGAAGTTCTGAAGCCTGGAGCAAAATACATAACGATAAATAATACTCCCTCCGTCCCAAAATGATTGTCTCACTTTTTTTGCTTTTATTACGAAGGAACTTTGAAAAATAATTTTAGGTTTATTTAACTATACAAATGAATATCTAAAACTCATTATTGATACACCATCAATAATACTATCAATTGCAAGTTTTAGATCTTCATTTATATAATTAAATCAACCTAAAATTATTGTTCAAAGTTTCTTCGTAATAAATGCAAAAAAAGTGGGACAATCATTTTGGGAGGGAGGGAGTAATACACTTTTTGAACCACACTGAAGACCAAGCTAAGCTAATTCAATGAAGAGTAATGTTAAGTTACCAACTCGTCTAAAAGCTTAAGTTGTTAGATAGGAACTCAACTATATATATCAAGCATTAACACTCCCCCTCACGTGTTACCCATCCACACGTGGAGAGTTAAATAAAATTGCCATTTAGGGCATCACGTCCTCCAACACTGAAGGAAGACATGCTAACTGATCACATTGTGAAGTCTACCATAAAACATTTCCAGTGACCTTATGAGGCCAACACTTCAGCCTCCAGTAAATACTATCTCAGCCGAGCTTCAAATCCTGGTCATTAGTAATTAAACCACTGAGAAGGCAGTGGAACCAGTCCAGAGGCTTCATTTAAGTGAGGCAATACCTTCCTATTAAATGAGACCAAAGGGATAAGGACAGCAACTATGAGCAAACTAGGGGCTCAAAAAGTGGTTCACTGTAAATTAAGCTTGGATTTCAAGTATATGCCTCATACAAGGAAAAAGGTAAGTTGTAGACAGCAAAAATACTTGTTGTAATGATTCCGTCCAAGGAAGGTTATGTATTACATACACGTCTCAAGATTTCAATGTGCACTATTTGAGTCGAACGTAGGATTGGTGTGGATGTAGTGAAGATTATAACAAACCTAAACGGAGAAAGTAATCGGTTACCCTGCTAACTAGTTCACATTCCATCATGTTTGCAAAGGTGGTTTGAGAATCAGGTTCAGAGAGATTAAGCATAACACCAGAAGTACCTTAACAGCCAATGCAGAGCCAAGACAACAAGACAAATTTTCTTCAATTCATGCATCGGATACACTAAATGCCTGATTGAAAAGTTGTTCCTTTTGAGCACTTTAAGATATGAATAAACATTCCCAACACACACATAGAGAGAGATGGAGAGCCCTTTGGTCAAACAGAGACCACTTTTCAGAAACTCAATCTTAATCAGAATATCCCCAGTCTAAGAACACAACTAACAGCTATTGAAACTAACATAAAAATTATGAAGCTAACAACACCTATAACAATGCTGACTTATCCCATCAAGGCGTAGGCATAAGAATGACATTAGGCTTATCCATGGAGGAGAAGGGAAAGCAACAATTACGTTCGCATGAGCTAACTCTTATATCTCGTTTATGGTTGTTGGTTTACGTCTTGCTCTCTCTCTTTGGGTCAGAACTCACCTTTATCTTTACTGATAGTGGCCTCTGAGAGCGATAGGAAGAGCAACTTCAGGATGGCTCTTGTTGAGCGGTAATAATATCTGTATTATTTCACTAGGATTGAATAGGAGATAAATCGAAAGATCAATTCATCCTTCCCGTCCCGCTATTCCTTCTCTCTCAGATAAATAGTCTTTTTTGTGCAATTGCAAATGTGAAGTAAGTCTATCTATCTTATTGGTGAAACTGACTATTTGTATGATATGAAGCGGGAGCTTCTAAATATATGAAGCGCGAGCTTCGAAGCGTAATTTAGAACGGAGAAAGCAGCCGCTCAATGCGAGGAAGCATTCATAATTAAATGGAGTTCCTCAGCTAAACTATACCAAACGACTTGGCTCCATATCGGGAAAGCATGGAAATACACGAATAGGACAAAAGAAAGGAACTGAAACCATGCCCGAGGTGCCTGTTTAAGACCATAGATAGCCTTTCGTTCGAAGTTTAGAAATGTGAGTAGGGCGAGCAGGATCAATGAAGCCAGGAGGTTCTTTCATGTAAACTTCTTCATTCGCATGTAAAAAGGCATTCTTGAAATCCAACATAGATTCCTTGTTGAGCTCGAAGATACTATGAAGCTTGTTGTCAAACTCGTCAGCCATTTTATGGACTATCAGGAATCCATGAAACGCAAGATTTTACTGCAAAGCTCAGGGGGAATTGGTTCTCCAATTTATTACTTTGAATTCTTTAGCCTTCGTTCAATATTAATATATACAAGGAGAAGATTCCCTTTTCTAAATTAAGACTTTTTACTTCATCTGGCAAAAGATTTGTTAGGCTGTGATGGAGATGATCACCAGTTTTAATTGGCTCCAATATGTAAACAGTTTCGTCAAAAAAATGGAGACAGGTAACGGAAAAACAGGTAGTAAGTTACCTCCCGGGCTTGCTGCTTGGCTCTTTCTTCAAGCATTTTCTCTCAGCTTTGTTTCTCTCCCTCTAATCTAGCAACCAGATTCTCACGCTCTTTGGTGGCATCAACAGCTTTAGCAGCAGCTTTCTCAGCAAGAATCTGCGTTTTCCTCCTCCTTTCCTCCCTCTCACGTTCACTCTCTGAATCTGATGTCGAATCCAAATCTGTCTCCGAATCAGAGCCAACGTCACTTGCTGACAAGGAACCTGTTCTTGTGGATGCAGAACTTCTTGGACCAGTATCACCCTCATGAATATGTTTCATAGCTCTGCTAAAAAAGCTGCGGTAATCGTTCAACCCCATTTTAGAATCAGAAATCCCAATATCAGAAGCTGGCACCAGTAAAGTAGAGTGGTTTTCTTCTTTCAAGATTGAAACATCATCAATCAATGCACCACATATTCTCGAGAACCCAAAACACCATTCTTTCTGACCCGCTTTCATTATCCATTGCAATGCTCCCACTGCATCCTCAGCATCCAATTGTCTTCTCTCTAATTTTCACTCTCACCTTGTGATTCGACAGTGTTGAATCAGAAACTCTAACATTTTCCACATCATTCTGTCCCCCATCCAATACAGCATCATTCACCTTACTTTCCAACAAATCATTCGTTTTCGGAGAATTCTTTGAAACACGATTTGAAGCCTCATGGCTCCTTTTGCCAGCCAAAGCAGACAGATTTGAACTGAATCATGCCTGTCTCCTCCCACCATTCTGCAAACCCAGTACCAAACCAATACCACCGCTCTTGGCCATACTCGGCAGTGCACTAAGCAACTCCGTCCAATCACTATCCATTAGACCAGACTTCGGGTTAATCCCAATCTCAACCTTCTTGCTCCGATCAAGGCCATCGCCACTGTACTTTACTCCCAAGCTGTTATCATTCCTCAATTTACCAGTAAAATCACTATTCTCAGTTGTTTTCTTCTTCAGCTGGTCCTTCAAAGGGAGAATTTCCGTAGGTTTTGCAGGTGCATCATTATCTACCTCATCAGATCGAGACTTCTCATTCTTACGAAGTGATTCCGCAGCTAGCTGATCGAACTGAAGAACCACCGACAAATTAATTAACCAATTACATCAAATTTCTCATTTCTAGCCCTAAATAACAACTTAGTTCAATTTCCAAGATAGACGCATTGCTATTCACATCTAACATTCGTCAAAGCCCCTTTACAGCTTAACTAGTGCACGTGTGTGTGTGTGTGTGTGTGTGTGAGAGAGAGAGAGAGAGAGCGAGAGAGAGAAAGAGAAGTACCTGCTGGAGGACGGATTCGGTGACTTTGAGCTTGGAGGAGATCCAATTGAACATGGCGGCGGTTGATTTGGATGGATTCACGTCTCCAGATCAGCGACGAATTTGCATCTGTAAAACGAAAAAATGAATTTGGATCGAATTTGATTAGTTCATGGGATGTGAAGAGGGAAGAAGGAACAGAAGGAACAAGAGAGGGACAAAGATTGAAGAGTATTGTTACAGTAATCTGGGACTTGCGTGGGTTTACCGTTACATTCGGTCTTTTGGAAGTTTGTGCCCTTCGCTTCGCTGCATCCCCCGCACGCGGGTAATTTCAGGGGGGAAGACGGTCTTTTGGAAGTTTGTGCCCTTCGCTGCATCCCCCGCACGCGGGTAATTTCAAGGGAAAGACGGCGTTCATCCAACTGGACAGTGATGTAGAGTGGCTTATTATGATCAATTTCAAATTTTGGCAGGTTCAAGTTGGTGAAGGTGATGAAGTTTTCGTAACGGATATTGTCAATCACTAGATTACTTCTTCGGGAGTTGCATTCACGGGGATCATGGTTCGGGCTAAGCTTTCTTCTAGCTTTATGAGGATAGGAAAAGGTGAGCAGGGACCAAAGGAAGATATTTGATTGGGTCTGCTTTAGCTGGGCAAGGATCAGGTCTTCCTTTCTGGAACTTGCTTCTTCGTGTACGTGTCGACTGGGTTGCGGCTCTGGCTCTGTTGGATTTTTGTTGGCCTTGGGCGGTAGCACATGAATTTGGCATGATCGGGTCAGAACGTTGACATCGGATTTGGCCTCTTTCGAGCATGTTTCTTTGAGTTGAGCCATAGTCAGTGGGGGATTTTTCGAAGCACATGTCCATACATCCTCTCTTAATTCGTTGACTGTAACTATCCTTTTGGGGGCATTGGACGCCTGTCAGATTCTGTCCCAGGATACGAGTTTAGGTGCTTTGGAAGGGAGAGAGCTTATGGTCTGGCACAGTTGCTCGAATGTCAGTGTGCAGCAATGGTTACTAGGACTGAGCATTATCTCATTCACCCTTTCTGTGAGGCTAGAGGATTCTTGATTCATGCGAACTGTCTCTTGGATCTCTTCGCGGTACACGGTGTTATTCTCTTTCTTGCTGAGCATGTTCATGGCATTTTTGAGCTGGGATAAACAGTGATCGTGGTTTGCTAGATTTCCTTCACTATTAATCCAAATCTGCTCTCTTATGGCCGAGCCCTCGTTGAGAGTTAGCGCTTGCATTTCTTCCCAAGTCAAAATAGCCAAGGCTTCTTTGAATTGTATGCGACAATCCTAGTAAACCTCCATTGGGGAGAGCCTTCTTTGTTGCCTTAAATGAGTGGCGAGCATGTCGGAAGGGGAGTACATGGTTTCCCGGACGTCTGCCCAAGCAACTGGTTCTTGTCCCAGTTGGTCATTTCCTATCCCGTAAACGAACTTTGCAGACTGGGGATCTCCTTTAGCTTTCTTTGGAGGTTTATTTCCATTTTTCTTTTCCCCTTGAACAGGCTTTTCTTTTTCAATTTGCCTTTTAACTTGAGAATGGAAATGATCCTTTCCCATCCTCCTAGGACCCTTGGGATTCCAGTTTTGTTGGCTTCGTGATCGGCTTGGAAGAGCATAACTTCATCATCTTCGTCGTCGCTTTCACAAAGGTCTTGCTTTTCTCGGGGAGGCAAGCGCTTGTATTCTTCATGTTGTTGGGCCAGGTATTCCTTGTGTTGTTCCATTCCATCTCCTAGGTCATCTGGACCGGTGACTGCCTATCCTTTCTAGAGAGGGTTCGCCGAGAAGTGGTGGTAATCCAGGAAATTGCCGTTGGTAAAGTTCTTGAGGTCGAACTGATCCAGAGTGGCCTCTAATTGTCTTTCCGAAGCGGCTTGCAAAGCTTTAAGGGCTTTGTCCATGTGAGTCTCCCAAGCTTCATCTTCGTCCCAGAGGTGAGCTTCTTGCACAACCAACTCCAAGAGGGCTTTTCTTGCGAGAGTCAAGCATTCTCCGTACGTACGCATTGTCTTAGTGCTTTCGAAGACCGTTATCACATCCAACTCTCCAAAGGTGGAAATACTTCGATTATGTTTACGAAGGAAGTTATAGTCGGACATTCCATGCGGCCTTCTCTGATCTCGACTACTAGAAAATCTGCCCACATCTGGTCGATCAAACCGACGGGTGTGTTGAATTCAGTGATGTTCATGGTCTCATAAGCCCGGTCAAGAGCCGATTCTATCAATGCCAGCAGCTCATCGGTGGGTTGCTCGGATCCATTACCATGATGGCTGAGAAGAGGATCAAATTTAAGCATATTGATACTCGAATGGTCGTTCCTCCCTTTTGGGGTTTGATCTCTCTCGTCGGAAGCGTATTTGTCGATGTTCTCAAGGTTGCTGCTGGACGCATTCCCGAGGTCAATCTTACCTATAGTTAAATGAGGAGCTTTGTTTCCTTTGTATATGCACTCGGCCTTGGCTGCATTCTTGGCTATGATCCTGACTGACGGCATGGGCAGACTGCCACTGGTGCGAACACTCGGGGATGACGGGCCTTGAGCTCTTTTTGCGAGGGCCTCGTTTACTATGATCAGACAATCGTCGAGGGTAATTTCCTTATCACAAAATCTGACAATAAGGATTGGGTCCTTGGCCTCGTCAGGGTATTTGGAGAAGATGATGTTGCCGAAGTCGCCTTTCAGTTACGTGGTCAGAAGGGTTTTTTGTCATGTCTACCATCTGTTTCCACTTGCCGAGCAACTGTTTGTATGAGATGTCGAGTTTCACGATCTCCATTATATTTGACCCTTCGATATAGGTGACTTCATCTGAACTTGTGCCATCCTTGAATCTGAGCATGTTCACGTAAGAGCTTTCCTGCTGGTCTATTGCGTCTTCTACTTCGGAGAGTTCTGATTAATCTCTGCTTGATGGTTCAACCCAGACCAAAGGACGTCGTGTACCCTGCCGTGAAGCTGGTACCGCGAGGAAAACATCGTGTCCTCAGCTTGAGCAGAGAGCCTGATAGGGAATTCCATGTTCAATATTTCATGGACGAACGCCATACATTCCTCGTAGGTGTTCTTGTGTCTATTGACCTTTATCATGAAGATTTCTTCGTTAGGTCGGGTCGAGGGCTTCGCTTGAAGGATGCTCACAAACTTTTGGTTGGAGAGGGGAGGTTTATGTCCCTATATCATTGAGGTTTCTAGTGTTTCTTTCCATTCGGGATTCAAGTCTCGAAAGTGGCAGTTGAATCTGATGAACTTTATTGCTTCAGGCTCCTCCTGCTCGAGGGCGTTGACGTAATTGGCATCTCCGGACTCGGAGGGATACTGGTGAGATTTTCCCCGATTATCCTTAGGATGGTCCATGCGGGGTGGCATACGTGCACGACTGCGAGTATATTTGGTTGGCACCTCAGCTTCGTTGCTCCCGAGAATGCTATCTCCTCTGATGACCTCGAGGTCTCCTCTGCGGTTTATGAACTTTGCGCAATGATGGAGGATGGAGGCTATGGCTTTCATGTGGTGCAGCCATGGGCGTCCTAGCAAAGCTTGTGAATTCGGACGGAATATCCATTACTTGGAATTTCACTGGCACCATTTGAGCTTTGAACAAAAGTTCCAGAGTTACGGTCCCTAGGATGGGGCAAGACGTATTGTCATAGGCTTTGATGGTTCGGGAGGATGGGATCATGTGGCCTTCATCGATGCATAATGCTCGCATCAGGCTGAGGGGAAGGACGTTAACGCATGATCCGTTGTCTACCAGGACTCCAAGAAGGGAGGCGGTGTTGAGCCGAATGGTGATGTGTAGTGCCTCGTTATGTTCTGTAACCCCTTTTGGCAAGTCCTCGTCACAAAACGTGATCATACTGTTGTATAATCTGGGATCATACACTTGATCTCTTTCGGGAGAAGGGGAGTCATCGAGCCAACCGTTTCCCATCTTTCTTTTGAGAGGCAAAGGTCTTGGTGGTACCTCGGGATTCCAGTGAGGTCTCTTGTGGCGGTGGCCTTCCGTTGTTAGCATGTTGATTGAGTGTGAGTGCCGGGTTTGTTTTGCCTTTCCTTTGCTGGCCCGCACTCTGAAGTTTGATAAGTTGAAATTAGGTTGATCCTTCTTGGGACTGTGCTTCTTGCTGCCAGTCTGGTTGTCGGGATTTAGGTCTTTCTTATGTCCCGAGGCATGAACTTCGGTGTCAGCAGGATGTTTCGGCTTTCCTTCCCCTGTTGGTTTTGAAGCTGTATGGCTCAAAGAAGGGGAAGGGAAAGGCTTACTGGAGTAGAGGACATAATAATCGAACTTTCCAGAGGGTTCTCAGAGTGTGCCCACACTAGTGTCTCCAACCTCGAATCTCTTCTTAAGCTTTTGCTGAGAGGAAGGTCTCTTCTTCTTTTGGGGGAATCACCTCTTATCATGTCTTGGAACTCATCGTCAAGGCATTTTAACTAGTCACATACGTCGTACCAGATGTGGACGTCCGGTGAGGGTTTGACTGGGAGAGGCGGAGGAATTGGCTCAACAAAAATCGACTTTGGTACCAATTCGATGGAGTTCAAACTATTGTTGTTCGGGAAAGGGTTCCCGACTGTGTTAGGGACACGGGGACGTTCCAGCTTTCCCTCTTCTATCAGCTTCTGGATTTCATATCACAGACTTATGCAACTATCAGTCATGTGCCCATGGTACTGGTGGAAGGCGCAGTACTTGTTCCTATCAGCGTTGGCCGTGAGATTCTTTGGCTTGTAATTCTCCACAGGTTTGAGCAGACCTTCTTTGATCAATCCCTCTAACATTTTGCTTAGAGGCATGTCTAACTTTTCAAAGAGAAGGAAAGGTTGCCTCCCAGAAGAGTCGTTGTTTCTTTGGGCTGTGTTCCCATTGTTTGACTGATGTCCCTGCCGGATGTAGTTGACAGTGGCGTCCTTTCCTTTCCCGGGAGCCGGTGCAGGGTTGGATGCAGTTGCCACTCTGTATCGATAAGATGGAACTGTGGCCAGCTTTTCCTTCAGGTCTTTCTCGAATTGGGAACCCGCATTGACCATGGTACGGAGATCAGGGAAAAAGTGGTGGCTGATGAGTGTTCTTATGGATGGCCTTAAGCAAGACTTGAAGATTCTCATATGTTCGTCCTTGGAAAGAGGTTCCATAATTTCGGAAAGTTTCCAACTCTATCTTTTGTAGAATTCCCCGACACTTTCATCTGTCTTCTATTCAGTGGTGATTAGGTCTTCACGACTTGTTTCCCATTCCAGATTGGAGCGGTACCGTTCGAGGAAGATGTCGCTGATCTGGTTCCAAATGTGGCGGTCTTCGGGTTTGACTCTTAGGAACCACCTTAGTGCTGAACTCTTGAGAGTATGCTGAAAATGGTCAGCCATTTGTTGGAGGGTGGCCCCTTTTGCTCTCATGTCGAGGACGTAAGTGTTAACGTGGGTTTGAGGGCATTCAGTTCCATCAAATCTATCCATCTCAGGCATTCTGAACTTGGCGGGAAGGGGCGTGACCATTCCCGGATCGGTAAACCTGTAGAGGGAATTGCTCCTTAAAGATCTTGAGTATAAACTTGCCCATACCTCGAATTGGGGAAGTAGGCATTGTTTTGTTGGCCACCTGGGTATCGAGGGGAAGTTTCTCCCGTTCCCATAGGCAAGGTTGGCGGTGACAGACTTGAGATGTTTGGATATGCGGAAGCCTTTTCTGGGTTGAATCGAGATTTTATCCCGTAATTTTAGGGCTCGTATATGGGTAATGGGATGAACCCGGGGGGATATTGAAGGTTATTTGGATCTGTTTTGGAGGGGCCAGCACCGCCCTGATTGTATTGAGTGAAGGGGGCAGAACCGGCTTGGTCGTGTATGACAGGGACGCCTTGGGAAGTGGCAACATGAAGCCTTGGTCGGCCATTTCCTTGGATTGAAGGATGTCCGTAGTTGGAAGGCGGAGGAACTTGGTTGAAGGTTTGGGGAGCTGATCGGGGAGGATCGTCGTCCTCGATTAAATCGAAGGTACCATCTGACCGGAGGATAGCTGTTATGCCTCACTCATTCAGGATCTATATTAGAAAGTTCTGCTGATCTTCTTTCTACTTTTTGTGGACCTCGCAAGCCCGGATGGCTTCTTCCAATGTCATGTCGTTTACCAGTGGTGGGGTTCCGTTCCCGTCATGATTTCTCAGCGAATCTGAAATTTCAGAGAATCTAACCGTAGGATCTGAGGATACTGAGGAACTATCTGACGATTCCGTAACTGTAATGCTGAAGAGGCGACGACTCGGGATTCTGAACCACTCTTTGTTCGCTGCAGGGAACAAAAAGGTAGGGCTTAGGTTTCGAAAGAGGTATTTGACTCAAGGCTTTTAGGCTCGTGCAACATGTAATTACTCCTTAAGTTTTCTTAAAACAGGTTTTCTTAGAATCCTAACTGGTTGGAAATGGTTGCTCTTCTTTTTCACAACTACTCTAGGTCCTAAATCAGTGGATCCCGGCACTACGTCTATAGACCCCTCGTTTTTCGCCTGTAAATTGCCTTCCCAGGATGGACAATTCCGAGCGAGGGTTTTATAGGGCAAGCGGATTCCACCGACAAAAGGAAAAGTGAACTTAAGGGCTAGCTGGTCATGCAAAATTTCGACGCATATGCCATGCATGTCACGGTCAAAGTCAACATCCTCGAGTTAAGGCAGAAATCGTGCCAAAATTTCGGCATGACCTCTCTTTGACTCGCTTTCGCGAGGGGCCTTAGCTCTTGGCATTGGCCAAATTGTGACTGGTATGGTTCATACGTTAAAGGTTTGATGACACTGCGTCACATTGAACCTTCGGGTATATTTTTAACAAGGTTCTGCGTCAAAGTCAAAGACAAAAGCTAAGACTCTGGGTCGAGAATCGACCTTTGATCTCAACTTTTAAGTTTTGACTTGTGAGAAAGATCAATGTAAGAATATACACTCAGACTTTATGACACGAACTAAGCCAAAAAACCAACCAAGGTCTTAGACAAAGTGTGACACAAAGCGTGCATGGTTACACGGGCGAGGATAGGCTGTTTGGGATGACCCCGTGATGTAAGTACCCCAATCTGGATCGCTCTCTTACGAACGCACAGGAAACACCGCAGACTCACACAAACGCAGTCTCGAACACCCGTAGCCCTCAAAAACTCCAAAAACCACCCACCAAACCAAGGGGGGCCATTCTGGGATTAAAAGATACAAAAGAACTTTTAAGGAATTTTGTAAAATATGAAATTGGCTGCTTGGGTCGTGCGACACAACTAGCCAGGAGACATCATAATTACAAAATCCCCTTAAAGTCCACAAGATTCCCTTAAATCCAGGAAAACCAAAAAACTGGTAATGGCTTGTCAGGTCGTGCGACACAACTAGCCCAGGGACATCATAATTACAAAATCCCCTTAAAGTCCACGAGATTCCCCTAAATCCAGGAAAATCAAAAAACTGGTAATGGCTTGTCAGGTCGTGCGACACAACTAGCCAGAATCTGGACCCTATAAATAGAGGCCTCCCCCCCTCTCATTTTTCACATCTTCCTCTTCTTTCCTCTCTCCCAGCCTTCAGGCACCCCCTCTAAGACCCTTCAGGGCAATCCCGGTCCCTTTCGGTTCCTTCCGGAGCATTTCGAGGCCCCTCATGGTACTCTGAAGCTCTGCCGAGCGCTCCCGAGGCGCTCCCGCGCTGCCCCGAGGCACTCTCGAGGTATTCTGAGGCCCCTCGTGGTACTCCGAAGCCTTGCCTGGTCTTTCCCGAGGCATCCCGGCCCTTTTCGAGCCAAACCGACGATCCCGACACACGCCGGAACTCTGCCCGAACGCAACCGACGATCTCATCGCACGACGAACCTCTGCCCGAATCCAGACAACGATCCCTGCGATCCCAACGCACGCCGAAACTCTGCCCGAGTGCACACCTAACAATCCCGAGGCACGCCGAAGCTCTGTCCGCAGACAACCGGCACATCCCGAAACAATCCCGGTCCGTCCCGGAATACTATTCCATCCTCAAACACTATTCCCCAGCGGAAGACAGACACGAACCAACATTGGTAAGGCTTCTTTCCTACACTATTTCAATACATTTCAATACGTAGTGTACAATGTAGACATCCGATACAGCATGCATTTTTAAAAGCACATACACACACACAACATTTAAAGAAAGAAGGGGTACCGAAAGACTCGTTTTTACGAGGCGACTCGGGTGAGCTCTAATATTCTAATATTGTCTTCCTAAGGAGTAACATGACCTCCGAACTCAAAAATTTCATCACACAAAAATAGTTTTTAAACTGATGCATTTTCTAAATGTTTTGGGCTTAATCAAAAAGACGTGGCGACTCTACAAAGCAAAAACACAGCAAGACACCTCTTCCAACGAACAAATGCGAGTTGTCGGGGCTCTGCGCGCGAGCCGGATCCGGGTAATTTCAGTTGGCGACTCTGCTGGGGAATATTTTGTTTTAAAAAAACTTTTATACAAAAAAACAAAAGATTTTTAAAACAATGATGAGGGTCAAACTTTCATTTTACCCCTTTTTTTAACTGTTGTGTGTGTGCATGTGCTTTACTTTTTATTTAAAATAAATAAAAATACAAAAAATGCATCAATATACATCTGTGTACATACATTTAAAATTCTTCAAAAAGTTCTGTTTTACTCAGAAAAAAGAATTTTAGAGACTGCACACTACTCGCACTGCTGCCTCGGTACACCGCACGCTACGCGCACTACTGCCTCGGATACACTGCACACTACAACCCTTAACCCGGGGTGGTCTCAGTTGCAGTCCGTTTGGTCTTCCTAGGCCTCTTGGATGCGCATGGGATCATTCCAAACATCCCATCCTAGCCACTGTCAACCCTGCACGCTTGAGTCATACTCTGTCGCGACTCGGTTGGTTTTTATCCAGTCCGTGTCATACAGCCTGGATACATATCCCATGCCGGCCATTTTCTGAGTCGAAGCTCGGAACTCAAGATCCCTTGCGCAAGCAAAGCGATGAAAGGTCATGCTAAAATCTTGACCCGATCTTGATTTTCGAAGCTACACCCAGACGATGTTCCGTCCCGGATATACATCCATGCCCACATGACACCATGTCATCAAGCCTTTAATACGTCAGCCATGATAATATGACCCAGCCAACGCCTAACGTCACAGATCCCTTGCGCAAGCAAGGTAAAGAGGGGTCATGCCGAACTCTCGACCAAATCTTGACTCAGGTGTCGGCTCGGCTCACTATTCACATGGCCGACGCATTAAAACGAACATGACAGGCTCGGTCCTTAGGTTCGATTTTTATTTTAGGCCGGTGGAAACCGCTTGCCCTATAGGACCCTCGCCTAGGGTTGTCCACCTCGGGATGTCGAAATACAGGTGCAAAATGAGGGGCTTATAGCCGCACAGATGGTCTCCACTGACCCAGGATCTAGCATAGTTGCGAAAAAGAAGAGCAATCTTTTTCAACCAACTTAGGATTCTGAGAAAACACCGTTTTAATTAAATTAAAACAACAAAATCATAAATAAAAAGAAAAACAGAAACTGCATGTCACATGAGCTTTCCCCCCTTATCCAAAAAGACCTTCCCATGTCTAAACCTTACCCGTCACCCCCTCCAGCAAGCCGAGAGTGATCGAGAGTATCCGGGAACTATTCTCCCAGTGTCAAAGCCACATGGTCCAACATTCTTCCCAGTACAGCCACCAGGGCAGTCCATCAACTCCCCATGGCTAAATCGGCAGATAACAGCGAGGAAAACGGGACCTTACCCCCCGAGGAACTTCCCGACAATGGAGGAAGTCTGGCAAGCTGTCATAGCCCTCGAAAAACGCCAAGGCGAACAACAAGCCTGGATCGAAGGTGCCATGCACCACTTCGGAACATTAGCCACCCCCCAACCACCTAGGGCTTTCAAAGACATACCCGCTCCCGCAGCTCCTAACGTCTCTCATTGTCTCCCAGAAGTCAATATGTTGCCCTCGTACGAGCCATGCAGCTACGACATAAACAAGACCCCCCGGGGGAAGACATGCCCGGTCAACATCCTGAGGTCCCAATACTGCCGCAGAACATTGAACACATCTGGTGGGACATCTGCGATTGCACCACTTGTCTGGACATGGAATTCGAAGATGAAATGAACGAGGATCGCCCTCGAAGAAAGAAGAAGCCCTCTTCTCAACAAAAACTGAAAAAGAGATACGAAGCCAGCGACCCCACGTCGGAACCCTCGGAGAACCATCAGGAAAGTTTGACTACTACGTCATCTACTCCAGCAAATCTCCTCAGCCTAGCTCTGCACAAGACCGCGACAACGTCTGCTCCATGATCAGCTGGGACGAACTCCACACCGCCACCAACGACCCGAGGGTCCAGATACCCCAACCCCTATCTTGGGAAGACCTCAAAGCCACTGTTGACGCTTCGACTAAGGAATAACAGTGAACGAACTAAAATGCGAAGCATGGCCCTACGCCAACCAAGGCCATCCCATTACATAAATAGGAGAGACAAGCAAAGCAGCAAAACCAGAGGTGAACGTACTGACACGTTCCGGTCAAATCCCGATGAATCCTCCAAGGGCAGACAAAAGGCCAGCCATGCCTGAGCCTCGAACTGAAAAGGGGCCCTACGCCAAAGAAGCCGAAACTCTTGACCCGAAGGCTGAAGACCCTATCTTAACTCAGCTCAAGCGTACTCAGGCTAACATCTCACTCTGGTCCTTACTCACTTCCTCTTACCCACACAAACTCAAGCCGGAGGAAAGCCTGGCCCAGACCATGGTACCCATCACCGTGACACCAGATGAAGCAGTTCAGATGATCGGCAAAGTTCATTACAGCAACATTATCACTTTCACGGAGCTCGACCTCCCAAAATTTGGGGCTGACCACAATGAGTATCTCTACATAACAGTTCAACTTGACGAGCGCCGCCTCCCTCTGATCTTGGTAGATGGAGGATTAGCAATGAACGTCCTTCCATCCAAAATGATGGATTTGATAGGGATCAAGCCAACTGATCTGAAGCCCTCAACTCAGACAATCAAAGCATACGACTCAACGTCTCGCTCAGTCCTGGGGATAGCCACTCTGAATCTGTGGTTCGGAAAGCAGATGGTCCCGATTGACTTTCAAGTCATCGACATCCCGATCACATTCGCTGCCATCTTGGGACGCCCTTGGCTACACCAGATCAATGGGGTGGCATCCACCCTCCACCGGTGCATAAAGTTCGTCCAAGGAACGGATCTCACCATCATCTATGGTGACATCATAACCATTGAGGGGACCGACACGAACGGCGTCCCGGTCCTGGAGATCAAACACGACAATGACGGCATGATGCTGACAGGGTTCACAGACGAAAGCCCAAAAGCCCAGGTGTGCCACATAGACCTGCCTTTGACTTGGGACCGGATCCCTCCCACAATGAAGATGATGAAGCTCATGAACTACATCCCGGGGCTCGGTTTGGGAAAACGCCATCAAGGTACCCAACAAATCATCGAGGTCAAGGAACAGAATAACCTCTATGGCCTGGGATACATTCCCACTCCTGAAGATGCTGCGGAAAACAGAAAAGCTGCATGAAAACGCTCCGCTAGTAACAAAAGAGGCTTGCACGCAATCTCCGACCTCCGCCCTTACAGCTTCGACATGGCCAGGTATTTCACAAAGAAAGCTGACAGTCTAAACGAAGGCACATAAAAAGGGATAGAGCTGATCAACGCCAAATGAAACTGGCCGACAAATATGGACAAGCTCTAACAGAACCTTGCAAGATTCAGAGGCCTCGAGCCAAACCCAGTCAGAAGAGCATTTCTCGATGCACCAACTCTACTGAGACCCACCACCACCACTATTCACAATGAATTCTGGTTCGGGAAGGCCCCCTCTTTGGCAGAAGACCTCGAAAAACTCTCTGTCAACCTCCCTGCTTCCAACGAGCGGGACGAGTCCGCATTCGAACTAGCAATACCCAAGACAAAGACGGAAGACTCCACAAACAGTGACTGGAACGAGTCATTGCTACAACAGCTCTTCAGCGAAGAAATCGAGGTGCCAGACCTAATCGATTTTGTTTCTGATAACTCTACAGTAGCCATGATCGGGGACAACAGCGCGAAGCCTCTCGACCCCCGCCTCCTGTCAAGCTCATTGCCACTCAATAACTGGGCCACCTTCTCCGGACCTGTTGCCAGCAAGAAGGACATGATCGAACAACTTGGTCTGACCCCTCGCGTCCTAGAGTCCAATGTCGAAACCCATCCTGAGTCCCTTGTCTTTGAATTCGTGGACGTGTTCGCTTGGTCTTACCAATACATGCCCGGGTTAGATCCAAACATAGTGGAACATCGGATTCCCTTGAATCCCGAGGCTAAGCCCAAGAAAAAGCTACGCCGGATCAAGCCAGAATGGTCTTTAAAAGTCAAAGAAGAGATCAAAAAGATGCTCCGCATCGGCTTCATAAGGGTGATCGAATACCCGACATGGCTTTCCAACATAGTCACAGTCACCAAGGCCAATGGAAAAGTACGCTTGAAAATGTGCGCGCTCGCCCGAAATTTAGGAAAAATAGGAGTCGCCACGCCGTTTTAAGAGGAAACATTGAAAACCTTTATTTTAGAGAGAAAACATGAGTTCGGGGGTCAGGTTACGTGTTGGGAAGAACCGAGAGTTCACCCAACACGCCTCGTCCATAGACGAGTCTTTCAATCAAACACATCCAAGTAAATCCAAAGTGTGTGCAAATATCGATAATAAACGAAATGTGATAAAATGCATCTTATTAATTATGAAACGAAAAATTACATATTGTGAGCCCATTATTTAGGGAGGCCACATCCCTGATACAAACAAACTAGAACAGACATAAAGGAAAAGAGTCACTGCAGATGGGTCATGTGTGTCGCATGACACATCGTACTGCTGACCACATGTGTCGCGTGACACAGGATCACTTGGGACGAAGGTGTCGCGTGACACATATGAGCCTTCTGCGTAAAACCTCACAATATGAACTCGAAATTAATGTAAGCTATACAGATCTAATTAACAAGCTGAATTATGAACGAAAAACATAAACAACATCAAATCGACCCAGGGAGTGTGGATATGGGTAGATCCACACCCCCTTTGGGGCTCAAACACCAAATTCAACCAAATCAATCAATATGAGCTCGATTACACAATCTATGCAAGTTAAACAGAGAGATTGCGATTGGGATTCAGTAATTCAGATAGCTAGGATCTGATTACTGAATCCAAACAAAATAGAACTATAAAATTGCAAGGAATTAAATGAGAGAGAGAGAGAGAGAGAGAGAGAGAGTTAGGGAATTGTTACCCTTGTTGATTCCACGAATTCTATATCTAGTCAGATATAGAATCCTTCAATTCTTCGTTGTAGATCTCACAGCTCTGATCCAAGGGTTCCAATTGGTGTAGGTAGAGAATTGGGTTTGGATGAGAGGGATTAGTGGGTTGGAAGGTAGGAGAGAGAGAGGTTTTGTGCTTGGGACGCTCGTTACACTGCTATTTTGGCAGAGTAACAGTAGGCTAGAATTCGGATCCTCTTTCAATGAGGGGGAGGGTCTTACGCGTCCACTTTCCATGCCTCAAGCTGTCGCGTGACACAAGGTGGCTCAACCGCTTTTGGCGCCAAAAACCAGTTTCTGGAACATTCCGGGAAAATACCCAAAAGGTCCAACAGGTTTTATTCCCAAGGGGTCCTTTGGCATGAATGATGTACCAAAAGGTACTTCCTTTGCGGGAAACTCATGGAATGTTTCCTAAGTCTCTGGATAGGCCGGAATTTACCAAAACGCCCCTTAATGCAGCTTTATTATATTAAAATGCATCGAAAAGGTTGCGAATTGGATTGGCGTACTTACAGAGCCCCTCGGCAACGTCACTTTTGGAAAAAGTGGGGTTGTCGATAAAATAAGACCCAATCTCAATGAGCGGCTGGGGTTAAGGTGAAGGGCTAGAAGGGTGAGAAGGGGAAAATTATGGCTGGACCTTTCTGAGAAAGGATTCCTATGTATCCCTTTAAGAAGGGAATCAAGCCAAATCGTAGTTCGGAATTACCAATACCGACTACAAGCAAGAAAGGGGTAGAGATGTGTCTTCATACCTTTGCTGTGCTTACCCGTGACTTCTGTTGTGCTCCGCTGAGAGGCTTTTCTTGGGTTTGGCTCGCTTGAGAGGCTTTTCTTCTTGGTTGGCTCCGCTTGAGAGGCTTTTTCCTTCTTTTGGCTCGCTGAGAGGCTTTTCTTCTCAGGCTGCTCCGCTAGAGAGGCTTTTCTTCTTTGTGTGCTCCGCCAGAGAGGCTTTTCTTCTTTGTGTGCTCCGCTAGAGAGGCTTTTCTTCTTTGGCAGGCTCCGCTGAGAGGCTTTTCTTCTGGCTCCTGGCAGGCTTCTTCTTCTTGGCTCGCGCTAGAGAGGCTTTTCTTGGTTCGTCTCCGCTGAGAGGCTTTTCTTGGTTTGGCTCTGCTTGAGAGGCTTTTCTTGGGTTTGGCTCTGCTTGAGAGGCTTTTCTTCTTTGTGTGCTCCGCTAGAGAGGCTTTTCTTCTTTGTGTGCTCCGCTAGAGAGGATTTTCTTCTTTGTGTGCTCCGCTGAGGCTCTTCTGGTTTGGCTCGCTTGAGAGGCTTTTTCCGGGTTTGGCTCGCTAGAGAGGCTTTTTCTTGGTTTGGCTCGCTTGAGAGGCTTTTCTTGGTTTGGCTCGCTCGAGAGGCTTTTCTTGGTTTCCGGTATTGTCGAGCTCTTTCTTGGTGTCACGTATACGCATGCTTTTTTTTGTTTTGTTCTTTCTTCTCCAGCTTTGGTCTGAGGTCCAAATGCCGAGACTCAATTGATTATTGTACTGCGGGGGTAAAACAACAACTCCAACGCGCTACACTTGAATAAGCCTATCTTGTTAGCAAAGATTACTATATGTTAGCTTGGTTTGCGTGAATCGTCTGTTCAGGAAAGCGAACGCAATTATCAAGTTAAAGATCGGCTTTGTCGGGTTTATGTATGGTGTTTTGGGATTGTTTTAGGTAAGTGTGTATAGTAGGGGTCCTCTCCCGTATATTTTCGTGGGTATGTGTATGAGGGTAAGGGGTATATCGGCGACGGCGAGTCGGAAAATGCTCTGGGGTAATCACCGCAGGTTTTTCCACCCCGTCCGCTATCAACCAAAGTATGTCGCCCGACATGTCGTGTCTGCTTGGCTTCTTCTCGTCGCACGACTTAGGGAGGCTCGTGACAGTTCTTTTCAAAGTCGGTCCAGCTCCATTCTCAGCCATCGTCTTCTTAGCAGAGAAAACCCAAAGACCCTTATTTGGCGGATAATCGATTTCTTTGGTCAAGACTAACGCTTTTTGCCGCAATGGAACATTATAACCAAGAGATTGCTTCCTGGAGTGCCAATTTCATCGGGACTTCATCGAAATTTGGGGATTTCATCCGAGGCAACATAGAAGTATCATCGACAAGCGGTACAAGATGCCTTGCATTTGGTCCTTGAAAGATTGGAGGGTTGATCGATTTGCTTCGGCCGCATCCCGCTTCGGGATTCCGAGTGTCATGCATTCTCTTTGTCATACAATTACCTCGACCCCAACTATGGAAGACTTCGTGGCATTGACGGGCTTGGGTAAGGCGGCCACCGTAGCATTCCCACGGGACGGCCGGTTGGTTGAGGAGCAACTGCCCGACTTTTATCTCCGCTCGCGGATCGTATCGCCTATGATTCTCGGGTGACGGGTCCATAGATTTGACTCGGATGGTTAGGTTGCGCCCGTCCCGTCCGATCTGTTTGACCTTTCTACCACTCGATATGTTCATGCTGTTCACACCGCTCGCTTACTATTTCGCGTGTATGTCGGGGTTTGCTCAAGCACTTTGCTGGAGATCGTTAGGCAAATGAGAGGTGACCGGTATAGATTCTCGTCAAATTCGTTCGGCCAAGGAGAGATGGATGTTGTACCACCGCCGCCGGGCCGAGACTTATCACGGTATTGACAAAGCAAAGGTGGGGATCGACTTTATGGGAGCAAAGTGTACCCCACTTATTATCTCTCGTGGTTCTCTCGAGAGGTTACACCCGATCGGGCCATTACCCGCAGGGTCTGACGGCAATGCCACGGGTGACTCGGCCACGCAGCCGATGAGGGACGAGGTTGTTGATAGTTGGCATATGAGGTTGTCACGTACACCGACCACCGATCTCGAGCTTTTGGATTCCCGCTTGGAATATACTGCACTACGAGAGATATTCAGGATGGATCAAGCAGTAGTCCGGTTGCTCGGTTTGCATGTATCCTCTTTCGTGTCCCATCATTGGTGAGCAGATAGTATAAGTACCCTCGCCAGATCATACGAGCCTCGAGGGAGAGACTGTGACCGATACTGCTCCGATGTCCATGACCGAGCCCCGTGCTATACAGCTTTTTCAGCCAGATCTTTTCGGAGGGCTTTCTTCCCACTCGTGTGCTCCTTCGGCGCCTAGAGGATTTACATTTCGACCACGTAGTATCCGGGATTGGTATGAGGAGCATCGTGGTTCTCGTGCAGCTTAGCTATAGAGACTCGCCGCCGGAATACTTGGGAGCGCACTCTCGTCCACCGAAATCTCGTAGATATAGAGGCACGAGGAAACCTGCATAATGTCACCGGCAATGCCGCCGACGATTATGAGAGGCAAGAGATCCGGAGAGCCGCTTTAAGGAATGATCCAGAGATGAGAGCTCGCAGAGAGGCGTTGCGGCAAGCGAGGATTGCTAGGGCCGCCTTGAGAGAGACTCGGGTCTCGATTGAACCGCCGCCGCGAGTTATTCCCGAATTGGGACGGCTCAAACCGACTTGTTTGACATTCCTAAGCCAAAGACCTCCTGGGACCGAGAAAGAGGAAGGATAGAGGAGCAAATTTGGGAGCGGGGACGAGTATCTAGACACACATTTTCTTTTACTTCGAGAGTTTTGAGACTCTTTTGCTTTATGTCTTGAGAGTAGGAATTATCTGTATGAAAACTGAGTACCCTTTGATTACTTAATGCGCATGTAATAGATGTTATCAATGTTTTCTTTTATTCGCAATGCCTTTTTGAGTCAAAAAGTAGGCCGTGCTTGAACTCATCAAAAAGAATATTAACTCAAAATGATCCTTTGAAAAGCCTTGGGACCGTAATCAAAACGCATTTTGGTAAAAAGAGAGATTTTTGCAAAGCAATTTTAGACCGAACCACAAGTGGTTGCCTACGTTCCCCTTTTGTAAGAGAACTAAGGGGCTCAGTGCTCCGTAGTTCGACTCAATTGACTTTAGTGTTTAAGAAAGGGGAAGATAGAAGGGGAAATGGTGCAACCCTGTTTTTTACCTAGACCGCCCTCTTTTGGGTTTTCGGTCTAGTTGGGTATATTCTTTAGCACCGGCGCTGTCCCTTATTTTTGCATGGACTGCCTTTTGAGAGGTTTTCGGCCTCATCTCGGGACAATTTTGTTGCGCCTTTATTTATTCATTTTTATATATATATATATATATATATTTTTTTTTTTTTTTTTTTTTTTTAGAGGGGGAAAGACTCGATCATACAAAATACCTCCGCAACTTGTCGCCGTTGACGGGTGCGTAAATGGGTTGCCATCCAAGTCTCGACAATGCATAGCTCCTCCTGAGAATACTTTCTTTACCAGAACGGTCCGACCCAAATGGGTGCCCACTTGCCCAACGCACTGCTTTGATTTGAGGGCTTCATTTTAAGAACTAGATCACCGACTTTGATATCCTTGGGTTTCACTTTCTTATCGAAGGCACGGGCCATTCTTCTCTCGGTATGCCCCGTTATGCTCCATGGCTTTTAGTCTCGCGTTCATCTAGCAGAGCCAACTCATTATATCGACTTTGGAGCCATTCGATCTCGTTCACCTCATTTTCGAGTAAGACCCCGAGGAAGGAATTTCTAACTCAATGGGCATGACGGCCTCCATTTCGTAAGTCGAGCATATGGGGTTGCGCCCGTGGCGCTCGGATCGAAGTGCGATAGCCCCACAATGCTAAGTGCAACTTTTCTGGCCAATCTCGTCCTCGCTCGGCCATCATCTTTATGATCCTTTCCAAGTTCTTATTGGCGGCTTCAACAACGCCGTTTGTCTCGTGGCCTCGTACGGTGAAGATTTGTGGCGCTTGACTCGTATTCAAGTGAGCAACCGATCGGTTTCTCCCTCGAAATGAGTGCCATTGTCGGAAATAATCTCGTTCGGGACCCCATAGCGGCAGAAGATCTGTTCTTTTATGAATCGGGCAACCTTCTTGGCGGTGAGCACTTTATAAGATGCACTTCTACCCATTTCGTGAAGTAATCCACGGCCACTAATACAAATGCATGCCCATTGCTCCCAGCGGAGAAATCTTCCCAATGACATCAATACCCCATGTTGCGAAAGGCCACGGAGTTGTCATACAAGATAAGTCGTGAGGCGGGATGTGGTTCGATTGGAAAATCTTTGGCACTTGTCACAGTCCGCACGAAATGGATGCAATTTGTCTCCATAGTGATCCGTAAGTAACCCACTCGATGATGCTATGCATGAGGGATCGAGCGTTCATATGAGGTCCGCAGCACCGTTGTGAACGTCTTCCATTACTCTTCGAGCCTTTTCTTTACCGATGCAGTAGGAGCGGACAACCTTCTCTTTTCTTCCATAATTCATTGCCGAGTATGACATATTGCGCCGATGGCCTCTTTAGGGCCTGCAAGCTTTTGGCATGTACTCTTTTTGAATCTCCTTCTTGATCCACAGAAAGGATGCTTCCCCACACTTGAGGTATTGAAAGATCCGATTGTACCACGGTTCACCGATGCCTCGATCTCAATCTCACAACAATATGCAGGATTTTCTCTTCGCCGACCCCGAAAGGCTCGATTGATTTTCCTTCGGGATTTCCATCAATGAGGCTAAGGTAGCCAAAGCATCTGCGACCGTTCTTGTCCCGCGGTAAGAACCGGAATCATACTTCCTTGAATTGGCCGACGAGTTCTGCGATGTAAGCATGGTACTTCCGGAGACATGGGTCTATAATTTTCCATTTGTTGGCGGCCCGGTTGATTATCAATTGGGAATCACCGAACACTTCCAATTCTTCCACATGTCGCTCAAGGGCAGCCTTTCTAGACCGGCTATGCAAGCTTCGTACTCACCGCATTGTTGGTGACCGAGAAATTCAACTTGATTGCTATGGGAGTATGCCTGTCGTTCGGTCTATCAAAACCATTCCAATGCCATTTCCTTTCTTGTTAGCCGCTCCATCAAAGAATAATCGCCACTTGTTTCCGCTTTCTATAGTGAGGATCCCTTCATCTCGGAAACCGGAGGTCCGGCCCTCGATCTTCTCAGACTGGGAATTCAGCCAACCGGGTCCGCAAATGCCCGCCTTTTGATCGATTTGCGAATCACATATTTGATGTCGACTCGCCAGAAGAAAGTCCATTTTGCCAACCTCGGTGGAGATGTTTCCTCTGTCACCTTGGAATAGATATCTCGATCGGATCCATCTTGGAGACTAAGTGTACGGTGTGGGACAAAGATATAGTGTTTTAGCTTTCCAACTACCCATACCAAAGCCGCGCAAGTCTTCTCGAGGGCGTAGTAATTCACCTCACTCCCTTGGAATTTACTACCGACGAAATAGATGGCATTCTCAATCTTTGAATCCTTCTTTCTTGTGCTAGCATAGCCCCGTAGGCCGTGTCCGTGACTCGCGATATAGAAGGAAAGGCTTGTCTCCATGAGGTGGGCGAGAGAATGGGAGGATTGACGAGGTAGGCTTTGATCCTTTCAAAAGCTAGCCGGCATTCCTCGTTCCACCACTTCCCGATTCTTCTTTAGCAGCTTGAAGATCGGCTCACATATGGTGGTCAATTGGTTGACGAACCCGCCGATGTATTGCGGGCGACCCATGAATCCTTTTACTTCGTGAGACGGTTCGGGCGGCTTCATTTCAATAATTGCCTTAACTTTCCCGGGATCTATTTCAATGCCGCGCTCGGTGACCATGTATCCCTTAACTTTACCTCGAATAACCCCAAATGTACACTTGGTCGGGTTCGGGCCTCATGGAGTGTTCTCGGAGTCTCGTTAAAGAATTTCCTCAAATCAATGAAATGCTGTCCGTCCGATCCTTTCGAATGAATAATCATGTCATCCACATACACTTCAATCTCCCGTGGATCATGTCGTGGAAAAGGGTAGTGATCGCTCTCGATAGGTAGCCCCGGCGTTCTTCAAGCCAAATGGCATTACTGTGTAACAATAAGTACCCCATGGGGTTGTAAATGCCGTCTTGTCTTGATCCTCTTCAGCCATCTTAATCTGGTTGTAACCCGCAAAACCATCAACGAAAGATTTGACCTCAAAGTTCGCGGTTGCATCCACTAGCATGTCAATGTTGGGCAAAGGGAAGTCATCTTTAGGACTAGCCTTATTGAGGTCTCGAAAATCTACGCAGACTCGAACCTTTCCATTTGCTTTGGTGACTGCTACGATGTTCGCCAACCAGTCGGATATTCAATTACTTTGATGAAGCCTACCCGTAGGAGTTTTTCAATTTCTTCTTTCACTTGTAAGGACCATTCAGGTTTTATCCGCCTCAATTTCGCTTGACCGCTTGATTTACGGATCCAAAGGTATTCGGTGTTCCACAATAGAAGCATCCAAATTTCGCATATCTTTGTAGGACCAAGCGAACACATCCATAAATTCCTTGAGCAATTCAATCAAAGCAACCCGCTCACCTCCGGAGAAGAAGCTACCAATCTGCGTTTCTTTGGGTTCTTCGGCTGTTCCCCAAGTTCACTGTTGTTAATACCTCGTCGGCAGCTGGGCCCGGCTTTCCTTTTGCTCACAAGTCTGTTTTGAATCTTTTTCTAAAAATTGTTCACCGATTAAGTTCGCATTATCTTCAATTGAATTAGGCTTAATTATTTTTAAATCTTGATGATTATTTTTCGTTAAGCATTCAATTGTTAAATTGGAAATCACGGGTACTCAGAAAGATCAACCACTTTATTTAAAGCAAAGGGAAATACGGTGTTTACAACTCGAAGACGGTCTTCGGCCGTGAGGACATCGACCGGTCGAAGACTCAAACTCTATGACAAGAGACTCGGGAGACTCGACTCAAGATACGGGGTGAATTTGGACTTGGAAGGACAAGGACGGGGTTTGAGCCCTAGCTTTTCAATCATAGTCTCTTTGTCGGTGACCGGTCCCCGAACGAAGTCCGCACGCAACGGTCCTTCATGCGGCCTCCGGCTTGACTATCTCCACATTAGATACCTTCTCGAATTCTAGCATAGCTATCACTTCACCGTCGAGAGGAAAAGTCAATCGATCAATCGGCTCCTTAGCACCATCTCTCATTTACGCCAAAGACGTACCGCTCACAAGGTTCTCGGCCCTGTTCTTCAAACAAATCTGCTAACTCTCCATCAATATCTGCGGGGGTCGCACCGCGAATTTTACATATTGTGGGTTCATCCGAGGCAAGCTTTTCAAACCGATTCTCACATTCGGGTCCCCAAAAGTGGTAGCCGCTCTCGTAGGTGGCGGTCACACCTTGTCTTTTGGGCAAATTATCAAACATTTCTTTCATCGGATTCTTGCTATTGGCGAATCTACGGATCGTCTTCATTCTTTCTTCTGCCGGAGTAAGCTTTGGCTCGGGACAAACAAACATATCTCCATCCTCTCGACAAAGTGCTTATTCGTGAGACCAACCGTATGGGCGCATTTCGGGCCTCTTGTACTTTCTACCGGCCGCAGAGGTCATCTTCTCTTTGAAAGCCTCGGTTTTGTCATACACCCTATCTTCCTTAGTCATGGCATACCCTGCACCTTGCCTATTTCTCTTGGTCAGCCGGCAACACAAGCCTACACGGTCCCTGTTGGCGTTTTCCCACCCCTGCACTGTGGATATAGCTCATACCTCTTAGCATTTTCAACACAGGAGGAATCTTGTCTCGAAGATGTCGTCAGTCTATAGTACGAGACTTGCCCCTTAGGTTTCTCGATTGTGAATCCGCTGAGCATCGAATTTTCTTGGTCAAGCTTGATCTCCATTACTGGTAAGGTATTTGCGCTGGTTTCTCCGATTGTAACACTATCACCATAGATGGTTGTCATCACCCCCTCTTGTACAAACTTTAAGCATTGGTGAAGCGTGGACGCTACGGCTCCAATCTCGTGGATCCAGGGTCTACCCAATAATGCCGAGAACGTAACAGAATGTCTATAACCCGAAACTCCACCATCATTTCCTTGCCTCCAAACATCGATTAAGGAGACTATCCCTAACACTGCCCGGGATGTTGAATCATAAGCCTTTATGTTCTGGTTAGAGGGTTTGAGGTTCTACGCGTTGATGTCCAACATACTCATCATTTTGGCGGGGAGCACATTCATGGCTCATCCATTATCTATCAACACATGGGGAATCAACCGTCCCTCCAGAGGCACCGTAATGTGTAAGGATTCGTTATGTTTCGCACCGTAAGTGTGCAAGTCAAGATCTCGTGAAAGTAATGATATTCCCATACCGAGCCGTTCCAATCAACCGACATGCTTCATCCGGGGGTAGCGTTGACGGATACCTTCGTCTTGGATAAGGCTTCTTCCGGCTTTAATTTGTGAGGGTAGGAGGATGTAAGTAGGGACCACAAAGAAATATCGGCTTGCGTTCTTTTCAACCGCGTCGCATCGGGTCTTCCCGAACTTCTTCGTCTAGCCTTTGTGAGGATTCTGAGAGGACCGAGGGTTAGAGCCTCGCAACCCTTTCCCTTTTCCGCATGGATCTAGATTACTTACTCCCAACATTCTTCCCGAGCGCGTCAACAGATTAACTTCTTGCCGGTCGTCAACCACGAACTCTTTGCTAGCTTCCTTGAGTTCGATAATGTTAGCGGGACAGAGTGATTGCGGTATGGCCAAGCCGCTTGTCGTATCTCATTAATGGTCAAAGGTGTTTCCCAACTAGCCGCTATTCGAGTTCCTCCAAGGAGATTGGGGATTCTCTAGGAGTCATTGAAGATATAGCATTAACAATCAAGCGTTCTTCGTAATCATCAAGTTCAACAATATTATTCACATCATGTAAATCATCGAGATACGTAACATAACGTAAGTTATCTTTCATTTCATCGTAACAGAAATTACATCGCCGACCCCATTACATCCATTGCTATCATCCCCAACTACGGGTTCCCCAAATTCTAATACATTAACAAAATAATCATTCTCACACCAATAAGGTTCACATTGTCGTTCGGCGAGGATTGTTGACAATATTCGGGCGAGGAGATTTTTCTATCTTCTTGTCGTCCACCAAACCCTGGATTATCTTCTTGAGAGTCAAACAGAGTTCGTAGTGTGCCCCGGAAATTGGTGAAAACGATAATACTTGCTAACATCCATGTGAGGATTAGGGCGAGCAGATCGTAGTTCTCCAATGGCTTTATCATGCCGCTCGTAGCAAACCGTTAAAAACTTCCTCCGTTGACATACCCAAATCATCAAACCTCGGTGGTGGCTTAAAGGGAAGCCTCATCACATTCTGCATGTTGTTAGCTCCCTTTTGAAGATTATTGATACTATTATCTTTAGGCGGTTCTCTTCCTCTCGCGCCATTGCCGAGACGAGATTGGATGCCCGATATCGGTAACTTCCACCACCGTTGTTGTTAGTGGTGTTTGCACTTGGAGTTTGGTTAAACAACTTATTCTCACTCCTTGCTCCCATCCCGACCATCTCTCGCAGATCTGGGTACCATCCTTTCCCAATGGCTTCTCTAAGTTCTGGCTTAACACATGATAGCACGTTGTCCTTCTGGTCTTGGAGGGGATTGGTTCCGATAACTCGTTGAGCTTAGCATTCCAACGCTTGTAGAATTCGTGATTGACTCATCCGACTTCCGAATTGTCCCCACTAGATCATCCCGTGTGGTACGCCACTCCAAATTACCCTTGTACTTCTCCAGAAGGCTTCGTTATCCGGCTCCAAGTAGTACGGCATTCTTGCTTCAAAGCTAAAAACCATGTAAGTGCCGATCCTTTCAAAGTTAGGTGGAAGCTGGGAAGCCATGAATTCGGGAGTGCAGCCCATTGCCCCCATTGTCATCACATAAGTGTCTACATGCGTCTTTGGACAAAGGTACCATCAAAATCCAAATTGGGCATCTTAAACTTGTGCGGCAAAGGTGTCACTTGGGCGGGATCCACGACTTTAAGACCACTAGAACCCACGGTTAATCTGTCAACTGTTGTTGCATCCGTTTCAAGAAAGCGCCTACTGGTGCCAAACTTGAAGTCTCGAGGAATTGCAGAGCCACCGCGATTGACGACGGTATTGGGAAATCGAATTAGGTCCCACGGGCAAAGCGGTTGGTGGAAGACCAAAAGTACTAGGAATTCCAATATTGCCGTCCAACAAGCTAATCGAGCTCGGAATCTTGTTCCCATACATATCATAACCGTTGAATTGCCTACCGAGATTCTCGGGAGTTGTATTGCGCCGACCGACTTTTGTACCGACCAAAAGAAGATAATCCCGAGCCGACACACGGAGCCGAGTAAGGGTGGAACCATAAATATGCCGAGTAAGGGTGGAACATACCGCTTGTTGAGAAAAACTGTCTTGAGTCTCGGAACTATTTGGTACCTTGAGACACCGTCCCGAACTATCTCGATTTTTCGAGAGCCAGACGACCATTCTCACAACACCATACCGAACACCCCGATAACCATCCGGATACACACCGCATCGGGCCGGGAAAAGCTGGTTCGAAACCGAGGTCCATGTCAAACCGTGGTGCCGGAGCATTAGGAGTTGGAGATGCGGTGAGATCAAAGAAATTTGTGGGCCGACCGTCATTTCGCCGACACCTTGCCGGGATAACCCGGCCATACCCTTGAGAAGACGGGGGAATGAGTCTTCCTTGGTCACTTGCCACCATTCCCGTAGAAGCTACTTGATCGTAATGCCGAACGTAATTCACTCGGGGAGGCATCGTATTGTAGCTAGGCCGGTTTGGCCGAGCAGGTGAAGCGGATCCGATTTCATTGTGGCTATCTTCCGTAATCTTTTCATAGGAACCATCCTCCCGACGAAGTACCGCAATCCCTTTGGCTCTCATAGCTTCTACGAATCGGTTGTGAGCTTCTTCTTCACGAGACTTGGCATTTTGAACTAAGAGGCAAGCCTCACGCTCCCGAGCTAGAGCGGCTTCCAAAGATCACCCTCAATTCCTCCGTAGTCATCTCATTCAAACTTGTCTCGACCCACTGCCACCGAGCCTCCGGCGGACCGAGCGTAAAAAACATCTCCATTGCCGGCCATTTCGATTCTAAACCAACCGACACCGCTTGTACACGGATTAAACGACCTCCCGAAACAGATGAGCGGACCCAACTCGCCGTAGCTGCAGGTGTAGAGAGGGGTTTATAAGGTGCTTGAAGGGAAAACTTTGTTTCTTTTTTTTTTTTCCTTTTCTCTTTTTTTTTTACGGGAGAGGGAAAGAAACGGGACAGACTCACGCAAACACAAATTTATTTATGTTCAAGTATAAATTAGTATTTTAAATCCTAAATACAGTTGGGAAAGGATAAGCCCTTATTCATGCTAACTATGCCTCGGGGGAAACCTAGTGACGCGACGTTCGAATTACATCAAATGTCTTGTTTTGAAACATATAATAGGTAATGATACCTAACCAAACCCTAACATCTTTATGGAACGAAGAGGTTCGTCCAAATTTCCAAGGAAATTTGGGCAAAGATAATGGGTCTTTTCGAAGAATTTCGAAGAAAAATCCGGCATGACCTCTCGTCGGTACATGTTGGCAATGCGGCATGATCTCTCGTTTAGAACACGCCACGAGAGTGACATGTTCCCACGTGAAATCATGTTGCATTTGGCAACATGCCCACAAGGTATGAGGTTTTGGGAGAAGGTATAAGAATCTATGATATTTTTCAAAAACAATTCATTTTTGTTGTAATGAAAACATCGTATCAAAAACCAACCGTGGGTAAGGTTTAGTGTGGTGCCACCTATAACGCACTAGGGGTTTAGGTTTGATTTCAGGCGCTCAAGCGTAGGCGAATTTCATGGCCGTCCGCGATGCCGTCAATCGCACCCGAGGGTTCTAAATCTAAGTGATGTAGTGTGCGGATGACTAATTCGTTTATTTGCAAAAAACAAGATTTTTTTTTTATTTTTTTTATTTTTTATTATTTTTTATTTGTTTTTAAGAATAAAACACACACCCTCACACAAGTTAAACAGGGAACAATAACCAAATGAGTCACGCTTTGGTCCAAGGGACTGCCCTCAAACCAGTCTTCTGATGATCTGTTCAGTGGCCACCTTTTGTCGCGTGACACAGACAACCGAGAGACAAAGGTGTCGCACGACTTGGGTGGTCACCGAACCAAAGCATCTCCTCAAATCATCAAATCAGCCCCCGCTTTATCATATCAAGAGCAACACGTAGATACCAATGCACAAAAAGTGACCACAAGCACAAAGGGCTCACAAGTTTCATAATCAACAAGATGTATGAACCACAAATGATTATCGAATAATGCACACAAAATGGATGTATTGGATGTTTTGACCAAACGAAAGCTTGACCCACTTAACACTTGAAAAACAGGTTTTCAAGTGAATTCCCCAGCGGAGTCGCCACTGAAAATGTGCGCGCTCGCCCGAAATTTAGGAAAAATAGGAGTCGCCACGCCGTTTTAAGAGGAAACATTGAAAACCTTTGTTTTAGAGAGAAAACATGAGTTCGGGGGTCAGGTTACGTGTTGGGAAGAACCGAGAGTTCACCCAACACGCCTCGTCCATAGACGAGTCTTTCAATCAAACACATCCAAGTAAATCCAAAGTGTGTGCAAATATCGATAATAAACGAAATGTGATAAAATGCATCTTATTAATTATGAAACAAGAAATTACATATTGTGAGCCCATTATTTAGGAGGCCACATCCCCGATACAAACAAACTAGAACAGATTACAAAGGAAAAGAGTCACCGCAGATGGGTCATGTGTGTCGCATGACACATCGTACCAGTGCCACCACATGTGTCGCGTGACACAGATCACTTGGGGACGAAGGTGTCGCGTGACACATATGAGCCTTCGCGAAACCTCACAATATGAACTCGGAAATTAACAGAAGCTATACAGATCTAATTAACAAGCTGAATTATGAACGAAAAACATAAACAACATCAAATCGACCCAGGGAGTGTGGATATGGGTAGATCCACACCCCCTTGGGGGCTCAAACACCAAATTCAACCAAATCAATCAATATGAGCTCGATTACACAATCTATGCAAGTTAAACAGAGAGATTGCGATTGGGATTCGGTAATTCAGATAGCTAGGATCTGATTATTGAATCCAAACAAAATAGAACTATAAAATTGCAAGGAATTAAATGAGAGAGAGAGAGAGAGAGAGAGAGAGAGTTAGGGAATTGTTACCCTTGTTGATTCCACGAATTCTGTATCTAGTCAGATATAGAATCCTTCAATTCTTCATTGTAGATCTCACAGCCCTGATCCAAGGGTTCCAATTGGTGTAGGCAGAGAATTGGGTTTGGATGAGAGGGATAAGTGAGTTGGAAGGTAGGAGAGAGAGAGGTTTTGTGCTTGGGACGCTCGTTACACTGCTATTTTGGCAGAGTAACAGTAGGCTAGAATTCGGATCCTCTTTCAATGAGGGGGAGGGTCTTATTTATAGGCCGCAGCTTGGTCGCCTTAGTATGTCGCACGACCTTACGTGTCCACTTTCCATGCCTCAAGCCGTCGCGTGACACAAGGTGGCTCAACCGCTTTTGGCGCCAAAACCAGCTCGAAACATTCCGGGAAAATACCCAAAAGGTCCAACAGGTTTTATTCCCAAGGGGTCCTTTGGCATGAATGATGTACCAAAAGGTACTTCCTTCGCGGGAAACTCATGGAATGTTTCCGGAAGTCTCGGGATAGGCCGGGAATTTACCAAAACGCCCCTTAATGCAGTTTTATTATATTAAAATGCATCGAAAAGGTTGCGAATTGGATTGGCGTACTTACAACGCTGCTGCGTGGACTTTCGAGATCTCAACAAAGCAAGTCACAAGGACGACTTTCCACTACCAAACATCGACATCCTGGTAGACACTACAACCAATTTTGAGGTTAAGTCCTTCGTGGACGGGTTTGCCGACTACAATCAAATCAAGATGGCCGAAGAAGATCAAGAAAAAACAGCCTTCACAACCCCCTGGGGAACCAACTACTACACCGTGATGCCGTTCGGACTAAAGAACGCTGGGGCTACCTACCAACGGGCAGTAACCGCCCTCTTCCACGACATGATCCACAAAGAGATTGAGGTGTACGTCGATGACATGATCATCAACTCAAAGGGATCAGATGGACAACACCTCACTGACCTGAGAAAGTTCTTCAACCGCCTCCGGAAACACTCAATGAGGTTAAACCCTGCCAAATGCACATTTGGAGTCAGCCAAGGCAAAGTCTTAGGATACATGGTCACCGAGCGAGGCATCGAAGTTGACCCTCAAAAGATCAAGGCCATCATCGATATGAGACCACCGCAAACCCAAACAGAGGTAAAAAGCTTCATAGGCCACCTGCAGTATATCAGTCGCTTCGTCAATCAGCTGACCTCCATGTGCGAGCCAATCTTCAAACTAATGAAGAAAAATGCAGACATCGAATGTAACTCGGAATGCCAAGATGCCTTTGAAGAAATAAAGACGTACCTTGAGAGTCCTCCGATCCTCTGTCCTCCCCACGAGGAGAAGCCACTTTTGCTATACCTAACTGTGACCAACACCGCAGTCGGAGCCATGCTCTGTCAAGAAAAGAAAGAGTCGCGAGTCGAGAACGCCATCTACTTCGTCAGTCGAAAATTTCAGGGCAGCGAACTCAACTGCTCAACCCTCGAGAAAACATGCGCAGCTCTAGTTTGGGTTGTTGGAAAGCTACGCCACTACATGCAGTCGCACACAGTGCACTTGGTCTCCAAAATGGACCCAGTCAAATACCTCTTCGACAAACCATCTCTGTCAATGAGTCTCGCCAAATGGTCTTTCTTCCTGGCAAAATTTGACATCAAATACGTGAACCAGAAGTCAATCAAGGGACGGGTAATGGCGGAACAACTGGCTGACTTCCTGACCGACGAGGCCCAAGGTCCCGAGCCACAATTTCCAGACGAAGGAATCTTTGCGCTTGAAAGCGAAAACCGATGGCAACTGTGCTTCGACGGAGCAGCCAACAAAAGAGGAAACGACATCGGTATGCTCTTGGTCGATCCCAAGGATGAGCACACCCCAATCGCCATAAAACTAAATTTCGAGGTAACCAACAATGCCGCTGAATACGAAGCCTGCGCCGTCGGACTAGAGGCCGCACTCGAAAGGAACGTCCAGAAACTCGAGGTCTACGGGGACTCAGCCCTGATCATCAATCAAGTTTCTAACAGGTGGAAAAAAAATAGACCCAGGCTTGCAAAAATACCACGCCTACATGGAAGACCTCATCACACAATTCAAAGAGGTCACCTTCCACTACTTGCCAAGAGACCGGAACCAGTTTGCAGATGCCCTAGCCACCTTGGCTTCACTCGTGGAAATCCCCGAGGGAAAGGCAATCAAGCCATTCAAAGTCAGGTGGAAGGAAATTCCCGCCTACTGCTGCGAGATCGAGCTAGAGCCCAAGCCTATCAATGAACCATGGTACAATCAGATCTTCCAATACCTCAAGAACGGGGAAACCGCCTTCATGAACGAGGAAGGCCAACGCAAGGAAGGAGTCAAAGTCAAGAGCATCATGGCCCTGAAACGCCTCGCCTCTCACTTTGTCATCATTGGAGACATGCTGTACAAAAAACGCTACCAAGGACCACTCCTACGCTGCATCAACCAGGAAAAAGCAAGCGAGCTCATGAACGAAGTCCACAACAGGGCTTGCGGCCCCCACATGAATGCCAGAGCCCTGATGCAAATCATTCTTCGGATGGGCTACTACTGGATCTCCATGGAGGCAGACTGCCTCCACTTTGTCCGAAGCTGCGAAAAGTGTCAACGGTTCTCCAACCTCAATCATCTACCTCCTCACGATCTCTACTGCATGACTACGCCATGGCCCTTCACCACATGGGGAATTGACGTCATCGGGAAAATCGCTCTGCCAGGCAGTAACGGCCACGAATTCGTCTTGGTAGCCATCGACTACTTCACAAAATGGGTCGAAGCCAAGTCCTACAAGATGCTCACTTCCAGGAAAGTCGCACACTTCCTCAAAGAAAACATCATCTGCCGATACGGCATCCCGAACGAGGTCATATCAGACAACGGTTCCCACTTCGAAGGAGAATGTGACAGACTGCTGGCCGAATTCAAGATCACTCGCCACAAGTCTTCTCCCTACCGGCCACAAACAAACGGCGCCGTAGAAGCAGCAAACAAGTCCCTCAAACGGATCATCCAAAAATGATCACCCGAGGACGTGATTGGCCTGAGAAGCTGCACCTTGCACTTTGGGGCTACCGCACATCAGTCAGAACAGCCACGGGAGAAACTCCATTTGCCCTGACATACGGGATGGAAGCAATACTGCCCGTTGAATTGGATATTCCCTCACTCCGAGTGCTGCTGGAAAATGAAATCAACGAAGTCGAATGGCTCCGAAGCCAACACGACGAACTGGCTCTGCTAGACAAGCGACAACTAAAGGCCATGGAACACATCCGAGCCTACCAAAGCAGAATGGCTAGAGCTTTCGATAAGAAAGTCAAGTCCCGAGACATCAGGGAAGGCGATCTGGTACTCAAAGAAAAGCCTCCCACTCGAACCAATCCACTGGGAAAATGGGAACCAACATGGATCGGCCCTTTCGTGGTTCAAAAGATCTTCTCCGGAGGTGCCATGAAGCTGACAGACCTAGACGGCAATCCCTTCATGAATCCAGTCAACGGAAGCAAACTTTGCAGATACTTCGCCTAAAGAAGACCAACTGTGCATCTCTTGGCACTCCTTGTAGTGTCGAACTACGCAGACCTGAGCCCTCTAGTCCAGGGGAACCTAGGCAACCTTAATTGGTCTGGTCTAAAAACACCCAAAAAAGTCAAAAGTTTGAATGTCAACCAAGACCTCCATCAAACTACACACTTTCCAAAGCATGCCCCCAACATCACCTTGACCAAGTCAAATGACGGCGACAACATCAAAGGACACCCGAAGGCCACTCAGCATCAAAAGACTGACCCATGTCAACTTCCAAGCTAGGGGCTTGTCTTCGCCCTCACGCGCTTTAAAAAAAAAGAGCTCAAGCAGAAGCTTTCAAAAAAAAAAAAGCTCAAATAGAAGCTACAAAAAAAAGAGGTCAAGTGCCCGACGCCAACAAACAAGAGGCAAGGAAGCCACGGAAAAGGCCGTCAAAAACGACTTGTCAAGGGATCATCCAACCTCCCATCCAAACACAAAATCCAAGCGAAAAGGGATTGCCGTCAAGGCCCAGGCTGCTTCAGTCCGCAAATGCAACAGAAAGGTCCAAAGCTGGACGCCATCAAGGCACACAAAAGAAACAAAAGAAGAATAAGAGATCTTGTGTCTTGACAAAGCTTTAAAAGTAAATCACAAATCACTAACGATTACAACATTTCTTGATGAGTTCAAGCACGGTCTACTCTCAAGTTCACAACATGCTAAAAGACAGCTTAATACATTTAACAAATAATGTGTCTGCAATGCAATGAATGGATACATAGGAGGTCATTCCGCGCCATCTGCGCTTGTCCCCTCGCCATTTTTCCCTTTCTTCCCTCATCCCCGGCGAGCCTTCTTTCGCTCCACGCGAGCCAGCTCTGTTTCTCTCAATTCGAGATTAGTGGTCCTCCCCGTAGAGTCAAGCAATCCAGCAGCTCGCAGAGCTTCGTTCGCCCGTGCTTCGTCTCGGATCTCCTCCCTGCGAATTTGCAAAAGAGGACCTCTCTCCGTCAGTCGGTCAACTCTGGTTTCATAGTCAAACAAAGCGTCTCCCGTGACATCCTGAGGGTCAGACCAGGCTTCGGCACTCCTAAGGCAATAGCTGCGATGGCAATCTGGCCCCAGAATCGTTTCACGCCTGCTCCCCAAAATCACTTGGGACTGCCTAACATGCCTCGTACCAATCCAGGTACTCGGTGGTCAATACAACACTCTCTCGACGTCGAAGGAGCACCACAGGAGGGAAAGCAGAATACTTCCATGCCCTCAGAAAATACAAAAGAGCACCCGGAGCTTCCATACAAATAGGAGCTACCTCCGCAGTGGCAAGGTCATCCCAGCCCAGCAAAGGCTCCTGCCTCATTCTGAATTGCCGGGAAACAAGCAACGGAATGTAGAAGGAGGACCAAGACAAACCAGGAACTCTGACAACATAAGACCCTTCCTGAAAGGCCCTCCTAGTCTCAATTCCCCAGTGCAGAACCCACCAACGAATCTGATGCGTGCCAAGCTGTGCCATCCATCTCTCCCAGGCGGACTGATCCATATCCAATACAAGAGGACGCTGAGAAAATGTCCACGGGCTAAACGAAGCCGGAGCCTCACGCATAGCTTGAAGTCTCTCTCGCAACCACAAAGTGAGCAAAGCGGGGCTTCCCCCTCTCATGAACCTCTCTCCAGTTGCCAGACGATCAATGCCGTGAAGGGTCTCCCCTAGCACCAATGGCACAATATCCTCTCCGGCCATGCAGTGCCCTACCACCTCCAGCAAAGCGACGTCGCATACCCCAAGGGTGCCGACCATAAAAAGCGTAGCTATCACGCACAAGGCAAATGTATCCCACGAGACGTCACTCTCGTCATCGCTCATAAACCGCTCCAACAGCGCAGAAATGTCAATATGACCCGAGTCAATGGTCATACCCTGCACTTCTTCCAACGAAGTCTGAAGAAAGAATGCAAGCTTCACGCTCACGACAACGCCGCCAATCAAAGGAAGCGAGATGGCCTCCACCTCCGGTCCTCCCATCAAAGCCCGAAAATCCTCAAAAGTGGGTGTCACTTCATTGTAGGAGAAGCTATACACATGCCTCCTAACATCCCAGAACTTCGCAGCGGCCCGCAACAATTCCCAATCAGGAACCAACTCCTTAAGGGACCAAACCGAGCAGAGTCGAAACCTCACCTCGAACTTCGCAGGTGCCTCATACGGTGTCGCATCCACATTTTCAGCCGCTCAAGGAAATATGCTGTCCGCTCCTTCGAAAGCCTCGGCAAAACTCTTGGAATGTACGAAGAATTCATGGCAAAAATGGAGGTTCCTAGAGAAAATGGGGAAGAAAGCTCAAAATGACTGCAAATGGGAAGTGAGGAAAGTTTAGACATCCTGAAAACACTTATATCTTCCCCAAAAGCAAAGATGATCCGTACGAACCTCTTTGCATTCTAGGTTTTGTCCGTACGGACCTTCTTGCAACATGGTCCCACGTTTTCAGCAAACAGTACAATAGCCACTGTTCTCAGCAGGACCTTGCTCTAAACTGCCCAAATTCTGGCCAAAGCCATTTCCAGTAAGCATATACTAACCACAAACGCACTCCCAGCTCACGTGGCATGCACAAATAATAAACTAGCAACAATTCCTAGGACAATTCCCGAGAATCACAAAATACGACATTACATCTCAAATAAAATACTTTGTTGTGCATATACAAAATGTTTTATTACAGGTACCAAAATGTCTGTTGCTAAACAAAAAAAAACAACAAAAATGGAAAGAGGGAAAGCAAATGAGCCCTACTCCGACTCATCATCATCAACCTCATCAAACGAGAAGTCAGGCATCTCGGCAAACTCGCCAGCCACACCCTCGTCATCCGAATACTGGACCCCCTCCTGAGGGGAGTACTCGAAGTACTCTGAGGGATCAAACCCGGTGAAAGGATCAAAGAAGGGAGGCGCCGACGAACCCTCTCCCTGGGTCTGCTGCGCAGGCAAGAACCGGTGAAAAATTGGCGGTCTCTGGGCCCCCGCAGACGTCCCTGCATCCAGACTATGCCGCCCCCGAATGGGTCCCTCCTGCTGTGGCCCTGGCTCAGCCCTCGACGAAGGAGTGTCCACAGAATGCCTCGAAGGCATTGGCTCGAACGCCGGCACACGCCGCGAAGATCGGCAAGACAGCTTCCCCACCATCTTCTTTGCAAAAGACCGCATCCCCACAAAACGGCTGGTCAACGTGTCAAAGGATCTCCTCGAGACCTGCACAAGCAAACAACCGAAGAAACGCTCAGCTAAAGAGATACAGTCATACTCAACAAAAAGAGAAAAATACAGAAAAGATGCCAAGATGGAAAAGAGTAAGCACACTCACCGGAGCATTCAGGCCAACCCGATAGGCAGTAGGAGCCTTCTCGGGGATGGGCACCGACACCCTCCGCCTCGACGAGTCCCCGCGGACATATGTGAAGTCCGGCCCAGGCACCGAAACATCTGGGGGATGCGGTGGACCATCTTGCCTCTCCCTCGCCAACACTTATGGCGTTCTCAGCTTCCTCCTAACGAAGGCCCCATACTCCTCTCCATACAGGATGAACTCCTCGGCACTCATGCCCCCCAGGTACCTATCGTACTCCAGCACATCCATGTCACGAGGATGCATCATCCCAAAGGGCGGATCCCTCGGAGCCATAGGGGGGGCACACCTGGGCTATGCTGCCAGAAGACCCTCTCCCCCAAATACATGACATCACAAGTCAAGCCCCCCAGCATCTTCCTCTGCTGCGTCACCACGGGACCGCCCTCGAGCTCGTCGCCGCCATACCGAGCCCAGGGGTACAACTCAAACTCCGCCGGGCTATCTCTCTCTAGGAACTCCTGCACATCCCGATATGTGATAGTAAGCTTCCCCCTGACCGTCCTCCTCCTCCTCAAAGGACGAGCCCAGCCCAGCATAGCAGGATAGGCCCCCATGGTCTCAGCATCCCGATCCCACGAAAAACACCGGAAGATCTCATAAAACCACACTGCAACGAAAGCAGATAAAGCTCAGGGCAAAAGAAGACGGAGAAATGACAAACTGCTAAATCACAAACAGCAATAAACTCATACCTCCAACGCAAAATCGAAGCATCCCAGGGAACTGGCCACGCTTGGCTAAACCTGTCCAAGGAAAAATAGAGCTCGGCCAAGCCTACCTAACCTCAAGCAATCTCACCAACTCTCCCCAAGTCCACCAAGCTCTCCAGTAGAGGAAAAGGAGCAGAGGAAGAGTGATTCGAGAACAAAGTCTCGGAAAGAGCAAATCACAAGAAAGAGCGCGCCAGCTGCTCAGCCGTCACAAAACACGGCACACACTATACAAATTTTCTCAAAAGAGGGATTAGGCCCTACACGACACATTTTCAAAAAAAAAAACCCGTCACAAAATACGGCGCACATTGCACATAATTTTTCCCACGTAGTCCGTCACAAAACACGGCACACACTATACAAATTTTCTCAAAAGAGGGATTCGACCCTACACGACACATTTTCAAAAAACCCGTCACAAAATACGGCGCACATTACACATAAACTCCCCACAGAGTCCGTCACAAAAACACGGCACACACTACATGACACATTTTCAAAAAGTCTATCCCTACACGGCACACACTTTCAGACAAAATCCGTCACGAAACACGGCACGCATCACACTTTTTACACAAAGTCCGTCCCTACACGGCACACACTTTCAGACAAAACCCGTCACGAAACACGGCACACGTCACACTCTTTACACAAAGTTCGTTCCTACACGGCAATTTTTCACAATGTACATACGAAAATAGCATAAGGTACAAATCACCAAAGCATGCATTTCAAAGAGAGGCACTTTATTTTCACAAATAAGAGCTAATCTCCACATTTTTGCACAAAAATCACATACCCACAATTCTTACATGCTCAATTTCAACAATTCATCACGAATTTCACAAAAAGAGCATGGCAACAACAAAAGCCCCAAATATGCGAAAAACTAAAACCTAGTTCTAGCATATAACAATTCGAATAAGAATCAAGACAAAATTGATTTCTTACCTCCCCGGCGGTCCTATCTCGCAAGTTGTGCACCTCCGGATCCGGATACAACACATACGGATTCCTCGACGAAGGCGTAAGGAAGTGCAATTCCTTTGAAGGTCCGATCTCTGCTAAATAGCCTCTTAGCCCCTTTGACGATGACCTCTTCTCACTCTTTCCGCCATAACGAGCAATTCAAGCAAACGCGAAAGGATTACTTAGAAAATTTTGGCCAAAAAACCAATGTTTTCTCTCCTTCTCTATCTGTTTCTCACGACTGGAAATGGGAACAATGGAGGATGCTTCGTTGCTGGAAGCTGATCAAAACCTGGGAAATTAAAATCCCACAAAAGTCCGTACGGACCTCTTTGCAAGCAAAGAAGATCCGTACGGACCTCTTTGCAAGCAAAGAAGATCCGTACGGACCTCTTTGCAAGCAAAGAAGATCCGTACGGACCTCTTTGCATTATATGGTCAAATTACTCTTTTGCCCTTATAATCTTTGCCCCCGACTGTTCAAAGGCCTTTTTCAGCAGATTCAATGCAGTTTGATCCTTAACCCAACAAAACAAACCCCGGCCGTCATCGTAAGCCCGAACCTCGCACACTAAATGATAAAACAAACATAAAAGGCGCAAACGCCTCCGAACACAAATCCCAAGGCACAAAATGCCTCCAAAACACAAATCGGTAAACCACACACCGTCCATCAAAGTAAGCCCAAAATCCCCTCCTCAACGGACAAAACTCAAACGGAACTCTTGAAAGCCCATATGAGACTACGCGTCCCCCAGCAGATGAACACCGGCAGTCATCGTAATGTTGGTGATATGCCCTAGGCCTATAGATGATAGACTTATGTGTTGACATTATTTATTATTATATGAAAAGTTTATTATTTGATTATTATATGTTTTGCATATTTTTTGTAATAATCTCCGTCCCTAATTATTAAGAGAATAATTAGTATATATGTTAATGGATAATCATATGATGATTATATGCATAGAGATGCACATTAAATTTATGGGTACTTGTTAGAGAACAAGTGACTGGACTTGACCCGTATGAGATTTATGTCATGGTCAAATGTCATAATTAAATCTCATAAGGTTACTTCATTTAGTCCCTAGACCTGAGATTATCATGACCTTACATATGATGAAAGTCATGTTTGATTTTAGTCTAACGATATCTTAACATGATATCTATAAAGACTATCTTTGGCATGATCGGATTCATGATGGGAAGGATGATAAGTCAAGATGGAATTTGTCCCTCGAAAGAGAGATGTTTTGCTTGAGCTCCTCGATGAGTGATAATGATGAAAGTGTATGGCCATACCCCAATGCGATTGGATTATCATTATACTCAAGATCGAGAAAGCATTGAACAAGTACAAGTTGACGTGGACCATGAATTGTGTTCAATACAACATCGTGAGACAAAGGGAGAAATGGAAGTATACCGTTGGAAACGTGAACTCTTACGTTATATTATTTGGGTAGACATAATGGCTTGCTAGAGTCCGCTTATGTTTTATGAGGGTCGTTATGATCGAGCTCATTGCCAACATAATATAATCCTATTGGGTCACACACAACTAGAATGAATTGATTAAACCAGAGGAAGAATGATTGAGATTCCTGATGTGGCATATGGCATCGCGCGACACAACTTGGCCATGGGATTCCAGTGGTCGTGCGACAGAATAAGCCTTAAGGCGGTTTTCAGACTGGTTTCCTAATTTGATTAGGAAACAAATACCATACTAAAGTAGTATAAATACAAAGGTCTGTCAACCCTAAATTGTCTAGCCGAATTTCTGGAAAAGAAAAACACAACATAATTCTCAATATTCTTCAAGGTTTATGATCTAGCAATCATCAAGAAATCGTTCTTGGTTCATTCAAAGGTGTGGATACCATAAGAGGGTCTTCGCTCGTACGACGATCAAGGCCTAGAGTTCGAAGTTTGTGATTCAAAATCACATTGTTTATTTGTTCGATAGCTTAAGAACGGAAAACGTTCAAGATTGGTTATTTCTATCTCATAGATTCAAGTTAATTGTATAAAACGGATCCTAGGCTCTTTGGGTTTTATGTTATTAGATGCTTAATTCCGCTGCGCATGGACCCGTAAAACCCAACACATAAGTCCAACCTTTCCCAAGCGGACAAAGCACAAGGCAATCACGCCTCCCAAAACCTCAGTCAGAGGACAAGTCACATCCTCACGCACGACACGGCCACAGTCAGAGGACACAACACATCCTCACACACGACACAACCTCAGTCAGAGGACACAATACATCCTCACGCACGACACAACCTCAGTCAGAGGACACAACACATCCTCACGCACAACACAACCTCAGTCAGAGGACACAACACATCCTCACGCATAACACAACCTCAGTCAGAGGACGCAACACATCCTCACGCACGACACAACCTCAGTCAGAGGACACAACACATCCTCACGCACGACACAACCCCAGTCAGAGGACGCAACACATCCTCACGCACGACATAACCTCAGTCAGAGGACACAACACATTCTCACGCACAACACAACCTCAGTCAGAGGACGTAACACATCCTCACGCACGACACAACCTCAGTCAGAGGACACAACACATCCTCACGCACGACACAACCTCAGTTAGAGGGCATAACACGTCCTCATCACTATCCGCAGCCTGGAAGGCTTTAAATCACTCGGTCCGGGAGACCGCATAAATCAGCCCAATCATTATCCACAGCCCGGAAGGCTTTAAATCACTCGGTCCGGGAGACCGCATAAATCAGCCCAATCACTATCTGCAGTCCGGAAGGCTTTAAATCACTCGGTCCGAGAGACTGCATAAATCAGCCAAATCACTATCTGCAGCCTGGAAGGCTTTAAACCACTCGGTCCGGGAGACCGCATAAATCAGCCAAATCACTATCCGCAGCCCGGAAGGCTCTAAATCACTTAGTCCGAAAGACCGTATAAACCTCCCAAATCATTATCTCCAGCCCGAAAGGCTTTAAATTACCCAGTTCGGAAAACCGTAAAATTTCCATTTCAGGACACCACCACGTCCTCACAATCGACCTTAACGGTCACATCACTTCAGGGCACCACCACGCCCGCATACACTCACAATTTCACGAAGTCAGAACTACGATCAGGCTTGATTCCCGCTAGGGATACGTAGGAATCCTATCACAGGGTCCAGCCAACCGACCTAAACGGTCACAAAGGACGCCACCATGTCCTCACAACCGACCTATACGGTCACACAGGACACTGTCACGTCCCTACGAATCAACCTAAACGGTCACCCACAGGATGCTGACACGTCCACACACAGAGTCTCAGTTAGAGGACATCACACGCCCTCGTACACGATAACACTCACCCCATACACGAACTACGATCAGGCTTGATTCTCGCTAGGAATACGTAGGAATCCTATCACAGGGTCCAGCCAACTGACCTAAACGGTCACACAACAGGACACTGCCACGTCCTCACGAATCGACCTACACGGTCACATCCTCTCCCAGCACGCAATCCAGATCAGGACCCTTATCTTATCGACGACCCCACTTCCTCCGTAAGTGACGTCGTCGAGGGGCTTCTGTAAGTACCCCAATCTGGATCGCTCTCTTCCGAATGCACGGGAAACACCGCAGACTCACACAAACGCAGTCTCGAACACCCGTAGCCCTCAAAAACTCCAAAAACCACCCACCAAACCAAGGGGGGTCCATTCTGGGATTAAAAGATACAAAAGGACTTTTAAGGAATTTTGTAAAATATGAAATTGACTACTTGGGTCGTGCGACACAACTAGCCAGGAGACATCATAATTACAAAATCCCCTTAATGTCCACAAGATTCCCTTAAATCCAGGAAAACCAAAAAACTGGTAATGGCTTGTCAGGTCGTGCGACACAACTAGCCCAGGGACATCATAATTACAAAATCCCCTTAAAGTCCATGAGATTCCCCTAAATCTAGGAAAACCAAAAAACTGATAATGGCTTGTCAGGTCGTGCGACACAACTAGCCAGAATCTGGACCCTATAAATAGAGGCCTCCCCCCTCTCATTTTTCATATCTCCCTCTTCTCTCCTCTCTCCCAGCCTTTAGGCACCCCCTCTAAGACCTTTCGGGGCAATCCTGGTCCCTTTCGGTTCCTTTCAGAGCATTTTGAGGCCCCTCGTGGTACTTCGAAGCTCTGTCGAGCGCTTCCAAGACGCTCCCGCGCTGTCCCGAGGCACTCTTGAGGTATTCTGAGGCCTCTCGTGGTACTCTGAAGCCTTGCCTGGTCTTTCCTGAGGCGTCCCAACCCTTTTCGAGCCAAACCGACGATCCCGACGCACGCCGGAACTCTGGCCGAACGCAACCGACGATCTCATCGCACGACATCCGATACAACATGCATTTTTAAAAGCACATACACACACAACATTTAAAAAAAGAAGGGGTACCGAAAGACTCGTTTTTACGAGGCGACTCGGGTGTGAGCTCTAATATTCTAATATTCTCTTCCCGAGGAGTAACCTGACCTCCGAACTCAAAAATGTCATCACACAAAAATAGTTTTTAAACCGATGCCTTTTCTCAATGTTTTGGGCTTAATCAAAACGGCTTGGCGACTCTACAAAGCAAAAACACAGCGAGACACCTCCTCCAACGAACAAATGCGAGATGCCGGGGCTCCGCGCGCGAGTTGGATCCGGGTAATTTCATGTGCGCACGAAAGAGGCATATGAAGGACTTCAAGTTTCAGCTGAACGGTCACCCCGGGTTAAGGGTTGTAGTGTGCAAATATACATGGTAACAGTGCGCGTAGTGTGCAGCCACTAAATTCTTTTTCTGAGTAAAACAGAGAATTTCAAAATGTGTTTTAAAGAATTTATGAGCAGTTCAAAATATGCACGAAAACCAATTTATGAACAAGTATGCACGAACATGTTATGATTTCAAAAGAATGAAAACAACATATTTTTTTAAAACAGTCTAATGTTTTGACAATCGGAGCTGTTTAAATTTTTTTTTTTTTTTGAAAAGAAAAGTAATTAATTTACAATGTATGAAGAAAACATATACGCACAAAAAAGCGAGAAAGGGTAAACAAAAGTTTGATCCACAAATATTTTTTTTTTTTAAATCAAAGCAGTTTTAGAAAACATGTTAAAACTCCCCAGCAGAGTCGCCAACTGAAATTACCCCTGATCCGAAACAGCGCCCGGACGCGTCGGCTTCGCTCGAAATCGCGAAAGCGGCGAGCGGTTTGAATTTCATGGAAAAAAGGAGAGTCGCCACGCCATTTATATTATGAGCCAAAACATTGAAAAAGGCTTTTGAACAGAGATTGTTAGGTTCGGAGGTCACGTTACGCCTCAGGAAGAGATTAATTGTGCTCACCCGAAATGCATCGTATTGACGAGTCTTTCTACCTTTTCTTGAAAACTGTGCGTGCGTGTGTGGGTGTGTGTGTGTGAATTAATTGAAAATAAGTTTAAATGACGGGTTTTAAAATGAGGGATATTTTGATATGAATCAGGCATTATAACGTTACCCTTTTTTAAAAAAAAAATGACAGTAAAGAAAAGACATTTAAAGTAATCGACAGTAATGAAATGACGATCGTCAAGTCAATTTCTTGACTCGGATGTTAAAAGTAAATGCGATCAACAAACTAAACGGTTTGAACGGTAAATGACAGTATTGAAATGACGGTATCAACGAATCAAACGATTCGGACGGTAAAGGACGATCAACGAATCAAATGATTCGGACGGTAAATGACATTTAATGAAATGACAATATCAACAAATCAAACGATTCGGACGGTAAAAGACGATCAACGAATCAAATGATTCGAACGGTAAATGACATTATAAGATAAAATGACAAATGACGAGTCAAGATCTCACATTTTAACTCTAAATTACTCTTTTCAAAAGAGAAAAGTAATAGAGAAAGGGTCATTTATTTACTCGGAGACAAACGTAATGTCTACATTTTGAGAAGTACAATCGGAACAGAAATAACGAAAAGAAGTAAAAAATGATGAAATTTTAGATTGGGAAGGAGAGTTTACCAATGATTGGTTTTTGACTCTATCTTTTGAGGGATCATAAATTGGATAAGAAAAGTGTTTGGATTGTGGTTTGTTTGGGAAAAATGAGGTTTTTACGCAAATCGAGGCAGTTTTCGGGACTTTTGGAGGAGATTTCTTGGCTGAAACTGAAAATGGGAGTGTTTTTGATCGAGGAGGGTGAAAATTCTGGACCATTTACTAAAAGACTGAGGCTGTATTTATAGGCTGTAATTTTGCAAAACAGGTCGGTCGGCCTCTCTTTCATGTTGAGGGCATTTTGGGCATTTTGATTTATTGATTTGACCGTTGGACGACTTGCTAGTTAAGCAAGCAAAACAGGCCGGCCAGCCTAACTTTCAATTCGAGGGTATTTTGGTCATTTCACACTTTGACGTGATTTGACCCTGATTTGACCACTGGGGAGACTTTTGTGACGAGTTATCATTGTTTCGTCCTTTGCTCGGATTTTTGACAGTTTTTTTAATTAATTGTCTGAATAAATGTCGGAACAGTCCCGAAAATCGCGTGTTTTTTGAAAAGTAATATTTTTAACGTGTTCTAATGTATTTTTATTACACTTTGATTTTGAATGATCTGGACAGTCCCGAAAAATCTCGTTAATCTGGAAAGTGCGAATTAACGTATTTTTACGAATCGAATTTGGGTACTTACAGTGGTTAGGGTTTGCTGAGGGTGAGTTGTTGTACACGATAGGTGGGTTGGTCGTAGGTTTTGTGGCAGGCAGTAGAGTTTGCCGCAGGTTTGGGTTCCTAGGTGTTTGAAGAAGATAAAGAGGGTTTCGGCCGGTGAGGTTTGCCGAGGGGTTTGAAGGAGATGTAGAGGGTTTCGGTCGGTGGGGTTTGCCAAGGGTGTTTGAAGGGGGGGGGAGAGGTTACGGCTGGTGGGTTTGCCGAGGGGTTTGAAAGAGGTGAGAGGGTTTCGGCAGGAAGGGTTTGTCGAGGGGTTTGAAGGAGGTGTAGTGGGTTTCGGCTAGTGGGTTTGCTGAGGAGTTTGAAGGAGGCAAAGAGGGTTTCGGTCGGTTAGTTTTGTCGAGGGTGTTTGAAGGAGATGTAGAAGGTTTCGGCTGGTGGGTTTTGCCGAGGGGATTGAAGGAGGTAAAGAGGGTTTTGTCCGGTGAATTTTGCTGAGGGGTTTGAAGGAGGTGGAGGGGGTGTCGACTGGTAGGGTTTGTCGAAGGTGAGTAGGGCGGCGGTTGGGTTTGCCGAGGGTAGTGGTGCGGCTGTTGTGTTTTACCGAGGTGGGTAGTTTAGGGTTTGGTGGCGGGTAGAATAAAGGATGGTGTGGGGATTTGGCGGTAGGGTTTGCTGCAGGGTTGACGAAGTAGGGGTTGAGGGGTTTTGCCGAGTTGTTTTGGAAGGTAAAGGAGGTAGTGGTTTTGATGGTGGGGCGGCTTTAGGATTTTGCCGCTAGGGGTTTGACGGAGAAGTCCTATTATATATCTTATTGCTCTGAAATCATATTAGAATAAAGGATGATAGACGAAGTCAATTCATACATGGAGAGAGAGAGAATTGATATGAATGACTCAATTTTATTACGATACTAGAGGTACATATTTATAAATTTTACAAAGAGAGTTTAGAATCCTATTCTACTACAAATATTAACTTTTCTAATCTATACAAAGATTGAATTTCCTAAATTACATAATATATAACAATATATAGTATATAATATAATATTCTAATACAAAAGATCAGTGACATTCAAATCGTTCCATTCTTGAATTTGTTTGGGATATATTACCCGATATTTCTAAAATCCTAAGTAATCATAGATTCACTAGATAAGAATATCTATGGTATGGTAAGACCGATCATAAAATCAGGCGAAATGGGTGCATATCCCCTGCCTATTTTGTAACCTAAACCCTAAACTATTAATTATGTTAAAATAAGGGTTTTTTTTTTTTTTCATAAGATTAACATAAGTGACGACTTGATATAAATTCTCGACGATCATATGTTGACAACCCAAAGAATAGTTGAAACTGAAGACAAACTCAATCTTGACGTACCGAAATGAGAATTGGATTTTAAGTTGAAATTTCTTGAGAAATCACCATGAATAAATAAACAAGAATTAAGTTTCAGTAAATGAGAAATCACACATGAATACATGAAAGCGGATTTTTCTTGAACAAAATTGCACGTTCTTAAAACCCAATTTTTATTATATAGAAAAATCAAATTTTATAAGTCGACTCTATAATATATAATACTCCTATATTGTTATTTACATTTGGAAATGAATTGGTCCTATGAAAAACTAGCAATAGCAGCAGAAACGTGTTTCTCGTAATTGTCAGTATCAATATTATAAAATGTCGGTGATAATATTACAAAGTGTTAGTTTGAATGATTGACACTTTATAATACTAATATTGATACTTTATAATACTAGCACTAACCCTTTAAAATAATGTAACAAATGCAGTGTGAGCGTTTAATAGTGTCAATGCATGTGTTATAGTGTGCCAGAGTATGCTTAGTGTCCATGTGAATGTTAAATAGTGTCAGTATATGTTTTAAAAAGTGTCAGTGTGTGCTCGTTAGAGAGTGCCAGTTATACTGTTAAAAATGTTAGTGATAGTGATAAAAAGAATATTAGTTATAGTGTTAAAAGTGCGAGTGATATTGTTAAAAAGTGCGAGCGTTAGTGATGAAAAATGTCAAAAATAGTGTCTAAAAGTGGCGGTAACAATATTGAAAAATGCCAACTAGTTTTAATATATTTTGTTTATTTACAAAAATGTCATTCTGCGTTTTAAAAGATTGTCGGTGGTAGTGCTAAAAAGAGTGCAAGTGACAATATTAAAAAGTGACAGTGATAGTGTTGGAAAATGCAGTAATAGTGTTGTAAAATGCCAGTGTGTTTTAATAAGTTCCAATTAATTATAAAAATATCATCGCACATTTTTAAAACGTGTTTTATTTTTAATTCTAGAAAAAAAAAACTGATTTTACAAGATTTTGACTTTGAAAAAATAGGAGTTTTACCAAAAACTATCTAAAAAGATGCTATTTACAAAAAATTACATGTAATACATGATTTTACAAAAAACTACTTCTAAAAATAAATTAAATGATATTTATCAGTTTTTTATAATTGATTAATGCATTTATCAGTTTTTTATAACTAATAAATGACATTTGTCAGTTAAGCAATAGATAAATGCATTTAGTTTTTTTAAAGAGTTTTTGTGCTTGATATTTGGTTAAACAATTGATAAATGTTATTTACAATTAAACAACTGATAAATACAGGAGTTTTGCCCATTCAAAAATAATATTAAAAAAAAAATAAAAAAAGGAGTTTTTGTAATATCCAAGGAGTTTTTTTTTTTTTTTGTAATATTCAATTTGTGTGTGTGTGTGTGTTTTTTTTTTTTTTTTGTAATATTTATCTTTCAAAAGTGGTTTTTGGTAATTGCCCGATAATACTGCTATATATGATGAGAGATCAGTTCAATGAAAATTAATGTTCACATCAAGATTACTATTCAAATTTATAAAAAAAGAATCAATTCCTTATAAAAAGATAACTATCCCCTTTTCCACAATGAATATAACTAACATATGTTGCATCGATTCCTTATCAATTGTCGTGACTTATTTTTATATGTCCTACTTTTTTTTTAATGAAACCTAAAATTTGTTATAAAAAGATATAGATCCCTTTTACCACAATGAATGGAACCAACATACTTATGTTACATCAATCCCCTTATATTAATGAGCTTGTAACCATAACATCCTTTGTTCTAATGAATACGGAGTATTTTTTATAAGGATACGGAATTCCAATATTCCATATAAGAACACGAAAGATAGAAAGACATGACCACCTTCAAGAGCTCAATGACACAAGCAAGCCCGGCCGGTTCAGACCGGCGGTTCCGGTTCTGAACCGGTGGTTCACCAAACCGCCACCCCTTGAACCGTAATCGAACCGGTTCTGCACGGTTCCGATTCCTGGTTTGGACCGTCCATACCGGTTCCGGTTTTGAACCGTCATTTTCAAAAAAAAAATAATAATAAAAATATATATATATATATATATATATATATATTACAATAATAATGGGTTTTAACCGCTATACAAAGAGCGGTCAGGATTTCATTTCGAAAAAGATAAAGAAGGGCCACGATTGATTCCCATATCCCATAGCAGTTCACGGCAGTTTGGCTCTAAGGGTTTCGCAAACCCAACCTGCCGCTGCTGTCTATCTTTTCCGCCAAACATAGCACTGGAAGAGGCCAGGATCAGACCTTCGAGTTCTTCAGGTACTCCCCCTCTCACCTTCGCTCTTCCATCTCCTCCCAATTCTGCGAGAATGCCCACAGTTTCCCCCTCGACTCCCCTCTCTATGTATCTCTTTTCTTTCTCCCACCTCTCTTCTCCCCCTTCTCGGTAATGGTTTTGTGTATTCAAAATTTGGGGAATTTTTGATTTTGTAGTGATGATGACGGTGAGTTCATCAAGCAAAGAAGACAAATTGGGGATGGATAACGGCAAATATGTGCGATATACACCAGAACAGGTCGAAGCTTTGGAAAGGCTATATCACGACTGCCCTAAACCAAGTTCCCTTCGTCGGCAACAACTTATTCGTGAGTGCCCCATTCTCTCCAACATTGAGCCTAAACAGATCAAAATTTGGTTCCAAAATTGAAGGTAATATAACAGTTTCCATTATCATTTTTTTATCTGGACAAATTATGATTTTTCTCTATTAATATGTATTTCTTGATAGGATTGGTGTCTGGAGTAGTACTCACAAATTAAAATAGTTGTATGAAGAGGACCTTACACAAGATCAGTTGCAATCTCTATGTTTTATTACATGAGTCTTGATTCATGGTTCCAGACCAAATTAAATACCCTTCAAGGTGATGATGTGACGTCGTTTTCTATGATTTGTAGGCATTATGGAAGGAATGCAACAATCGTATTTGGAGGCATTTATAAAGACCTCCAGCACTGATTGTTGAGCAGGCCAAGGCATCTTTAATTCCAGGTTTGTTGCAACTACTTAAGGGTGAGACTTTGAGTTTATTACATGGATTAATCTGGGTGGGAGACATGGCCTTACAAAAGTGGTGTTTGAAATAGAAATTTAGGGTTAGCCTCTTGTTTTTTTTTTTTTAAAGTTATTTTTGAATTTCATGCCATATCATTGTAATAGTGTAATCATTGTTTAAATGTGTATCGATGATGCATTATGGTCTCTACCTCCATTTTTATTTCAAGAGCGTGTTTTAATATATACAATAGTTTGTCATTTTCGTTGGTCAATTCAATATATGGAAATAAGATTTTTTTATGTATCATTTTTTACACTTCTTCCCTTTAGTACTGTCACCACCGTGTCGTTGGCACGAAGGTTAGTACTTGCATTTTATACATGAATTTTTTTGACTCATTTATGTAATAGTTGTTTCTAATTAAATGCAAGTGGCCGATTTATTACGTGGATAAACACTAATATTAAGGAAATGTATTTGTTTGTTGTTGATTTGGACTTGGCATGTGCCAAATCACAAGAAAATATTTGTTAGCATTTTTATTGGTTCAGATTGTTAGAGTTTACAGTGATTGGCGAATGAAGCTAATCATAACAAATTACTCGGGAAATAGTGTTTTGGGTGCTCATTCATGCATAAAGCTATTTCAGGGTGAATGCAATATAATCAACCACTATTACTCAATAAATAGAAGGAAAAATGGGAAGAAAATTAAGCCTTTTCTAACAGGGTGTTATTAGGATCAAAAGTGTGACACCTTTTTAGTTCATTTTACAGGTTCATGGTACACAAGTGGATGGCAAAAATATTTAGAATTGCAGCAACAAAATTGTGGTAGAGAGAGAGGATTTGGCACCGTCTTTCTATTTTGGAGAGGGTGAGATGATTTTGTTTGAAACCACATGCTATAATGAGCAGCGTCCACAACAGCAGGATGGGTCCTTGACAACATGACATTTTGATGTGAATCATCTCAAGTATTCCAATAAAATTGACAACCCTTTTCTCTTTTGTTTGTTTTTGCTATTTTTTTTAGAAATCATTAAAGGAAATTTAAGCCTTAGCTCAGTTTATTATTTATGTCCTTTTTTGTTATATTATGAAAACAATTCTTAACTTTTTTTTCTTATTTATTATAGACGAAGTGTGGTTGAAAATAAATTTATAAATTAATACAAAAGTCTTATGGTTATGTTAATGTGTCAATTACATGCATACTGTCACCGTGCCATCGGCACGGGGCAAGAGTACTAGTATATATATATATATATGTATACATATATATATATATATATATATATATATATATACATATATATATATATATGTATATATATATATATATATATATATATATATACATATATATATATATGTATATATATATATATATATATATATATATACATATATATGAGAACAAGGAAGTAAAATAAGCAATAAAGGTCAAGCGAGAATGCTACAAATTATTGGGGAAATGTAGGAGCGACGAGAACTATGAGAAGTATAAGGAAGCTAGAAGAGATGCTAAGAAAGCAGTAAGAGATGCAAGAGCAAAGGTGAATCAGGAACTTTATGATAAGTTGGATACAAAAGAAGGGGAAAATGACATCTACAAACTTGCGCGTATGAGGGATAAGAGGACACGAGATATTGGAACGATTAAATGTGTGAAGGATGTAGACCAAAGAGTTCTAGTCGAGGATAAAGAGATAAAATATAGATGGAGTTTGTACTTTGATACCTTGTTCAATAGCGGTCAAGAGCAGGATATTGGAGATTTAAATATCTCTTTGAGTATAGTTAATAAAGATTTTATGCGGAGAATTCAAAAGAGTGGAGTGGAAATGGCAATGAAAAAGATGGGATTGAAGAAAGCTGTAGGACCTGATGGAATACCAATTGACGTTTGGAGATGTTTCGGGAAGAGGGAAATAGATTGGTTAACAACGCTATTTAACAAGATATGAAGAATTAACACAATGCCATGGGAGTGGCGAAAGAGTACTCTGATCCCTTTGTATAAGAACAAAGGTGATGTCCAAGATTGTGCCAACTATCGGGGGATCAAACTAATGAGCCATACTATGAAACTTTGGGAAAGAGTTATTGCACAAAGGCTGAGAAAAATTGTGGATATTTTTTATAACCAATTTAGGTTTATGCCGGGAAGATCGACTATGGAGGCAATATATCTTATGAGACAAACTATGGAGAAATAATGGGATCAAAAGAAAGATTTGCATATGATTTTCATTGATTTGGTGAAGGCGTATGATAAAGTGCCAAGAGAGGTACTTTGGTGGGCATTAGCAAAGAAGGGTGTTTCAAAGAAATATATTGATATTATCAAGGACATGTATAATGGAGTTAGTACTTGTGTACAAACTAGTGTTGGGAAGACTGAAGAGTTCCCTATAAAGATTGGAGTGCATCAAGGTTCCGCACTTAGCCCCTTTCTTTTTGCTTTGATAATGGACAAATTGACGAGGTCAGTCCAAGATGATATACCAAGGTGTATGTTGTTCGCAGATGATGTTGTGCTGATTGATGAGACAAGAGAGGTGTTGAAAGTAAATTGGAGTTGTGGAGACACACTTTGGAATCTCGAGGTTTTAGACTGAGTAGAAGCAAGACTGAATATTTGGAGTGTAAGTTTAGCAGAGTTGGAAGTAGGGAGGCAGGGGCGGTCACATTTGATGGAAATATTGTCCAAGCTTTTGAGTTTTTTCGCTATCTTGGATCAATTATCCAAAAGGATGGAAAATTAGATGGAGATGTGGCTCATAGGATTAAAGCAGGTTGGTTGAAGTGGAAGAGTGCCACCTGGTTTCTATTTTATCGCGGCATGCTCCATAGATTAAAGGGAAAGTTCTACCGCACGGCAATTAGGCCGGCACTGCTTTACGGCACCGAATGTTGGGCCGTGAAACATTGTCACGTGCATAAGATGAATGTGGCGGAGATGCGTATGCTTCGATGGATGTGCGTTCATACAAGAAAGGATTGATTGGTGAATGAGGTTATCAAAGGTAAAGTAGGAGTTGCGTCCATTGAGGATAAAATGAGGGGAAATCGTCTAAGATGGTTTGGACATGTGAGAAGGAGATCGAGTGTTGCACCGGTTAGGAGGTCGGAATAGTGGAAAAATGATAAAATGGCGAGGGGTAGGGGAGACCCAAACAAACTTGAATTAGAGTGATTGAAAATGATATGAGTTTAGTTGTAGTGGATGAAAGTATGGTGCTGAAGAGGTCGGAGTGGAGGGAAAAAACCCATGTGGGGGTTGATATTTTTTACACGATGATATATGAGGATTCATGTTAGCCAACCCCAAATTATTTTGGGACTAAGGCTTTGTTGTTGTTGTTATTTGCTTTTTATTTGATTTTATGAACAAACTAATAGTCCTCAGAAGCAAGACCAATCCTAAGATTGGGTAAGATTGATGCTAATTGACATTCCAATCATATAACTTAACCCTCTAAAATCTGATTTGGTTTATGTTCCAAGAATAAACATAATGACGACTCAGCAAGAATTAAAAAGAGATTAGGAAGAAGCATAAAAATATTTTCACCATTATCACAGTGGTAAATTCCCTGGGAACCAGTAATTAAGAGTGTTAGACTTGCATGCTCTAGAAATTATTAATATGTTCATATTTTTCTACAAATTTCGTGTAAAACAACTTTCTGATTTGCTAGTCTTGGTACGAGACTACTTTGCCTCATATGAGACAACCTTTCCATTTTCTGGATTTGGTTTCTCCTGTTCTAAAATTGGAGTGAAAATCTTAGTTTATACATGCAAAGGAGATCTCAAATTCAGTATTTGCAAAGTTTCTTTATCTTAGAACACTTCCTAACGATAATGAACTCGAATTCAATCATTGTATTCTTGTGCTAACACTATTTTACAGGATTATAATGAATGGATGTTGTGAGAGTATATATATATATATATATATATATATATATATATATATATATATATATATATATATATATATATATATATATATATATATATATATATATATATATGTGTGTGTGTGTGTGTATATATATATATATAATGCTACAGTAAAAAATTTGCTACAGTAAAAATCTAGAGTAGAATTAAGTTTTGGTACGTGGCATTGTTATACCATAGTTTTTCCGCCAGAGGCGATACTGGAAGGTTAATGGTTTCTAGCCTATATACCAAGTCTTATGCTACAGCAGTTTTAATATGGTACGTGGCTTTGTTACACCGTAGTTTATCCCCCACATGAAGATTAGTGTGGTTTGCAGGAAGGTTAATGTTTCCAGCCTATATACCAATTTAATTAAACTTTGTATTTATAGAATATATGTGCAACATAAGTAGATTGATAGATGTTTGAATACTCACTTTGTATTGATACATAACAATTGTTGATGGTTATAGAGATTTGTGAGGTTACAAAGTTGAAATATATGGGGGATTCGTAAAAAGAGAGAGAGAAAACGCAAAATTGACTCAGGCTATTCTAAAGATGGAAATCCGTTTATATATTCCATGGATTCCAATTTTTTCTTCAATCTAATTTACAGAACATTGTCTAGTGGGGCGGCTAACATTTGTATTTTCTATTTTGTAGGACCCGCCCTGCCTTGTCTGGTTTGGTTTTTGGTGAGTGGAGTGGATGCCTCGTCATTGTTGATGAAGATGCTTTTTGTCAAGTAATGCTACATGTCGGCTGCTTTTTGAATAATTGAAGCTGGTGGATGCTTTTGACAAATGTCTTGGAAAGTGGGTGATGTTTTCTCTTTTATCTTTGTTGATTATTGGGGGCGGCTGCCTTTGTAGATGCTTTGTGTCGGAGCGCCTTGTCGTTTTGTCAAGCTCATAGGTCTAGTTCTGCTTGGGTAAACCAATCATCGTTGGGGGTTGTGTCTTCGTCATTGACTGATGATGAGCTTCCTTCTTGCTTAGTTGGAGCATTAATTTGTCAAGATCCACTGGATTTGTACATCGGGCCATTTGGGCCATGATTTGTTGTTTTCGGACTAGAAATTCTTCGGTCTTTTGGGTTTGTTTTGGAGGGGTTATTTTGCAGAATTCGGGCTTTTGTTCAAAATATTTTGTTACCGCTTCAGGTCCACATTCGGTAATATCTATTTTGTCCCACCATTTGATTTTGTATTTGCGGACCAGGCTAGGGAGAATGATCTTTTGTACGCACACACACTTTTGTTCATTGTTGGAAGGAATACTCTTTTGTACACAATCATAGATTTGTTCTTCCTTAAGTGAAAATTTTGTCATAAAGATCAAAGGGACTTGAAAATTATGACAAAATAATGCCCAAAGGGGAGATTGAGAAATATGCATTGGATATATCAATTTTGTTGACCATTGGTCATATGCATTTTGTACACACATGGGGGAAATTGTTTTGTCTGATCCAAAAGATTTCCACCAGAGATGGAACCGGAATGGAGTTGGGTAAGATAATTGGGGACTAAAGTAGAAGAAATATGAGAGAGAAAAGGTTTTGTTTTGTTTGAAAAAGGCTCGCTACCAGGCTGAAATATAGTCCCAATAATTAAACCTGGCTGAATTGTTAGGAAAAATTAAATCTTTTGCCTCATTGGGTTTTCCCCCAGTCAGAGACTGTAAGAAATTTCATAATTTTAACTTTACAGTATCGGATCTTAGTGGCATCAGAATGATCCGTTGAATATTGAAACGTTGCTGATTTTGTTTGAATTAAAAAAATTTCGTAATAAATTGTGATTTAGAAAATTTATCTGGTAGATAATTATGAGAGCTTGGTAGAATGAATTCTGAAACTTGGTAAGGATGCCGGTTTCTATTTTATTCAAAATATTCCTACTCTAAAACAAAAAAAGTCTTCATGAATTTTGTAGGAATAATGAGTGGGTGGCGTTTGCCTTGGGTAAGATCTGGGTATAATTTGTTTAGTGTTTGTGGGGGGTGTTTGTGGCTGTGAAGTGGTTGGTTTGTCCATATTGAGGGTGTTTTTATAAGTGTTTTTTTTTTGGAATATTAGGGTGAATATTAGGGTGAATGATAAAGTCAAGCCACGGCAGTTTAACTTTCAGAAACTGCTCGGCCGAGCAAGGCTAAGCCTCGGCCGAGCATCACTGTCCATGAACAAGCCTTTTCTGTTAGCCTCTGCTCGGGCGAGTCACTAAAGTGCTCGGCCGAGCAACCAGCCTGTGCACGGGCGAGTCACCAAAGGTGCTTAGCCGAGCAGTTACTGTTTTGGTCAATTCTTGTCCGAACAGGTGCTGGCTTGGAGGGTTTGTGAATAGTCACAACTGACTCAACCTACTCTATATATAGACCCCTATTCCTTCATTCAGTCATAAAGTTATCAAATCAACTTGTTATCAAGTTAAATACAAGTAATCCAAGTTAGAATCATTGTTCACAATACAGTTCTCTCTCTCATTCAAAAGTGTTTTATTTCGTTCAAAGAGTTCAACTATCGTTCGTTCTTCAAGTTAGAAGACTAAGAGCAAGTCTGATTTCGGTTCGCCCGTCAAGGTTAGTTAAAGTGCACACTAACTCTTGGTAAAAAGCATTGTATCTTGGGAGACATTCGCCATTGATCCGTTTGCACAATTACGGAGGCAAAATATTGTCTTAAGGAGATTTGCTTTGGCATACCTTGCTTTATTCTCCTTCTTTTGATTTTTCGTATTGAAGATATCTAAAGCATTAACAACAATCTTAAGATAATATATTCAGGTATTTGTTTTAATTATATATTCTCTACTTCATATCTTTCTTATTTGATTTTCTGTTCTCGTAACAGAAAATGGCTAATGAAAATGAATCCGTTAGTAGTGAGACTATTGCAACAAATGCAATAGCGAGTACTTCAAGTACTAATCAGCTGATGCCACCGGCCTCACAATACAAGAAACCGAAAAAGTTCAATGGGATTGATTTCAAACGTTGGCAACAGAAAATGTTGTTCTATCTCACAACGCTTGGACTGGTAAAGTTCTTACGTGAAGAATGTCCCATAGCGGCAGAAGGTGTCGTAGACAAGGCTACACATTTGGCTATTGATGCATGGAAACATGTTGATTATCTATGCCGGAACTATATATTGAATGGACTAGACAACACATTGTATAATTTGTATTACTCCATTCAAATTGCAAAGGGACTTTGGGATTCTCTCAACAAGAAATATAAAATCGAAGATGCTGGAACAAAGAAATTCTTTGTTGCAAAGTTTTTGGATTTTAAAATAATTTATTCTAAAACTGTAATGAATCAGGTCGAAGAGATGCAAGTTCTATTGCATAACATTGAAGCCGAAGGCATGCAATTGAGTGAGTCCTTCCAAATTTCATGTATGATTAAGAAGTTGCCCCCTTCATAGAGAGATTTCAAAAACTATCTCAAGCACAAGCGCAAGGAGATGTCAATGTAAGACTTGCTTGTTCGTCTTCGTATTGAAGAAGACAATTGTAGTGCTAAAGAGAGAGACAATGCACGAAACATGGAAGCAAAGGCTAACATGGTGGAAGAATCCCGACCTAATAACAACAAAAGGAAGCATGATGACACTACCAGAAAAACATGTTTAACGGCGGAAATTTCTGCCGCTAAAGTAGTAATTCCGTCGCTAAAGCTCCTCCACCGACGGAATTATTCCGTCGGTGGTCCGTCGCTGGCATCCCGTCGCAGCGGTCCGGCAAACCAATTTCCGCCGGTGTACACCGACGGAAATCGTATTCCGCTAGTGGTCATCAGCGAAAATTTCCATCGCTGTTGCTATTTAATTTAATTTAATTTAATTTAATTTAATTTAATTTAATTTTTATTTCAGCAACGTAATATTCCGCCGGTGTAATAAAAATTTAATTAAATCAGCGGTGGAATTTTTCGTCGCTAAGTTAATTTATTTTAATTAAATTTTTATTTCAGTGACGGAATATTCCGCTGGTGTAATAAAAATTTAATTAAATTAAATACCAACAGAGACGAAATATTCCATCGCTGAGTTAATTTATTTTAATTAAATTTTTATTTCAGCAACGGAATATTCCTCCAGTGTAATAAAAATTTAATTAAAATAAATTAACTCAGCGACGAAATATTTCGCCGCTGATAATGTAATAAATTAAAATAATAATAATTATAAATATCAATTGTAATATATTTTTTTTGTACCTGATATAACAATTGATAACACTAAAATTATAAATCTAAAAATCAAAATACAGTATCAAATCGGTGGGGGAGTGGGGGCGGGGGGAGGGTTGGGGGAGACTGGAAATCGGGACATCCCAGTACCAAATCGGGGGGAGGGGGAGGGGGAGGAGACTTGAAATGGGGACATCACAAATGTTATTACAAGAAAGTATAAAATAGTACAAAATCGGGACATCACAAATTAAAGTACAATACCAAATTGGGGGTTCACAAAATCACATCGAGGGAGGGGGCGGGGGGGAAACAGGAAAAGACTCCTGGCAATAGAGTCAGAAGGGGAGCGGTACTCGAGTGCATGTGGGAATACCCATGATGCTGCATACTCTGTATCTGGGCCATCATCAACTCAATTCGACACTCTGTATCTTCCCGATACTACGCAGCCAAGCGTCTCTCCTCAGCCAACTTTTCCTCTGTCAAGTGTCTCTCCTCAGCCAACTTTACCTCTGTCTCCTCCCGATATTGCACAGCCAAGCGTCTCTCCTCATCAAACTTTGCCTCCAGAGAGGAGATCCTCGAAACATACTTAGAATCGGGCCTGATCACATTCGAGCGACGGCCGGTCGACGACGATGGGCATTGCAGCCCACGATCTCCAATCCCTAACACTCGATCTCCTCTCTTTGGATGTCCATCTGAGGTGACCGCTTGCCAAACTTTAAGCACGAATGGAATGGGCTGGCTGGGAGGAGTACCTTCGGGCGTAACGGCGGCAAGATATGTATTCTGTCAAAATAAAACAAACAAATATAATCATATACACAATATACGTAAATAAATTTACATATTCAAAAGCAATTATTTTAATGATAGTTTACTTACAAAGGCCGATGCAGATCGATCATCAACCCACTGCGGAGGTTGATCGGCGAATGTAGGATTTCTAACATGCGTGCTAACGAACACATCCACAAAACCGACATCGGGGCCATGTTCCTTTTCCTATAATCATTAAAGTAAAGCTATTTATATATCTGACTAACAAATATCAACAAAAGTATATAATGATAAAGTTAGTTTCTCAAAGAGTCCTATACTAATCAAGTTAGTTTCTAACTTTATTCCTATATTTTTTAATTTTTTTTTGACTTTCTGTTAAGTCATGTTAAACCATTTAATTTTATTGAAGAAGTATGTAATGATAAAATATTAAAATGACCCATTAACAAAAAGCATCAACATGCTGCCAGCTTTGATAGTGCAGCTAAACTGAACTGAGCTGAACTCCATTTTAACTCGACTAGAAATGAGTACTATTGATAAGGCAAGGATTTAGTCTCTTTTGAAATATATTTGTTATGTTCCCCTTGTCTTGTGAATTCTAATTCTGCATTATATGTTCCCTTCTATCTTCTGAATTCTATTTCTGCCCGGTGTATGTGTGTGTGTGTACTTTTTCTGTTATGATTAGTACTTCTTCTGCTGTTAAGATTGTACTATCTGTGCATTCATTTCAGGGTTTCTGAGACTAATTTGGCAGTTTAAGAACAGATCTTGCCCCATCTGTAGGATTGTTTTATCTATGTTCTAGCTTCAATCACGCAAATTCATGACATTATCGAAGATCTTGGGATAGAGACGATAGATCACTACACAATTTGGTCGAAGATGGCAAGCTGTTATTCAAGGAATTGATTCGAAGATCAATGCCCTTTACCTTCTGGTTCAGAGCCAAGACAAGAGAATCATCACACAATTTGATCGAAGATAGTAAGTTGTTATTCGAGGAGTGGATTCGAAGATCAATTTCCTTTAGTTTTTCAGTTCGAAGCCGATACAGGTGGATCATTATGCAATTTGATCGAAGATAACAAATTTTTATTTGAAGGGTTTGATTTAAAGAACATTTACCTTTTAGTTGGTTCGAAGCCCAGATAGGCGAATCATTATCAATTACAGTTGGTTCGAAGCCCTGACAGGCAGATCATCACCTATTCGGTTCGGAGCCAAAACATGCGAAACATCATCAATAAAGAATGTGTCCGGAGCCCAGACAGGCGGATCATCACCAAATAGGTTCGGAGCCCAATCAAGCGAACCATCAACCGGGTATTTTCAGAATTGGATCAGAGAGTTGATTTCTCAGTATGAATTTATCCTTTCAAAAATTGATTTTTGAAATAGTTTTCAAACTAAAATATTATTTTTTGAGTTTTTTTTGGAGTCAAACTATGTTTAGTCCGATTCTCTGATGTTTATACGTAGTCAACTATCTAGCATGACCATCCTAAAGTTCTGAATGGATGTGTTTTACTATCGACGACATTACTTCTTTCATAAGTTCTGTCATCAATGGGCTCTGTAGACACCCCATTCTGAACTCATTAATTAATGATTACACTACTCTAGTCTCGTCTTTTGATTTTGTGATGAAGACTCACACTTTTGTCATGTTTCGTCAAGTTTCTGACTAACTTAGTTAGATTTGGACTTAGCTGAACTAACGAAATACAAAAGAGGGTGAAACAGAAATTCTGTATCCTTGTCTCGTACGAGACAACGTGTCGCGTATGAGACAACCTCTTTAGAGGTTGAGTTGATTTCCTTTCCTTATTCATTTTGATCTCTTCCTCGATTGCAACTCTTCTAATTCGGGATTTCACATGATTTGTGACTTCCTAAAAATCTCCCTAAAAATCTTTGATTCCTTTTCCATTTATGGCTACTTGGCTTGGTCATCAAGTCATGAATGAGTATAAATATAAGGCCTCCTCTTCTCATTCGACACACACGTTTCGCTGAGTTCTCTCCCAGAAAGAGCACATAAAACACTCTAAATCTCCTCCTAAATTCGTTTGTGGCCTCATAGAACTTTGGATCTCGAATCTCTGACAAGGTTCTCCCTTAGAGGGAAATCTTGCGTTTACAAGTTAAGCTTCCTATATTTTATCTTCTCTTCTCATCTCCTCTATTTAATCTTTAGAGTAGTGTAATCCCATCAAACTAAGGGTTGCCTAAAGCCTCTCTAAATTATGGAGATTATCTCGAAGCACATTAACCGAACATCCTAACCTAATTAATAAAAACTAATTATTTACATGATCATTTGCCTTTTATTTGATTTTATGAAAAAAATTTAATAGTCCCTAGAAGCAAGATCAATTGTAAGATTGGGTAGGATTGATGCTCATTGGCCTTACAATCCTATAACTTAACCCCCGAACCCTCTAAAATCTGATTTGGAAGAATTAACACTATGGCGACTTAATAAAAATTAAAAGGAGATTAGGAAGAAACATAATAATGTTTTTCATCATTCTCATACCAATATATATCCATCACAGTAAAACAAAAAAAACATTAAAATTATTTTCACTCTCTCTCTTGAACATGTTCAAAATACACCATTCATTTCTAAACTTTCCATATTCTATGTTGTACATGATTGTAGCGATGCGTGAATTTTTAAACATCTCGGAGTCGCCACTTATTATTTATTTAGGAAAACAATAAGAAAAACCTTTTTTATTTTTAAAGATATTTGAGGGTTCGGGGGTTAAGTTATGGAATGGGAAGGTCGAGGAGCACCCATTCCACCCAATCCGGAGATCAGTCTTGCCAATCGAGTATTATCAATCTTTACAATTTAACAATTAAATAAAGGGACAAGAAAACCCTAATCAATTTCTTGATTAGGAATGTCGGATTGTATGCTTCGAGATCACCTTCATCGATTGAAGGGACTCTAGGCTAATCCTTTTGATGGGATTACACCACTCCAAAAGCCAATAGAGAGAGATTGAGAAGAAGAGAGCAAAAGTATAGGAATTTACCTAGCGTTTAGGGAGTATTTGATTTAGAACGTGGTTCTAAGATGTCTTCTCGGTTGAGAAGTGATTCGGGCAGAGTTTTGACTCAATATGAGAGTCAAATCTTGATGTGGAGAGAGCTTCGCCTCAATCCTTGATTCGGGCTTTGATATTTGTTGATCAACAAGGTTGATAAACAAACTTTAGGTGATTTTAGGGTGATTTTGTAGGAATCTTTCAGGGAGAGAAATCAACAAAATGTGTGTGTTGTGTGTTTTCGATCGTGGATTGGGGACCTCTGAAATAGTGAAAGCCATCAAGTATTTATAGGGGTTTAAGAGGTAAAGGTGGAGAGGTAAAATACCTTAGGAAGGTTCCAGAACTCAGATATGATTGGAGAACCAGATTAGATGATGTTTATCAAGAAAAGAGTTTGAAACGGAGAAGGATTGTGATTCTGCATATCCTACAGAGGGGTTGTCTCGCGCAAGACACGTATGTCTCGTGCAAGACAACTAGTCGGTTGACTATTTTTTCCTCTTCTGTTATTCCCTTAGTCAGTTAGGTTCAAAACTAACAAGGTTAGTTAGAAACTTAACGAAACATGACGAAACTGATATGCTTTCATTAAAACACAAAAAAGAGATGAAGAGTAGTGTAATCATGAATTATTGGTTCAAAATGGGGTGTCTATAGAGCCCCTCGGCGATAAGACTTATGGAAGAAGTCATATCGTCGTTAGAAAGACATCATTCTGAACACTGGGATGGTCGTGCCGCACGGCTGCCTACGTATCTCTATCGGAGAATCAGACCAAAACGTAGTTCGATTTCAAAACACTAAAAATGCTATTTTAGGTATTTTGAAAAGCATTTATGAAAATTGAAGAGGGATTTTTTTGAAAAGGTAAAATCATACTGAGGTGTTGGTCCCAAAGGTGGCAACAAGGGTGAAAATACAGCTAGAGGGGGGTGAATAGCTGTTATAAATTTTTTGCCCTCGATTTAAAACTAAATCTCTAAGCTTACAAAACCTCTTGCAGTGTGTAAGAAACTGTAAGTAGAGTTGTAAAATGCACAGCGAAATATTTGAAGATACAAGCGGTTTTGGAGAGGCGGTTTTGATAAGCAGTTTTAGTGCAATTTTCTGAGCAGTTGTAAAACTGAAAGTGAGTTTTGACAATGTTAACTCCAAACACAATTTCACAATAATGGATATCTATATAAAGATCAAACAGAGAGAAATGTAGATAATCAGTAAGCACAAGAAATATAAATGCAGAAAAGTAAGAACACAATATTTGGAGTGGTTCAATCGATAAACGATCTACGTCCACTACCAAGATGGTTAGTCTTGGATTTTCAAGAGTGATTTTACTATTGAGTATGAGAGATTACAAGATACAATGATCGATACTCAAATCTAAAATCTATTCTATGAAGATCAAATCCTAAGACTATAACCAGTATATCTCAAGTGATTAATCTATGTGATTAAACAAGTGAGGTGTGTGTTTGAGAACAAGATCAAGGCTCTTTAAATCTATGAGATGTAGAGCACAATGATTCTTGATGTGTTAAGGCTTGATTTCTGGGATGGGGAATATTTCTTGAAGTATGAAGATGAAGATTCAAAGGACTTATGAATTTCTGGGCAGAGCTTCAACTTCTTATGAACTCATAACAATTTCTAAAGTTTCAAGCAATCTTCAAATGATGAAGGTTGGGGGTATTTATACCCAAGCATCAGGAATATAGCCGTTGGACACAGCTGTTGTAAGGACAGTCCTTGATGCATTCTCATTGGTCCACAGCAACCACTTTTGTCCTTTGGTACAGCTGCTGCAGATAAAGCTGATCAGGCTCCAGCTGCAAGCAATGGGGTTAGGACACCTGTCACCTTTACAAGATCCTTGAAGATCTTTTCTGAAAAGTAGTCACATGACAAGATATGGTGGTTGACATTTGATATTGCTGACGTGGATTCCAACGGTCATTGAGGTTCACTTTAAGTCTCAATCATTGGGGCGGTTCTGGTGAGGAGCGGTTCCAAGAGCAAGCGGTTCCACCAGAAGAAGATTTTCATATGTGCGGTTTTGTACATTGGGGATCAAGCGGTTTCAGACTAAGGAATTCACAAGGCAGTTAGCTAGAAGCAGTTCTGCCAAGCGGTTTGGTGAGGCAGTTCTGAAACCTTTGAACTGCAATCCTCAGATCCAATGAGTCTTGAGCCAGTCATCAAGCTTAAATCTAACCTATTCTATAAAATGGACTTAGCTAAAAAATTGAAGTCTAAGCTTCATTACATAGGGTCCTAAAGTCCTTAAAATAGACGGGAGGTTATGGTATCAATCAAATATAATACAAAATAGGAGGGTTAAAATATGGATACCCAACAATCTCCCCCTATTTGATTGATGCCATTACCTACTACAGCAAAAGCAAACATTGTACTTGGTAAAAACATGTCCAGATGAATTAACATGGTAAGTCATGTCCCAAGTCAATGCACACACTTAGCTTAAGCTATAGATTTCTATACTATTGAAAGATTGAAAAACTTACAATTTGAAGAGTATAGAAATGCATTCAGTGCACTTAAAAAATATGAGTTTAAGTTTAAAGTGCGGTTTAAACATCAATTCAAAAGAGTGATTTTAAGTTGAAAAATATTTGAATGAGGTTTAAGACCATAAGCGGTTTCATTGTTCTACAAACAAGCAATTTGATATGAACAAGGTTTTGGAACCATGATGCAATTTCCATTAATTCCTAAGATGATTACAAGTACAGGAATGAAGGAAAATTACAAGGTTACAAATACAAAACAAAATAAGTTGGACAAAGAAAATACAAAGAGAGTGCGGTCCAACTTACAAAAAGTGGTTCAAAAATAATTAAGGAGAAGTGGTTATTGCTGGGGCGGCTTGTTAACTTCATGTTCAGCTCCACTGGTCCCAACTCTTGATTGGTTTGACTCAAATGCTTTCCTTAATCTTCTTACTTCCTCTGCGGTCCTGATCAGGGTTGACTCTAGCTTCTTCAAGGCATTGACAGAATGAGCAGAGGTAGAATTGGTGGCACCAACTGCTTTGGTATTTTCCACAAGATTTTCCTTGATTATATCAAGCTTCACATTGACAGAGGAATAGATAGAGTTGAAAATGGTGTGAAGTTCTTCTTGAACTAAAGCAGTTTGGGCTTGGATTGCTTCCTTCATTGGGTCAAGATCAATGGTAACTTTCAGAGAGGATTTCAGATTATGCAATTCAGCTTCAACTTTGGAGTTGAATCCAGTCTTCAAGTTGTCTAGGCGCTCAGTGAATTCTTCTTGAATTTCCTTCAGCTTGGCCATGGAAGCATCTCCAACACAGTCCAGATTTACTTTGGAGTCCACCTTGAATATATCAATTTGTTCCAGAACTTCTTCACGAAGAGAGTTCAAGGCGGTTTGGACTATTTGAGACATCTGCGGTCTGGAGCTCAAGAAATCAAGGAATTTTGAGCCCAACTCTCCAAAATCCTTTTCCAAGGAATTGCAGATCTTATCTCTGAGATCACTCAAGAATTTGTCCAAGTCAGCAACAGATGCCTTATCTCCCAAGGCTTTGGACATTCCTTCTTTAACAGCAGCTTTGATGAGAGAAGCGGTTTGGCTGTCAGGAGCGGTTGGAATTGCTGTAGATTTCTCCCCCTTAATGGCATCAAGCAAAGAGGTTTTAAGAGTAGCCATCTCAAGGGAGTGATAATCCACCTGGGCTTGGAGGGAGCGGTTGGATTCAAGGAAAGAAGCATTGGAAGCAGCTAGGGAAATGATATGGCCTTGGTTGATGACAAGTTGGCCTTGGATGAGGTTTAGGGTTTGGAGAATTTGGGAGTATTCAGAGGGAGGAGCAGTTGAGGGTGTAGCGGGTGTGAAGGTAGGAGGCGGTTGGAATTGGGTGGTTTCAGGTGCGGTTTGGGTTTGAGGAGAGATGTTGGAGGAGGTGAGTTTTGTCTGATGGGTGAGTTATGTGGAGTTGGTGATTTTGAAGGGGTGTTAGATTTGGAGTGGTTAGGTGTAGGGGAATGGGAGCGGTTTTTGTTAGGGGAATTGGTTGGGGTTGGATCATCCCTAACAGATTTGGATGTGACATGTCCAGCAGAGGGCTTGGACAGCCATTGTTGATAGGCAGAGTGAGTGGGGGTTTGGTTTGAATGTTGGGAGTTTATGGAATTGGAATGTTGGGGTGAGTTATATGGGGATTGGGAGGATAAGGGTGAGAGGGATTTTCTGGGGGAAGGTGAAGGGGAATTTTGAGGTGATTGAGGAGGGGAATTTTGAGGAGTTGGAGGGAGGGAATTTCTAGGTGGTTGTAAGTACGCCAATCCAATTCGCAACCTTTTTTAGATGCATTTTAATGTAATAAAATTGCATTAAGGGGCGTTTTGGTAAATTCCCGGCCGATCCCGAGACTTCCGGAAACGTTTCATGAGTTTCCCGCGAAGGAAGTACCTTTTGGTACATTATTCATGCCAAAGGACCTCTTGGGAATAAAACCTGTTGGACCTTTTGGGTATTTTCCGGAATGTTCGAGCTGGTTTTGGCGCCAAAAGCGGTTGAACCACCTTGTGTCACGCGACGGCTTGAGGCATGGAAAGTGGGACGCGTAAGGTCGTGCGACACACTAAGGTCACCAATGCGGCTATAAATAAGACCCTCCCCTCTCGAAAAGGGATCCCAACTTGACCTCTTTGTTACTCTGCAGAATTTGCTCCGTAACGAAACTCCCAAACACAACCCTCTCTCTCTCCTACCTTCAACCTACCCAATTCCTTCCCATCCAAACCCCTTTCTCAAGCCATAGCACGTGGACCACTTGCATCAATCCTTCCAGATCAGAAGTGACGAATTGAAGGGTTCTGTATCTGACTAGATACAGGATTCGTGGAAGCATCAAGGGTAACGATTCTCCAACCTCCCTCTTCTCTCTCTTTCTTGCTTAATTTCTCATAATCCTAGCATTTACTTACTGTTTGGATTTAGTAATCGGATCCTAGCTATACTGGATTACCTTGTGAATCCCAATCGCAATCTCTCTGTTTAACTTGAATAATTCGTGCAATTGAGCTTCTATTGTTGAATATTTGATTGAACTTGGTGTTTGAACCCCAAGGGGGTGTGGATCTACCCATATCCACACTCCCGGGGTCGATTTGGTGTTGTTTCTGTATTTCGTTCGTAATTTAGTTAATCGATTAGATCTGTATAGCTTTACGTTGATTACGTGTTCATCCTGTTAGTTTACGCGAGATGGCTTATGTATGTCACGCGACACCTTCGTCTCCAAGTGATCCTGTGTCACGCGACATATATGGTCACCGGTGCGACGTGTCATGCGACATACATGACCTATCTGCAGAGACCTCTTTCCTTTGTAATCTGTTTTAGATCATTTGTATCAGGGATGTGTCCTCCCCAAATAATGGGCTCACAATCTATAATTCTCATTTCATAATTAATAAGATGCATTTTACCACACCTTGTTTATTATCAATATTTGCACACACTTTGGATTTATTTGGATGTTTGATTGAAAGACTCGTCTATGGACGAGGCGTGTTGGGTGAACTCTCGGTTCTTCCCAACACGTAACCTGACCCCCGAACTTATGTTTTCTCTCTAAAAAAGGTTTTCAATGTTTCCTCTTAAAACGGCGTGGCGACTCCTTCATTTTCACGAAAAAACAAATTTTCGGGCGAGCGCACATTCAGTGGCGACTCTGCTGGGGACTATTGAAACTTGTTTTTCAAAAAGTGGGTCAAACTTTCGTGATTGTTCTACATCCATTCCATTCATTTGTGTGTGCTTTGTTGTGTGACATTTTATGTGTTTAAATGCATTTTACGTGCTTTGCTTTATTCCTTTCCCCCTCGTGTCCCATCTTTGTTGTCTATGTTCTTTGAAATTTGGTTTGCTAGACTATTGCATTGTGCTTGGAGGTGGGGCTGATTTGGTCTTTGTTCGGTCACGGTTAGGGACTCCTTACGTCACGCGACAAAGAGTGCCTTGGTTATCCTGTGTCACGCGACAGAAGGTGGTCATTCTGCAGGGCTTGATTTCTCTGATACAGGTTGTGATTGTGGGGGAGTCCCGCATGATCGATTATTGATCCTTGATTATTATGCTTTGCGGGGATGTGTGTGTGAGATGTTTTCATTTCTCACCCCTTCTCATAAAAATAAAAAAAATAAAATAAAAAAAAAATCATTTTTCATAAATAAAGGAACATAGCCATCCCGCACACTACTTCACGTAGATCTAGAACCCTCGGGTACGATTGACGGCATCGTGGACGGCCATGAAATTCGCCTACGCTTGAGCGCCTGAAATCAAACCTAACCCCCTAGTGCGTTATAGGTGGCGCCACACATTTATACCTCACCCAAAATGATTGATTTTGACACGACATTTTCAAATACACTAAAATGAATTGTTTCAAAAATTATAATAAGCTTTCGTACCTACCCCAAAACCTAGCATGTGTGGGCATGTTGCCATCGCAACATGGTTTCACGAGAGGACATGTCGTTCCCACGACATGTTCTAACGAGAGATCATGTCGCTTTGTCAACGTGCACCGACGAGAGGTCATGCCGGATTTTTCCTTGAATTTCTTCAGGAATACCCGTTATGCTGCCCAAATTTCTTCAGAAATTGGGGCTGCTCGTTCGTCCCATAAATGCTTTGGTTTTGATTAGGTATTATCGCCTATTATTAATTTTGAAACAATACATTTGGTGTATTTGTGAATGATGTGTTCATAGGTTCCCCCGAGACTTAGATTGCGTGAATAAAGGCTTATCCTTTTCCAACCGTCTCTAGGACTTAAAACACCGATTTCTACTTGAAGATTAATAAAGTGTTGCATGAGTCCGTCTCCTTTCCCGTTCTTCCCTCTCCCGTACCATCTCAAGATTCTATATCCTCCGCCTTATACACGCTCTAACCTCTTCACCTTTGCAAAGGCTACGGCAAGTTGGGTGTGCGCTCTCGTTCCCGGCGCTCATTGGTCCATATTTCCGAGGCGGAGCGTACTCAAGTGCCCGAGTGATCGTCCATCTGATGCAGAATCCAAAATGCTCGATGCAGAGAAGACTATGGCCCACAAATCCGGAAGTCTATATCCCATGGGTCAGCAGCAGAGTGCAAATGGTGTGTCCATCGAAAGCAAGCTACACTTGAAGATGTTCCTCCTCGCAAGCGAGAGGCCCGGTTGCTTGCTCAAATTGTTAAAACTAAGGAGGGCGACTTGCGAATGACAAAGAGATCGAGAAGGGTCCTCACCGCACCGATGGCGACGATGTTCTTCCGTCCATCCAAAATTGAAGAAGTCAATCAGTCCTCGTAGGGTCTAGAATGTCCACTGTCGGACATGAGTCTGTCGAGTCCAAGTTGGACCAATTTTGCTTTGCAGTGATAAAATCTTTGTTTCTCTTCTTGCTAGACTCGAGACATTACTAGCACACCTGCAATACGCTCAATTGAAATGGTCTTATTCCAAATGATCACTTGTGCTGCTCACCGACTAATGCTTTGAAATGACTAATGCTTAAATTGACCGGAGCGAGAAAATCGACTGATATCCCCATCTTGCGTCCCATATGCTCACATACTTTCCTTCGTCCTCGCTAATCTCGTTGTTCGATGAATTTGCACGGATCTTTCTCAGAGTAAGCTTAAGCAAGCAAATGAAGACTCAATCTCGTTCGGATCATCCGGTAGGGACTGCGGTTGAAACCTTTTTACCCTTAGGAAAACCATCACCTCACCCTCACCAATAATATCCCTTCATTTCAAGATCGGCATATTTAAAACCCGTTTAGACATCTCCAGAAGAAGAGGGACTATCCTTGAGACTCCCGTGATTCAAAGAAAGATCGACCGTCTCCAAGCGCAAGAACGGCAGAATGCAGTGATCCATCCTGGGGACTAGCTGAAATTCTCCTCTCAAAAAAACAAAATTGAAAAAAGAGAGGCAAAAAATACAAAAAAAAAATACAAAAAAAGAAGAAAAGAAAGAGAGCCTAGTCCCCAGCGATTCTCTCAGAAGCGAAGGTCAAAAGATTCGGTCATTACTCAAAGAGAAGTCTCAGAATGAATAAAGAGACAGCACGGATGTCCCCTCACCATTACCTCTAACCGATCCCAAGCCGTCCTCTCGATTTTAGAGGACATTCCCATTACCATTACCCTTATCTTTGCCTTTAGCCGAAGCCAAGATTGACCTCTCATTCTTAGAGGCATTGAAGATGAAATCACAGATTTCCCTCGCCATAGAAATCCCAAACACATACCCAAGAGCCAACCTCTCATCTTTAGAGGTTCAGTCAGCAAAAAGCCTAGCCGACCTCTCATTTTAAGAGGTCATGATATCCCAAATTACCCAAGCGCCGATCAAAATCCCTAAGCCCAGTCGCAGTTCCTACCTGATAGCAGCTTCATTCCAGAACAAATTATTGCTTAAAGCGGAGCCAAGTTTATCCCGACTTAAGAGATTATCAAGTGAAGATTGTGCAAATTCTATCCGTTCATTCGACGTCGCATGTGAGCATACTTCATTTCTACTCCACAAACACCCGCCGTGAATGTCCCACTGGGGCTTCGCATCTGTGTCTCCCATCGACACTCCAAGAGGACACGTTCTTTCGATTCTCAAAATCCTCGAAAGTCCTCAACATCCCCGAATTTCAACGTTCATTTTTTTTTTCATTCGGGATAAGCCCGAACTACGGCGACCTGAGCTCCTCCTATGGAGGGGAACGTAGGCAACCATAATTGGTCCGGTCGAAATCACAAACAGATCTCAGAAATCCGGTCTCCTCAAGGACCATGCCCATACACTGTTCATCTTTCCGAGTTTGATTCTCGATATCAGTGGGCTTTCTCCTCAGGATTGATTGAAACATTTGTTCTTATCAGCTTTGGTGGTTTGACTAACCCGAACATCAATAAAGGGTTTTAAGCAGCTTTGTGATCATCACGAATAAGACAGGTTTTCAAGTGTCTCGACAAGTCTTCTCTTTCTACATCATAGGAAGATATAGCTAAACACCGTTTCGGTCAGCAGGGGCTTCCATACACTATTCCACACCTTGCGATGCTTATACTCTCCCAAAAGAGTCAAACCTAAAGCAAGAGTGTCATACAGAACTCGGGATTCATTCCCACCCTCGAAAAATATGCCCCTGCACGTAAACACCTCCGAGTCTTGTCCAGCGACTAATTGACTACGATTTGAAATGATGGGTTGCCCCCTCGGCCACAAGATGACTCTACCTGCGATGAAGCTGCATGGAATTTCCTCAAGCTGGGGCTTTGATTAAGGTATCCCTCCGGCTCTCCTTACCAAATTCCCTCCAAGATTTACTTTGCACTGTCAACTGTGGCTTCGCCAAGCCGGGATTGTTCTCTGCACATTCTCTACTGCTTGCTGTCTCAGACGCGCGATATACTCTGTCCTCACTAGCAATGGACCTGCTACAACCAGTACTCTCGGGAGCGTCCCCGACTTGCCTAGCCACACTATATCATTTTTCCACCTCACGGGAGAGGGTCCACCTCATTATAAACACCTTTCGTTCCATACACAATCCCTCTTAGCTTAATGGCTACCTACATATCTGCTCACCAAGCCGTGCCAAACCCCTACTTCCTATTCTCCCCAGCTGAGATGGACTTGTGCAACAAAAGATTAATAATGCATAAGCAAAGAGTCAAATAATTGCTAAGTGTCTAGAGTGTTGTGTCTCCCCCGCAGAGTACAGTAATCAGGTGATCGTATTGTGATCGTGAGGACTGCCCCTCGAATCACAATCTTGGACAGAGATTCCAAACCCCGCAGGTGGCAGACCCCGCCTCTATTATCTTCATAAGGCCCAGAACTATGACCGGCTTGATTCCCTTTTTAAGGGATAGGTAGGAATCCTTTCTCCAAAGGTCCAGCCATCTGATCTCACCAGCATCATATGAAAGAGCCCTAGCTGCCTCAGCCCCCAAGCAGTGCCTGTCAAAGGAAAAGAGCCCCAGCTGCCCCAGAAACCAGACAACAAGGCTCACCAGTCTCGGCGACTTCAAAAGCCTATTCTGCATGATAAACCGAGACAAAGAGCCCGCATCTGTCAATCTCCCCAGTAAACGTCAACAAGTGGTAGCCTCAGCCCCCAAACAAATGCCTGTCAAAGAAAGAAGAGCCCCAGCTACCACAGAACCCAAGCAATAATAATCACCGGTCCCGACGACTTCAAAGCCTATATTGCAAAGACCATCCTGCGAATGGCCACCCAGCAAGCATCGACAAGTGACAGAGGCCACAACCTATCCCTCAGCAGAACCAATGGTAGCCTGAGACCTTAGACAACTACCTACCAACAAGCGATTACGGCTAAGACCCCAGACGGACATCCTTCCCTCGCGGGTACAACAATTAACCGAGCATCACCGAACCTCTAAGCGATCCTCAAACAAAGACGGGAGACAAAGAGTCCGTATCTATGTTAGCCTCCCAAAGCAGAGCACCCCAAAAGAGAAAGAGAAAGGATAGCCTCCCAAAGCAGAGCACACCAAAAGAGAAAGAGAAAGAATAGCCTCCCAAAGCAGAGCACCCCAAAAGAGAAAGAGAAAGGACAGCCTCCCAAAGCAGAGCACCCCAAAAGAGAAAGAGAAAGAATAGCCTCCCAAAGCAGAGAACACCAAAAGGAGAAAGAACAAAGGCCCATATTTGTGATAGCCCCCAAGCAGAGCTCAGCAAGACAAGCAGCCCCACAATCCCAAGACAAAAAAACAAAGTCCCCAGTTTCCCAAGCAAAACCCAGGACGCGAAAGAAAAGCAAAAATAACAAAGACCGTCTAGCAGCAAAATTGGTAAAAGAACAACCAACGAGCAGGAAAGAAGTAGTGTGAGTCCCCTGGTAACTACCCTGCACCAACATAGTGGTATGAGTCCCTTTGGCATCCACAAAGAGCAGAGAAGAAGAAGTAGCGTGAGACCCCTGGCAGCTACATTTATCCCCAACAGAGCAGAAAAGAGATAGCGTGAGACCCCTGGCAGCTATACTCATCCCCAGCAAAGAAGAAAGAAAAGTTGTATGAGTCCCTCCGGCATCCACGAAGAGAAGCAGCAGTAGTGTGAGACCCTCCGGCAACTACCCTGCATTAGAGAAGTGGTATGAGTCCCTCCGGCATCCACGAAGAGAAGCAGCAGTAGTGTGAGACCCTCCGGCAACTACCCTGCATTAGAGAAGTGGTATGAGACCCCCTGGCATCCACAAAAGACCCGTTGCAGCATGAGACCCTCCGGCATCTACAACTCGTCAACAGCGATAGCATGAGACCCTCTGGCAGCTACTCGCAAAATACCAGTTGCAGCATGAGACCCTTCGGCAGCTACAACCTGGTGTGAAAGGAAGCTACTACCCAACCGCAGTAATATCGATCCCTCAGGAAACCACAGGTAAGCACAGCAAAGGTATGAAGATACGTCTCTACCCCTTTCCTTGCTTATGATTTTGATTTTGGTAATCCCGAACTACGATTTGGCTTGATTCCCTTCTTAAAGGGATACGTAGGAATCTTTTCTCAGAAAGGTCCAGCCATTAGACTCCCCGATTCACCCTTCTAGCCCATTACCTTATCCCTCTATGCTCATTGGGATTGGGTCTTATTTTATTGACAACCCCACTTTTTCCAAAAGTGACGTTGCCGAGGGGCTCTGTAAGTACGCCAATCCAATTCGCAACCTTTTTTAGATGCATTTTAATGTCATAAAATTGCATTAAGGGGCGTTTTGGTAAATTCCCGGCCGATCCCGAGACTTCCGGAAACGTTTCATGAGTTTCCCGTGAAGGAAGTACCTTTTGGTACATTATTCATGCCAAAGGACCTCTTGGGAATAAAACTTGTTGGACCTTTTGGGTATTTTCCCGGAATGTTCCAGAAACTGGTTTTGGCGCCAAAAGCGGTTGAACCACCTTGTGTCACGCGACAGCTTGAGGCATGGAAAGTGGACGCGTAAGGTCGTGCGACACACTAAGGTCACCAACTGCAGCCTATAAATAAGACCCTCCCCCTCTCAGAAAAGGGATTCCAACTTCAGCCTACTGTTACTCTGCAAAATTTGCACCGTAACGAAACTCCCAAACACAACCCTCTCTCTCTCCTACCTTCAACCTACCCAATTCCTTCCCATCCAAACCCCTTTCTCAAGCCATAGCACTTGGACCCCTTGCATCAATCCTTCCAGATCAGAAGTGGCAAATTGGAGGGTTCTGTATCTGACTAGATACAGGATTCGTGGAAGCATCAAGGGTAACGATTCTCCAACCTCCCTCTTCTCTCTCTCTCTCTTGCTTAATTTCTCATAATTCTAGCATTTACTTCTGTTTGGATTCAGTAATCAGATCCTAGCTATCTGGATTACTGAATCCCAATCGCAATCTCTCTGTTTAACTTGAATAATTCGTGCAATTGAGCTTCTATTGTTGAATATTTGATTGAACTTGGTGTTTGAACCCCAAGGGGGTGTGGATCTACCCATATCCACACTCCCGGGGTCGATTTGGTGTTGTTTCTGTATTTCGTTCGTAATTTAGTTAATCGATTAGATCCGTATAGCTTTACGTTGATTACGTGTTCATCCTGTTAGTTTTACGCAGATGGCTTATGTATGTCACGCGACACCTTCGTCTCCAAGTGATCCTGTGTCACGCGACATATATGGTCACTGGTGCGACGTGTCATGCGACATACATGACCTATCTGCAGAGACCTCTTTCCTTTGTAATCTGTTTTAGATCATTTGTATCAGGGATGTGGCCTCCCTAAATAATGGGCTCACATTTTGTAATTCTCGTTTCATAATTAATAAGATGCATTTTACCACACCTTGTTTATTATCAATATTTGCACACACTTTGGATTTATTTGGATGTTTGATTGAAAGACTCGTCTATGGACGAGGCGTGTTGGGTGAACTCTCGGTTATTCTCAACACGTAACCTGACCCCCGAACTCATGTTTTCTCTCTAAAAAAGGTTTTCAATGTTTCCTCTTAAAACGGCGCGGCGACTCCTTCATTTTCACGAAAAAACAAATTTTCGGGCGAGCGCACATTCAGTGGTGAAGGAGAGGGTTGGACAGGTTTGGTTTTTCTGGGGGTATTCTTTCTAGCCATCATCTTCCTTCTCTTAGGTTTCTCCCCCTGAATTGGTATGGTTTTGATAGGGGAAGGAGTTTTGGATTTGGATTTGGAAGGAGATTTGGAAGGTGATTTGTTGGGGGATTGGACTGGGGATTGGGTTGGTGATTGGACAGGAGAGGTTTGTGAGGATGGAGGCGGTTGGGTCTCAGGAGGCGGTTGATGTTGAGAGGCGGTTCCATCATCAGATTTGGATTTTCCCTTAGCAGCATATTTTTCTGCCTGCTCCTTGGCCAATCTTTCAATCTCATCTTGGAGGACTTTCATCTGTTCCTCAACAGTCAATCCAGCCATCTTATCCTTGGCTCTTTTTGCTTTGGAAACCAAGTTGGGAATACTTGGATCCTCTTCTTCTTCATCCTCTTCATCCACCAAATTCATGGTTTCAGGTTGCTTCTTCTGCTTCTTCTTGCTAGGACCAGCTCCATCATTAGCTTTAGGCGGTTTGGTTGCTGGAGCGGTCTTTGTCTTCTTAGGTGGCGGTTCTGCTCTGGCTTGGGGCTTTCTGGACCGCTTAGCTCCCTTAGCTTGAGGAGCGGTTGTGGGGTCTCTAAGCTCATATGGCTCCTTCAAAGGATAAGTATATGCATCATACAAAGACTTGTATAATGCATCTCCATTAGCATACCTGAAGGAGTGGCATGCAAGCAATCCTAGGGAATCATCAGAACAATCCACCATTAATTTTGGATTCTTGTTGACAAGTTCATCCAGATGTTCAAAATCCATCAACAGGGCAGTTAGGATTCTGCAAAAAGGTCTCCACCTCTGATCTTCTCCCTTGACCTTAGACTGATAAGTCTCAATACTGTCACGAATTTCCCTGTAGAGGATCTTAGGCCAATGTAGTTGGATCTCCATAAAGATAGCAGAACTATACATCCATTGTTGGGATGTAAAGTTGTTGTGATTTCCTGTCTTCCCATAAATGGATCTCCCAACCAGATGACTAATATGGCTCATCAGCTCACCAAAACCCTTTCTGGGTATCTTCTTGTATCTCCTAGCCATGGTATCTACCTTGGCGGTTTGGAGAGCAGCATTATCCTGAACATCCTGATCAATCTCTAAAGGAGCTCCTCCAACAACAAATTTGAAAAGCCTTCTGATATCTATGTAGTCAATGGAGAGCTTTAGACCTTCTACAACAACAGTCAGGTAGGAAACTCTTTGGCCTTGATCTAGAATTCTTGAACTTCTCTTGGCGGTTGCAAAGAACTGATCTACAAAAGATGGCACTATGAAATCTTGCTTCTTGGTGAAAAGCGATAGGATGCCTGAAACTCTTAGCTTTCTCAGCAATTCCCTTCCTAGAGCATCTGTCTTGAGCTCAACCTCATTAACTTCCCATCCAGGTAGGAAGGTAGTTGGATCCTACAAAATAAAACATGAAGTGTTAGATCCATTTTTGTATTCATAGTCACAAGCGGTTTGAGCACCAAGCGGTTTAGCAATGGTGCGGTTTGAAAATTTCCAAACCCCAAGTGAACTATGAATACACAAAGATAATGAGGATATTGAGAACTAAATTTCTTAAGTACGTGGCATTGTAATCCAAGTTTATCCCACACTGCAAGCGGTGCTTAGAGAGGAAGTTTTTGGTTTCCAGCCTATATACTTAGGAATGTCTCAAATGGAATGAAGGAAGGAATTTAACCAGCATGTGGTTTCAAAAGAATTGAACAAGCGGTTCAGCATGCGGTTTAGCTTAGAAAAACAGAAGCGGTATGAAACAAGAATGTAGAGGCGGTTGGCATGCAAGCGGTTTCAAACCTAAATGAAATCCAAAATTTTGAGAAAGTTGAAAAATTTTCTAAGTGTTGGAAAACATTATTCAGAATCAAGGCATCCAAAACATATGAATTTTCATGAAAAACATATGAGTTTCATGATGAACACGAAGAACAGTTCAAGAACACCAAGAACAGAGATTTACAAAACTTAACCAAAATGGACAAATAGCATGTCAAAATGATCACATTGGGAAGGGGAACAATAATATATCATTAAAAATTCAACCTTTTCCCAGAATCATCAAGAAACATCAAAAATAAGAAGTGGGTTTTCAAAGTTCATAAACTGAAAAACTTAAAATCAGTGTTCTAAACATGGATTGATCATGAAATAAGTAACATATATGGAATCCATGCATAAATCCGAGCATAACCCAACAAAAATCATCAAAAATGATCAAGAAACAAGATCAAAATCTTCAAAAACACAAGACATGGCATACGAATAGTTTGTTCAAGTTTATGTTGGGTTTTACGGGTCCATGCGCAACGGAATTAAGCATTTAAAACATAAAACCCAATAAGCCCTAGGATCCGTTCTATACGATTAATTTGAATACCTATGAGATAGAATTAAACCAACCTTGAAACGCTTTCCGGTCTTGAGCTATCGAACGATTTGATTATGTGATATCGAATCACAAACTTCGTTCTTCAACTTGCTTGAACTCTAGGCCTTGATCGATGAACGAGCGAAGACCCTCTTTCGGTATCCACACCTTTGAATGAATCCAAGAACAACTTCTTGATGATTGCTAGATCTAAACCTTGAAGAATATTGAGAGTATTTAATTATGAATTTTGCTTGAAAAATTTCGGTTGACCTTTTAGGTCTGACAGAACCCTTGTATTTATACTACAATAGTAGGAATACCTCTCCTAATCGTATTAGGAGAGACAGGCTGTCAAACCGCGTACTGGCCTATTATGTCGCGCGGTATATTAAGCCATTGGCTTAATATGTCGCGCGGTATATATAGCCAGATACAGAAACTCTCAACTATTCTTCCTCCGGTTTAACCAATTCATTCTAGTTGTGTGTGACCCAATAGGATTACATTATGTTGGCAATGAGTTCGATCATATCGAACCTCATAAGACATAAGCAGACTCTAGCAAGCCATTATGTCTACCCAAATAATGCAACGTAAGAGTTCACGTTTCCAATGGTGTACTTCCATTTATCCCTTTGTCTCACGATGTTTATATTTGAACACAAGTCATGGTCGTTGTCAACTTGTTATTGTTCAATGCTTTCTCGATTCTTGAGTATAATGATAATTCCAATCACATTGGGGTACGGCCATACACTTTCATCATTATCACTCATCGAGGGGCCCAAGCATAACATCTCTCTTCCGAGGGACAAATTCCTTCTTGACTTATCATCCTTCCCATCATGAATCCGATCATGCCAATGATAGTCTTTATAGATATCGTGTTAAGATATCGTTTGACTAAAATCAAACATGACTTTCATCATATGTAAGGTTACGATAATCTTAGGTCTAGGAAATAAATGAAGTAACCGTATGAGATTTAAGTATGACATTTGACCATGACATAAATCTCATGCGGGTCATGTCCAGTCACTTGTTCTTTAACAAGTACCCATAATTTCAATGTGCATCTCTTATGCATATAATCATCACATGATTATCCATTGACAATTATACTAATTTATTCTCTTAATGATTAGGGACAGAGATTATTATAAACAAATATACAAAACATATAATAATCAAATAATGAACATCTCATATAATAATAAATAATGTCAACACATAAGTCTATCAATCATAGGCCTAGGGCATAACACCAACAGTCTCCCACTTGCACTAGGCCCAATCTACCATGTATCGAATACCCATGGACCTAACATGACCATCATGTTTGGCTTGCGAGAGAGCCTTAGTTAGTGGGTCCGCCATGTTGTCATCAGTGTCTACTCTGCATATCTTAACGTCTTCCCTTTCACATATCTCACGGATAATGTGGAAACGTCGAAGTATGTGTTTGGATCTCTGGTGTGATCTTGGTTCCTTTGCTTGTGCAATGGCACCATTGTTATCACAGTAAAGTTCAATAGGGTCTTTGATGCTTGGAACGACTTCCAAATCACTAATGAACTTCTTGATCCAAAGCTGCTTCCTTAGGCGCATCGGATGCCGCTATGTACTCGGCTTCGGTTGTAGAATCGGCGACGGTACTTTGCTTGGAACTTTTCCAACTCACGGTGCCTCCATTAGCGTAAACAAAAATCCAGACTGCGATCTGAAATCATCTTTGTCGGTTTGGAAGCTAGCATCTGTGTAGCCTTTTACTACAAGATCTTCTTCCATTCCTCCAAAGACCAAGAATACATCCTTAGTTCTTCGTAAGTACTTAAGGATATTCTTGGCTTGCTATCCAATGTGGTTCGCCGGGATCCGATTGGTACCTACTCGTCATGCTTAGAGCACACGAGATATCGGGTCTAGTACATAACATAGCATACATGATAGATCCAATTGCCGAAGCATATGGAATACCATTCATTCTCTTTCGCTCATCATTAGTCTTAGGACTTTGATTCTTGCTAAGAGATATACCATGCAACATTGGCAAGTTTCCTCTTTTAGAATTTTCCATTTGGAATCTTCTAAGGACTTTGTCAATGTAAGTATTTTGACTTAAACCAATCATCCTCTTAGATCTATCTCTATAAATCTTGATACCAAGGATATATGCGGCTTCGCCCATATCTTTCATTGAAAAGCACTTTCCCAACCAAGACTTGACAGGTCTCTAGTGCGGGAACGTCATTTCCAATGAGTAAGATATCGTCGACATACAACACTAAAAATAGTGCTACGCTCCCACTAATTTTCTTGTATACACAAGGTTCATCTTCGTTCTTGATAAAGCCAAATTCCTTGATTGCTTCATCAAAACGTAGATTCCAACTCCTTGAAGCTTGCTTCAATCCATAAATGGATTTACGCAACTTACACACCTTGTTAGAATTTTACGGGTGACAAAACCTTCGGGTTGTATCATGTATACATCCTCAAGTAACTTCCCATTAAGGAAAGCTGTTTTGACATCCATTTGCCATATCTCATAGTCATAATATGCGGCTATGGCAAGTAAAATTCTAATAGACTTAAGCATAGCTACAGGCGAAAAGGTTTCATCATAGTCAATGCCATGAGTTTGCCTATATCCCTTAGCTACTAGCCTAGCCTTATAGGTGTGCACCTTCCCATCCATGTCGGTCTTCTTCTTGAAAACCCATTTGCACCCTATGGTTTTTACACCTTCGGGTGGATCAATCAAGTTCCAAACTTGATTATCAGCCATGGATTGTAATTCGGACTTCATGGCTTCTTGGCATTTTTCCGAATCCGGAGCGGACATCGCTTCTTGATAGCAAGTGGGTTCATCATTTTCGATTAACTCCACTTCATCACTTTCCGTTAACGAGAAATCCATATCTCTCGGGTTCGGATCGTGATCTACCACTTCGGCGAGGAACTTGTGCATCTTGAACCGGTTCCACAACGGTTTGTGAACTTGGTTCAGGTTCTACCATTGGTTCAATGTTGTTTTCGGGTTCTCGAACTTCTTCGAGATCTATTTTACTCCCACTGGTTCCTTTGCGAAGAAACTCCTTTTCTAAGAAAGTACCATTTCGAGCAACAAACACTTTGTTCTCGTTTCGGTTGTAGAAATAGTATCCTTTGGTTTCCTTAGGATATCCCACGAAAACACATTTATCAGATTTAGGTGCTAGCTTGTCGGAAGTTAACTTCTTGACATATGCATCGCAACCCCAAATCTTCATGAAAGACAAACTAGGTTTTCTTCCATGCCACATCGCATATGGGGTCTTTTGAACCGATTTTGTAGGAACTCTCGTTTATAGTGAAAGCGGCGGTTTCTAGTGCATGTCCCCAAAAGGATAAAGGAAGCTCAACTTGACTCATCATAGAACGAACCATGTCCAACAAAGTTCTATTCCTCCTTTCGAGACACACCATTCCATTGTGGTGTTCGGGTGGAGAGAGTTCGAAACGATTCCACAACTCTTAAGATGATTTGTCGAATTCTTGGCTCAAATATTCACCACCTCGATCGGATCGAAGTACCTTAATAGTTTTGCCAAGTTGATTTTGCACCTCATTTTGAAATATTCGAAATATCTCAAACGATTCACTTTTATGTTTCATTAGATAAACATATCCAAATCTACTATAATCATCAGTGAATGTTATGAAGTACCGAAATCCTCCCCTAGCATCGCTACTCATAGGCCCACATACATCGGTATGTATGAGTCCTAATAAGTCGCCCGCCCTTTCACCGGTTTTGGTAAATGGGTCCTTGGTCATCTTGCCAAGTAAACAAGACTCGCATGTCTCATATGATTCATAATCATGTGAGTCCAAAAATCCATCTTTGTGGAGTTTAGAAATGCGTTTCTCGTTTATATGGCCAAGACGACAATGACATAAGTAAGTGTGGTTTACATCATTGGGTTTAGATTTCTTGTTAATGTTATAGACATCATTATCGCGATTTTCAACATCAAGAATATAAAGGCCATTGAATGAAAGCAATGATACAATAATGCATATCACTCTTGTAAATAGAAAATTTCTTATCACATATAAGAAAATTAAAACCTTCATTATCCAAACATGAAATCGAAATAATATTCCTACTTAAAGGCTGGAACGTAATAACAATTGTTCAAAACAAGTATTAGCCCACTAGGTAAAGTAACTTCATAAGTTCCTACGGCTAATGCGGCAACTCTTGCTCCATTCCCCACACGTAGGTCCACTTCACCTTCCTTAAGCATCCTTCTGTTCTTTAGACCACTGCACATTTAAACAAATGTGAGTTCCACATCCGGTATCCAATACCCAAGAACTAGAAGTAGATAGGAATATATCTATAACAAAGATACACGAAGTTGAAGCAACTCCTTTGCTCTTCTTCGGTGCTTCCTTGTATTTTGCGCAGTTTCTCCTCCAATGTCCAATCTCATTGCAATGGAAGCGGTGCGTCCTCTTGGGACTTAGGCTTAGCCTCTTTAGGCTTGGAAGCCTCTTTGGGCTTGGCAACCTTTGCCTTAGGATTAGCAACCTTTGCTTTTCCTTTACCCTTGAACCCTTTCCCCTTGTTAACCATTAGCACTTGATCGGTTTTCTTCTCGACAATACTGGTTTCCGCAGTAGTCAACATTTGAACAAACTCGGAAAGGTTTCTATTCATTCCACCCATGTTATAGTGCATTATGAAATGACTAAAACTTTTAGGTAATGAATTCAATATTATGTCGGTAGCCAACTCTTGGCTGATTGGAAAACCGAGCCTTTCAAGACGCTCAATGTGGCCCTTTAACTTGAGAGCATGGGGACCAACGACTTGTCCTTCACTCATCTTGCATGAGGTCAAGGCCGCAAGCTGTGTTGTACCTTTCTTGCCTAGCTTGAATTTGGAACATTTCCATCGGCCGATTGTTTAAGTCGATTGTCCCCAAGTGCTCAAGATTCTTCTGAAGACTCTTGCACATGGCGGAGAGCATAAGGCAACTAACATGCGTAGAGTCACGCTTGTGCTTCGGATATTGTTCCCTTATTGCCCTAGCGGCATTGGCGACGAGGTTCGGGTGGAATAGGTTCGGTGAGAACGTACGGTTTCTCCTCTTGTTTGAGAACAATTCTCAAACTACGGATCCAATCCATATAGTTTGTACCATTCTCTTCCAACTTTTCCTTCTCAAGGACGGATCGCAGTGAAAAGTGATTATTGTTTGATGCCATTTATTCTACAAAAAGATATACATAAAATATGAACACATATAAGTAAACATATCATATGAGAAGTATAGTGCATTTAAATAAATGCTCCCACTAAATTATACACCTTCAAATGCAAATAAGCATAATATACATTTAATGGGCTAAGATCCAACTTTAATTCAATTTCAAGTTTGCTATGGCAAACCGCTCAAAATTAAATTAATTAGGTAGAAAACATCAATCATATCACATATATGATTCTTAGATCTTTTATGAGATCAATTCAAGACATCATATGTCTAGGCATATTTTAATCTCATCTTATGCCTTGGGTCCAAAACCATTTTGATAACCCAATTAAGTTCATTCACTTTAAAACGTATAGGAACCACCATTTCCTCATCTTGCTCGCATTCGAATAGAATCAAAGCACCTTGCTATGGCAAGCCCACCCAAAACTATCCGAATGGTCTCAAGTGTTTTTAATCATGAATTGGCATAAAGAACTTAAAAGTTAAATGAAGGTTCTTTAAAGGTAGATTATAAGCATGTCAGAAAGATAGTCAAAATCATGCACCGGGTAAGTTCCCGGGAAGATAGGTGAGCCACAAGGACTTCTTAAGTACCAACTCTTCCTTTGACAGAACTCTCCTAGACATGCATAATTAGAAATCAACTACTGATTAGGCAACATAATCCCTACCTTTTATAAACAATCGGTTTCCTTTTAAATTTCGCGTATTTATGACTTGTTTCCATAAACAATCATAAGATCCAAAATTTACAATGTCTAAATCTAAACATATTAGGAAACTAAATATCATGTTTCAACTAAACATCTAATTTAAAAAAAATATTCTTAACATGTAAGAACAAATAAAGCATGCATCGCAATAATTATTAAAATCATATTTTAATCAATTAATCATGCATATCAATGAATCAATCTAGCATGGACTTATAAACTCAATTTTATAACATCCAGATTTTCATATATATTGCAATAATTATTAAAATCATATTTTAATCAATTAATCATGTATATCAATGAATCAATCTATCGCGGACTTATAAACTCAATTTTATAACATCCAGATTTTCATATCAACATATCAGATTGTAAACACAATCACAGAATAGCGTAAAAATTGAACAAACCGATTACGCCCAATTTTGGCTTATTATGTCGCGTGACAACATCGCCCGAGGCTTGATATGTCGCGCGACCTAACAGGCCGATTAACCTGAATTCCACATGGCTCAATATGTCGCGCGACCAAAGTAGCCAGGTTACGGGAATTTCAGTTCGAACCAATACAGATTACATGTAATTAAATCACGTAAAACATCCTTTTACTGATTTAATTCAAGATAATTCGAAAACGATTTTCACATTGTTTCACATAAACAATTAAAAATTCTATCGCAAACAAAACATGCAATAAGCATATAAACAATTTATATCTTAAATCTAGCATGTTAATTCAAACTTAATCATACGAACGGGGCTCTGATACCACTGTTGGGTTTTACGGGTCCATGCGCAGCGGAATTAAGCATTAAAAACATAAAACCCAATAAGCCCTAGGATCCGTTCTATACGATTAATTTGAATACCTATGAGATAGAATTAAACCAACCTTGAAACGCTTTCCGGTCTTGAGCTATCGAACGATTTGATTATGTGATATCGAATCACAAACTTCGTTCTTCAACTTGCTTGAACTCTAGGCCTTGATCGATGAACGAGCGAAGACCCTCTTTCGGTATCCACACCTTTGAATGAATTCAAGAACAACTTCTTGATGATTGCTAGATCTAAACCTTGAAGAATATTGAGAGTATTTAATTAAGAATTTTGCTTGAAAAATTTCGGTTGACCTTTTAGGTCTGACAGAACCCTTGTATTTATACTACAATAGTAGGAATACCTCTCCTAATCGTATTAGAAGAGACAGTCATTAAACCGCGTGCGGCCTATTATGTCGCGCGGTATATTAAGCCATTGGCTTAATATGTCGCGCGGTATATATAGCCGGATACGTAAAACTCTCAACTATTCTTCCTCCGGTTTAACCAATTCATTCTAGTTGTGTGTGACCCAATAGGATTACATTATGTTGGCAATGAGTTCGATCATATCGAACCTCATAAGACATAAGCGGACTCTAGCAAGCCATTATGTCTACCCAAATAATGCAACGTAAGAGTTCACGTTTCCAATGGTGTACTTCCATTTATCCCTTTGTCTCACGATGTTTATATTTGAACACAAGTCATGGTCGTTGTCAACTTGTTATTGTTCAATGCTTTCTCGATTCTTGAGTATAATGATAATTCCAATCACATTGGGGTACGGCCATACACTTTCATCATTATCACTCATCGAGGGGCCCAAGCATAACATCTCTCTTCCGAGGGACAAATTCCTTCTTGACTTATCATCCTTCCCATCATGAATCCGATCATGCCAATGATAGTCTTTATAGATATCGTGTTAAGATATCGTTTGACTAAAATCAAACATGACTTTCATCATATGTAAGGTTACGATAATCTTAGGTCTAGGAAATAAATGAAATGGCAAGTATGAGATTTAAGTATGACATTTGACCATGACATAAATCTCATGCGGGTCATGTCCAGTCACTTGTTCTTTAACAAGTACCCATAATTTCAATGTGCATCTCTTATGCATATAATCATCACATGATTATCCATTGACAATTATACTAATTTATTCTCTTAATGATTAGGGACAGAGATTATTATAAACAAATATACAAAACATATAATAATCAAATAATGAACATCTCATATAATAATAAATAATGTCAACACATAAGTCTATCAATCATAGGCCTAGGGCATAACACCAACAGTTTATCCATGGCAGATTTTGAATAAGTGTAAGAATTAGGGTTAGAAGATGTTACCATTTCCAAGATAGGTTTCTTGGGAGCCCTAGAGACTGCAGATGCACGTTGCCTTTTTGATGTAGTAGCCATTTCAGTTAAAAGGTTTAAAAAGCGAAGGTTTTAGAGAGAGAAAGAGTTTGGTAGAGAGAAAGTACACTTGCAGAGAGTTGGCAGAAGAAAGGAAGAATTTCACCAACTTAGGTATATATAGGGTGAAGGGGGCAGGCAGTTGGTTCAGAAAGGAATGATTGAAATATACCAACTGTTGCACCTTTTCACCTCCTGCACCTCTCTCAATGACGGCTGACATGAGGGTTTTTAATGCTCATGTCCCCTTAGCATTAAATGCTCTTAATTTTGAAATAAACGAGGGAAAACATTTGCAAAAATACCCTTATGTCAAAATAAGGACTAAAAAATAAATAAGAGGAATTTGAACAGTTTTTTTTTTTTTAAATAATAAGGATAAGACATAAATAGACAGAATTTACTCTTGTTGAAACGCGGTTTTGATCCAAGCGGTCTGACTGTATCAAGCGGTTTGGAACTGGCGGTTGGATGCAGGCAGTTGGACAGCTTGCGGTTTTGATATAGGCGGTTTCAACAGAAGTGGTCTCAATCCTTAAGAGTTTCATCCTAAACTCAACAAACAAGTTAGCAAATAAAAAGTATGGAATTTATTTAAGTTCAAGCATACCCATTTCTCCTCTGAGAAAAGAAAATCTCTTGGAGTCAAGAGCCTTGGTGAGGATATCAGCAATCTGGTTGTCTGTCCCCACGTACTCTAAATGGATATTCCTCTTCTCCACATGGTCTTTGAGGAAATGATACTTGATATCAATATGCTTGGTCTTGGAATGCATGACAGGGTTATTGGAGACTGAAATTGTTGAAGTGTTATCACACATGATAGGGCAATTTCCTTCATGGATTCCATAGTCCACCAACCGCTTCATCCGGAGGATTTGGCAACAACTACCAGCACAATGTACTCAGCCTCTGTGGTTGACACTGAAACTGATGCTTGCTTCTTGCTGGCCCAAGCAACTAGTCTATTCCCGAGGAAATGACAAGTACCACTAGTGCTTTTCCTGTCAATAGTACAAGCTGCATAATCTGCTTCTGAATAACCTACAAGATCGAAGTTCGAATCTTTGGAATACCAAAGTCCAAGGTTACTGGTTCCAGATAAATAGCGGATTATACGCTTGACTGCAATGAGATGTGCTTCTCTAGGATCTGCTTGATATCTAGCACATACACAGACACTAAACATGATATCGGGCCTACTAGCAGTTAAATAAAGTAATGAGCCGATCATACCTCGATATAAAGTTTGATCAACTTTCTTACCTTTGAGATCTTTATCTAGCTTATTGCCGGTGGCCATTGAAGTATCATATGCTTTAGCATTTTCTAATCCAAACTTCTTTATTAGCTCCTTGGTGTATTTGGCTTGGCTGAGGAAAATACCTTCTTCGCATTGCTTGATTTGAAGCCCGAGGAAGAATGTTTATTCTCCCATTATGCTCATCGCAAACTTGCTTTTCATTAGCTTCTCGAAACGCTTACAAAGTAACTCATTAGTAGAACCAAAAATAATATCATCGACATATATTTGAACAAGTAAAGTATGATCATTATATTTGGCAATAAAAAGAGTTGTATCGATTTTACCGCGTTTAAATCTTTTTTCTAGTAAAAATTTAGAAAGAGTCTCATACCATGCTCTTGGAGCTTGCTTAAGTCCATACAAAGCTTTCTGGAGTTTGTAGACATGATTGGGAAATTTGGAGTCTTCAAATCCAGGCGGTTGGGCAACATACACGGTCTCTTGCAATTCACCGTTGAGGAAAGCACTCTTCACGTCCATTTGATATAACTTGAAATGCTTGAAAGAGGCGTAGGCTAAGAAGATTCTGATAGCTTCCAATCTTGCAACTGGAGCAAAGGTTTCGTCATAATCAATTCCTTCTTCTTGCCTATATCCTTGTGCAACCAACCTTGCTTTATTCCTAGTGATGCTTCCATTCTCGTCCATCTTATTCCTAAATACCCACTTAGTTCCTATCACTCCTTGATCCTGAGGTCTAGGCACCAAAGTCCAAACCTTGCATCTTTCAAACTGGTTGAGTTCTTCTTGCATAGCAACGACCCAACTGGAATCTTGGAGTGCTTCATCAATCTTCTTGGGTTCAATTTGAGATATCAAGGAAGTATGCTCATCATAATTCGATCTCCTTGTTTGAACACCGAAAAATAGATCACCAATTACATTAGAAAGAGGGTGACTGCTGACTTCACAAACCTCCGGTGGTAAGTCTGGTTGGACTGAGGTTTGCTGAAGATCTTCAATTGGAACGTCGTTAGATCCTTCAGCAAAGTCATGGAAGGTAAGTTGACGAAGATGTTCTATAAGCTGGATAGGGGAATTCTCAACTTCTTCTTCCCTTGGAGTTGCATCTGGAGTAGGAACTTCAGGTGTAGTTTCAAAAGTGCGGTTTGAGGGAATTTCAGTTGAGGGTGCTAAATTTTGCGATTGAGGTTCAGGTTCGGTTTTAGAGGGTTCACCTGTTTCATTATGCTCAACAAAATCATCAGCAACATTTGGAGCCAAATGTGGCTCAAGGAGAGAATGCTCATCGAAAGTAACATGGACAGACTCAACTATTTTTAAACTAGTTTTATTGAAAACACGAAAAGCTTTTGAATGTTTAGCATACCCAACAAAAATATCTTCGTCGGCCTTGGCTCCGAATTTACCTCTATTTTCTCTTCCGTTGTAGAGGATAAAGCATTTGCAGCCAAAGATCTTGAAGAATGCAATGTTGGGGGTTCTTCCTCACCAAAACTCATAGGGAGTCTTGTTATAGGTTTTGTTGATGAGGGAGCGGTTCTGAGTGAAGCATGCTGTGTTGATTGCTTCAGCCCAAAAATACTGAGGTAGCTTCGCTTCAGATATCATTGTCTTTCCAGCCTCAATCAACGTCCTATTCTTCCTTTCCACAACCTCATTTTGTTGTCGAACACCAGCAGTTGAGAAATTGTGATCAATTCCATGGTCATCACAATACTGAGCAACACCGTTGTTCTTAAATTATGTTCCATTATCTGATCAAACACTAACGATGTCGTCTTCTTTTTGAGTTTGGAGCCTTCTAAAAAGTGCGGTGAGGATCTCATAGCAATCATCTTTAGAAATCATCATCTCAACCCACGTATATCTTGAATAATCATCCACCACCACTAAGGTATATCTACTTCCTCCAATGCTGGCAGTGGTTACGGGTCCAAACAAATCTATGTGAAGCATTTGTAAGCATCTTGAAGTTGATGGAGCGGTCTTGCTGGTGAAAGACGACGCGGATTGCTTACCAAGCTGGCATGCACGGCATTTCTCAGGATGATGGTCAGCCACTTTAGGTAAACCATGAACGAGGTTTTCCCTACCAATCTTTGCAAGATACTTGAAGTTCAAGGGGTTCAACCTCTTGTGCCAAAGCCAACTATTTTCGCTCACATTTTTAGCTACAAAACAGAGATTAGTAATATTACATGCAGAATTTAGATCAATAATGTAAATATTACTCTTACGAATCCCTGTGAGTAGGGTGACTCCGGAAATGCTATCTTTGATAAAGCAGTTTGATGACGTAAAGTTGCAAAGTATTCCTTTGTCGCAGAATTGAGAAATTGAAAGGAGGTTGTGCTTGAGTCCTTCAACAAGAGAAACCTTCTCAATGGTAAGTTTTCCTCTCCTTATGACACCATATCCAATGGTCTTGCCTTTGTTGTTGTCACCAAAGGTTACAGATGGACCACTTGCTTCAATGACATCTTCTAGTAATGATCTATCTCCAGTCATATGTCTTGAGCAGCCACTGTCAAGATACCATTCATTTTCCTTGGAGTGACCAGCCATTAAGAAGAGGACCTGAAATGTAAACATTAAGAACGAGGTTCCCCTTTATTCCTTGGGTCCCGAAGTTAGCAACCCTTCACGACCCACACCTGTTTGACAGAAGGAGGTTTGCTCTTCCTGGCATTGGATGTGAACCGCAAAAGGCATTCTGCATCCTTGTGACCTAAACCATCACACACAGAGCATTTATAAAGCTATAAGCATCATGAGGTTTTACTAACTCCTTACTCTTCTTAGGAGTTGCATGCGGTTTGGGAGGAGCGGTTGCAGCCTTGACAAAGGGAACTCGCTTTGGTTTGACCACTATTAATGTTAGATCATGTGTTGCCATGAATGTTATCCCAAAGTGTTGCAAACCAGTGTTGCCACTGGTGTTGCCAAAAGTGTTGCCATTTGGAATTGGCGACACTGAGTTAGTTACTGTATTTTTTCACAAATATTAATGGGTAAATTAATGTTTATATAACAGTAGTTAGTCACCTTAAAATGAGCTTGAAATCAGCAACAGAATATGCCCAGGCGAGAATTACGAAGTGGAGGAATTAACAAATAAACATGTGTTTATTTGTTTAATTTATGACCAAGCAAAGAGATATTTTATTCAGCTATTCTGGGTGAGAACAAGTCAGAGTACAAGGCAATCAAAGCTAAGAGGTACAAGCAAGAGAAGAAAGAGAAGACTAGGTCTCCTACAAATGAGGCGAGAAGGCATAAATGGAGGAAACAAACTCAAGGCTGTTAGCTGATCATTTGAGTAGGCTCCAAGACTTTGTGGCCTATAAATAGTGCAGTGGATCTTCATTGAAGATCATCCAATTCAGAAAACGCAAATCTGCACAAGAAAGTAGAATTCTGCTCTCAAGTGTTGCCATTCAGTGTCGGCAACACTTTATCCAACACTCGAGAATTTCATATAGATTTTTATATTTTTGTGAGGTTTTGAGTGTTCATTTTCAGAGAGAATTTGTGTATATGTTGTTCCTTATATCAGGGTTCGTTTATCATTAAGGAACTTCTTCGACCTTGTATTGAATTCATATTATTAATAGAAAGGTCTTGCCTTTTTGGCACTCATCAAGTTATATATTTATATAACTTGATAAAAATTATATTCTTGTGTATTGCTTTAATTTTTTCGCTGCAAATTATATTTATTTCTATTGATTTGTGCTTTTTCTAGAATTGGTGAATGTGTTGTTGTTAGTGTCATCAACACTAAGGACAACACCCGTGAGTTTCATCTCACCTTGTGAGTTTCGTCTCATAAGTTCTTAGCCATAGACAATTACAATTGGTATCAGAGCCTAGCACTTGATATACTAAGTGTTTAGATCCTTTTGTCATGGCTTATGATCCTGCAAACCCTAATCAAAAGAGATTACCGGTTTTAGACGAATCTAATTATGCTTATTGGAAGATTCGCCTACGCTCGCATATCAAATCAATTGATCTTCGGGCTTGGCGATCTATTTTAAATGGTTATTCTGTTCCAATGCTTCCTCCGGATGACGATGGTGACGTTCAAGTCAAACCTGAATTCGAGTGGACAATTGAAGAGAATAATCTTGCTAGTTTCAATGAAAAGGCACTGAATGCCATCTATGAATGGGTTGACATGCATATGTTCAAACTCATTCAAAACAGTTCCTCTGCAAAAGATGCTTGGGATACTTTACAAAGATTTTGTGAAGGAGATGGCAGTGTCCGAGAAACAAAGCTTAGAGGTCTCACTAGTAGATTTGAAAGATTAAGAATGGGTGAAAACGAAGACATCTCGTCTTATTTTGAAAAGTTGATTGATATTTCAAATGCTTGTCAAGTATTAGGGGAGCCTTTTACAAATAAACAACTTGTTTCAAAAGCTATTCGTACTCTTCCCGAACGTTTTAATATTAAAGTTTCAGCTATTGAAGAGGCCCATAATCTTTCAACAATGGACATCAACTCCTTAATGAGTATTTTGAAAAACTTTGAGTTGAATCTCAATGAACAAACGGAGGCTTCTAAAGGCAAGAATATTGCCTTAAAAGTCGAATCTTCGGACACATGTGTGGATGATGAAGATGAAGTCTTCGAGGAGTTAGATGAAAATACTAGTGTAGCTTTACTTGCAAAGAGATATAATTCTATGGTTAGAAAATTTAAAAAAGTGCAGGTAAAAGCTAAGGACCAAACAACCAAAACCTCTGGTTTTGTACCAAGGAGAGGTCCTCCTCCAAATCAAAAGGATACCCCACCTAGGCATGCATCCTCGGAAAAGATCCGGTACGATCCTAAGTACATTGAATCTATTCAATGTCATGCTTGTTCCGGTTGGGGTCACTATGCCAATGAATGTGCTAACACCTTGAGAAAGGCGGGCAAAAACTTGTGGGTATCTCTTAGTGATGGAGAGGAGGAAGGAACGGAGAAAGAAGAAAAGACGGAGCAAGTAGTCATGATGGCCACGGTAGAGGAGTTACCTTCGACTGAGAGTGTTACTTCAAGTGTTGTTCCAGATTTGAAAACACTTGACACAACATTGGTGACTTCTTCAGAAAGTGTTGCCCCAAGTGTCGTCCAGGAATTGGCAACACTTGGCACAACACTCAGCAGGTATGATTCTTTAAATGATCTTAATTTGCATGGTTCTACTGATTTAAATTCAGAGGAGATTATAGAGGATGATCTTGATAAAGATGAGCTTATTTTTTAATTAAAAAACCTCTATAAATCTCTCCTCGTGGAATGGAAAAAGGAGAATAAGATGGTGATTTTCTTGAAAAAGGAAAATCAGGATCTTAAGAACTCCTTGACTCGGCTAGAAGCTCAACTCAGTAGGAGAGACTTGGATCTTGATAAAATCAAGGCCAAACTCAACCTAGCCGAATCCACCTTTAAAAAACTCAACACGAGTTCATCCAAATTGGATGAAATACTCAATTTGAGTAAGCCTCTGAAAGCTGGTCTTGGGTTCCAAGAATCACTCGAAAGTATTACCTCTTCCTTGTTTGATGTTGAAACAAAAAATTGTTTTGTAAAAGAGCGTGTCAAGGAAAAGGGTAGCACTACTAGTGATACTCCTGATCAATCCAATGAATGTGGATACTGTCACAAAGCTGGACATTTAAAATCAGATTGCATTTTTCTTCAAAAGAAAATGTCCAGTCTTCAAGTGTCGCCAGTTTCTCAGGGCAACACTCATGGCAATACTGGTGAACAGAAATCCAGATTTTCAAAAAGGGGTTGGTTACCCAAGGAAAAACTGAAATGCTATGTTATTTATACAGCTTTAAGGACTAACATTGCAGGAACTTGGTACTTTGATAGTGGTTGTTCACGTCATATGACGGGTACAAAATCATTCCTAACAGAGTACCAACCTATCCAAGGAGGCTCAGTGACTTATGGTGGTGGAGGCAAGAGTGAAATAGTTGGTAAAGGAACACTGGATATTGTTGGTTTTCCTCCTTTGAAAAATGTCTTGCACGTAGATGGTTTACTTGCTAATTTAATTAGCATTAGCCAACTATGTGATGACAATTTGGAGGTAAAATTCAATAAAAATACCTGTGAAGTATTTGATAACACTAACTTTTGTGTCATGACTGGAATGAGATCAAGTGATAATTGTTATCTGGTTGGTAATAAATCAGTTTGCAATTTGACAAAACATGATGATATTAGGTTATGGCATCAAAAGTTAGGTCATTCTCATTATAGGAATCTTGAGAAGATTATCAAACATAATGCCGTCAAAGGTGTTCTAAACTAGACCTCAAAGACACCGTGATGTGTGGTGACTGTCAAAAGGGTAAGCAAACTCGTGTTGCTCACAGTGTTGAACAACACAATGAGCAACACTCAGGAACAACACATTGTTTTCAGCTTCTTCATATGGACTTGATGGGTCCTATTGAGGTAGAAAGCTTAGGAGGTAAGAAGTATGTTTATGTAATAGTTGATGATTTTTCTAGGTTTACATGAGTGTATTTCTTAAGAGAAAAATCTGAAACTTTTGATAAATTTACTCACTTAGTTTCTAAAATCAAAAACATGTTTTGTTCTCCTATTTTTCGAATAAGGTCAGATCATGGTAGAGAATTTGAAAATCTCTCCTTCTCTACATTTTGTAGTAAAAAGGGGATACACCATGAATTTTCAAAGACCCAAAACACCACAACAAAATGGTATTCGAAAGGAAAAATAGGACTTTAATGGAGATGGCTCTTGTTATGCTAATTGCTAGAAATATTTCTAAAGGTTTTTGGGCCGAAGCATTAAACACAAATTTCATTAATTCTACGAATAGAGTTTTCTTAAGACCCGGTACAACTATGACACCCTATGAGATTTTAAATGGAAAGAAACCTACGATTCACTATTTTCATGTGTTTGGGTGTTTGTGCTACATTTTAAATGACCGGGAATACTTAGGAAAACTTGATTCTAAGAGTGACAAAGCCATCTTTCTGGGCTACTCTCAAAACAGTCATGCTTATCGTGTCTACAATTTGAGGTTAAAAGTGATTCAAGAATCGGTAAATATTGAATTTAACGATTACTTGAGTGCTACAGGAGAACCAGCTGATAATATACCTCTGACCTTGCTGGAAGAAGTTGAACAGAGGGCTGGAACAGAAACTGATTCGGCCATACCACAGATTCAAGTGTCGCCCGAGTGTTGCCCGAAATGGAAACACCCGAGGCAACACAGAGAACAGCAGTGGCTGGAAATTTTGAGAGCAGTGACTCAGAAGAAGAAGATGGATTGGTGTACCATCAAGGCAGGAGAGATCCCCCAGCTCGTATCAGAAATAATCATCCCATTACTCAAGTAATTGGTGATGTTAATGAAGGGGTTCGAACAAGAAATAAGGAGCAGTAGACTACAGAGATATGGTTAGGTATGTGTGTATGTCCTCCACATACTCTCAGGTAAAACACTCCTGTTTCATTTCCTCTCTTGAGCCAAAAAATGTGATTGAAGCTTTAAATGATAAATTCTGGATTCAAGCTATGCAAGAAGAGCTTGAACAATTTACTCGTAACGAGGTTTGGTGTTTAGTTCCACGTCCTTTAAATACTAACATTATTGGAACTAAATGGATTTACAAAAACAAATCTGATGAATTGGGTAATATTGTTCGTAATAAAGCTCGTCTTGTGGCTCAAGGCTATACACAAGTGGAAGGAATCGACTTTGACGAGACCTTTGCACCTGTGGCTAGAATTGAGTCAATAAGACTTCTTCTTGCTATAGCCTGTTATCTCAAAATCACATTGCACCAAATGGATGTCAAAGCGGCTTTCTTGAATGGGTACTTAGATAAAGAGATCTATGTCGAGCAACCCAAAGGGTTTGAAGACCCATTCCACCCAGACCATGTATACAGACTTGATAAAGCCTTATATGGCTTGAAACAAGCTCCTCGTGCTTGGTATGGACGTCTAATAAGTTTCCTTCTGGAATATGGATTTGTTAGAGGAGAAGCTGATAGGACATTATTTATTCTTAGGGAAAATAAAGAGCTTGTCATTGCTCAGATCTATGTTGATGACATAGTTTATGGTTCCACATCTAAAACATGTTTACAAAATTTTTTGGAAGCTATGACATCAACATTCGAGATGAGCATGATAGGAGAACTTAATTATTTCCTAGGATTGCAGGTAAGACAGTCAGATGATGGAATCTTTATCTCTCAAAGCAAATATGCTAAGAGTCTGGTGAAGAGGTTTGGATTAGAGAGTGCAAAGTGTTCAAAAATACCTATGGGATCATCTCATAAAGTAACCAAAGATCAGGCAGGGGAGGATGTTGACCCAACTCTGTACAGATCTATGATAGGTAGTCTTCTTTATCTTACTGCCAGTCGTCCCGATATAATGTTCAGCGTAGGTGTTTGTGCTAGATATCAATCTGCTCCTAAAATTTCTCACCTAAATGCTGTCAAGAAAATCATCAAATATGTGTCTGGGACAAGTGAATTGGGAATTTGGTTCACCAAAGACACTAATACCAACTTAGTTGGTTTTAGTGACTACGATTGGGCGGGGATATAGATGACAGAAAAGAGCACTAGTGGGGGTTGTTTTTCTTGGGTAATAATCTAGTGTCATGGTACGATCGCAAGCAAAACTGTGTTTCTCTCTCGACTGCTGAATCTGAATATGTGGCAGCAGGGAGTTGTTGTTCACAACTAATATGGTTGAAACACATGCTTGATGACTATGGTCTTGATAGTAATATCTTGATCATGTATTGTGACAATTTGAGTGCTATAAATATTTCCAAAAATCCTGTACAACACTCACGCACTAAGCACATTGATATCCGCCATCATTTTTTAAGAGATTTAGTAGAAAAGGAATTGATCCAAATAGAGCATATTGATACAAAACATCAACTTGCTGATATTTTGACCAAAGCCTTGGACCATGAGATATTTTCAAGTTTGAAAAAATTTCTTGGTTTATGTTTTCTATAAATCTGTTAGTGTTGCCGTCAGTATTGCCAACACTGACAGCAACACTTTGTATGAGTTGTATATTATTTAAAAAAAAATTAGTTAGTTTAATCCCAAATGGGGGGCATTTACTGACCTTTTTGTTCTAGTATGTGTTTATACGTAAGGTTAACATTTTTTTTATAAAATACTCCTTTGTGCTAAAAAGTGACAAAGTCACTCATATTGTTGTTGATATTGAAAAAGGCAAAGCATGTGAAATATTTTCAAAGGGAGTATAATGTAGTTGTTTTATATTAAGTATTAGGGACATGGAGCTCGCTACTACAGTGTACCCTACTTGAAAGGTATAAAACTTACTACATTTAGCTTTATACATTTATAAAAAAAACTCGGGGCACGGAGCTCGCTACTACGATGCTACCTTGTAAATAAAGAATGTGTAAAGCTTGCTTAAAAATTGCCTAAGGTATGATAAGTTATATATGTTGAAAAAAAAATATCAAGGGGATTTTATTCAAAATGTTACCTTGTGTGTCACGCAACATTGCTAGTAACACATTAGTAGATGCTACATTATTTTTTTATTTTCTTATTTTTTGTTTTTGTTAATTAAATTTTAAATTTCCAAAAGTCTATTTCTTTACATTTAGAGTTTGTGAAATTTAAAAGGTTTTTAGCAAAAATATTTATTTTGTCAAACTAAGTGTAATTTTATAATATCTATTTTTTTTTAAATTCATCTCTTTGAATTTTGATAAAACTCAATTTTATGGATATTACTAAAATTATGTTTAGTTATTATTAAAAAATTATTAAAATAAAAAAAAAAAAAAAAAAAAGGAAAAATTTTCAAAATGGCGGATATCACTTGAGTTTGTTGGGATTTTTAGAGATAATAGGAGGTTTAATTAATTTGACCTTGTCAAATCAATTAAATCCTTCCACTATTCACTCATTAAAACCCCCTCACTAAACCCTCTCTCTCTCTCTCTCTCTCTCTCTCTCTCTCTCTCTCTAGGCGAAAAACACAAAACCCTTCCCCTGTCCTTCTTCTTCGTCGTTCTTCTTCAATCCTCCATGGCAAGCATCAAAAATTCACCCCAAATTTCATCACCCATGGAGATTTCGCCTCTAGCTCCCTCTAGTGTCGCCTCCAATGTCGCCGTTCCAATGGAGATATCCCCAACGACACTTTCGGCCACACCCTCAACCTCACCATCCTTAGACATTGTTGTCTATGATCCTTCCAAAATTCCAATTCCCATCAATCTTCCAGAAGCTACCCCATCCACAGAGCTCACCTTCGCCCCTCAAAAGAAGACTAAGAAGAGAAAGGCGGTTGATGCCTCTTCGTCTTTTCGAGGTGGAGTGCGTAGACAATCTGAGAGGATCAAAACCTTGTTCAGGTCCAAGATACCGTCCAACACGGCTGATGATCCAGTAAATGTGGAGGATAGCTCGAGTTCTTCTCTCAACATTTCGTCCGAGGAAGGTTCGGACCCAGCTTTTAAAGAGACAAAGGAGCCCTCATCATCTTCTGATGAGGATGAAGAAGCTTGGTTGGAAGATGAGGAAACCCTTGCTGAAGCTCAGTCCAAGATGAAGAAGAAACAGAAAATTTCTGATGATGTCGCCCCAAGTGTTGCCGATGCAATGGCAACACCTGAAGCAACACCTGCTGCCAAGACCAAAGCACAGTCAAGTTCTCCTTCGTATTCTCCCATTTCATGGCCTGAGGTACACTCTCCTAATCCCTCTCAAGATGCAAAGTCAGATTATGAGTCTTTTGGATATTATGAACGCCCATTTCTTTTCGAGGAATTTTATAGTGATGCAAGTCTTCATAAGTTTGTTGAAGATTCTGATAAGAAAATTCTGAATGAAAAGAATATGTATGTGACTCAATTCAAGGAGTTAGGTGTGTATCAATTTTTGGAGGATAGGATGTTTTTGCCTACGGTGACTAAAGTGTCATCGTACATTGAAAGTGTGGTTAGGAACTTTTATGCTCATCTTAGGAATAATATTGATGATAGGAATACCCCTCATTATGGAAAGATCTTTGTTAGGGGCATTATCTATGATTTTAATCCTTTGATCATCAATAGAGCCTTCGGCCTCCCTAATGTCGAAGATGAGAGTTTGGAGTATGATCCTAATTCCTTGGCCACCTTTTTAACTGGAGGGATAATTACCATTTGGTCTGATCATTTTAAGTCTACCTATCTCACTTCTTTGTTTAGCGTGCTCCACAAGATATGTATAACAAATTGGCTTCCCACGGCAAATGAGAACACCGTAACCTTTGAACAAGCTAATTTGTTGTATAAACTAGGAAAGAAACAAAGAGTGAATTTTGGGAGACTTGTATTCGCTCACCTTGCTGCATGGGCCAAAAAGAAAAAGACCTCCTCCTTCATTTTTCCTTCTCTTATTTTCCAAGTCCTTGTATACCAAAACCTTAAGCCTTGGAATGGTGATAATATCTCCGAAAAGCCGTTTACTACCGAATTACCAAGCACTTTACCAAGGTGATAGGCACAGGGATTTACCTTGGGTTTTGGTTACAAATGCTCCTCCAATTGATGCCCCTGCTACCAGTGTCGCCCCAAGTGTCGCCCCTGAAACTGGCAACACTTCTGGCAACACTGCTCCTGTTATGGTTGATGCTGCTATGATTCTTAATTTTTTCAATGGTCAAGTGAAGCACATTGACTCAGTAATTCAGGGGTAGTTGGATATGCGCACTGATATGATGAAAATGGTGGATATAATTTCTTCCAAAATAGGGGGAGATAAGCCACCAAGGCGTGATGATGGAGCTGGAAATGATGCTGGGCCAAGTGGGACAGCAGAGGGAGGTGAAGGAGCTGAAAATGCAGGTTAAAGGTGGTTGGTTCGAATTGTTTTTGATTTTGATAGTTTGGAACAAAAACAATTTTTATTTGTTTTATTTTGGTTTGTAATGTTTAAACAATTTCTATTTCTGTTTTTTTTCTTTGTTTCAGCTGGAATTTTCTTCAAAACATGATGAATGGTTTTTTGGTTTATGGTTGGATGGTTGTTTAGAATTTAATAATTATTTTCTTTAGTTATTAAATTTCATATTAAGGGGTAGATTTTTTTTGTGAGATTTTGATACTTCATTTGCCTAAAGGTTGATGTTGACATTCGTATGAGTGTGGTACTTGGATTGAAAAAATATTTTCATAACATTGCCTGAAGGTTGATGTTGCCGCTATTAAAATCTCGTGGCATTTTTTTTGGTTTTAGTTAAGGTAGTCTAACTGTTTTTTGAAATGATCATCACATTGGTATTTTGTGCAGAAATTAGTAACTAAGGGAGAGATTGTTAATGTTAAGATCATGTGTTGCCATGAATGTTATCCCAAAGTGTTGCAAACCAGTGTTGCCACTGGTGTTGCCAAAAGTGTTGCCATTTGGAATTGGCGACACTGAGTTAGTTACTGTATTTTTTCACAAATATTAATGGGTAAATTAATGTTTATATAACAGTAGTTAGTCACCTTAAAATGAGCTTGAAATCAGCAACAGAATATGCCCAGGCGAGAATTACGAAGTGGAGGAATTAACAAATAAACATGTGTTTATTTGTTTAATTTATGACCAAGCAAAGAGATATTTTATTCAGCTATTCTGGGGGAGAACAAGTCAGAGTACAAGGCAATCAAAGCTAAGAGGTACAAGCAAGAGAAGCAAGAGAAGACTAGGTCTCCTACAAATGAGGCGAGAAGGCATAAATGGAGGAAACAAACACAAGGTCATTAGCTGATCATTTGAGTAGGCTCCAAGACTTTGTGGCCTATAAATAGTGCGTGGATCTTCATTGAAGATCATCCAATTGAAACGCAAATCTGCACAAGAAAGTAGAATTCTGCTCTCAAGTGTTGCCATTCAGTGTCGGCAACACTTTATCCAACACTCGAGAATTTCATATAGATTTTTATATTTTTGTGAGGTTTTGAGTGTTCATTTTCAGAGAGAATTTGTGTATATGTTGTTCCTTATATCAGGGTTCGTTTATCATTAAGGAACTTCTTCGACCTTGTATTGAATTCATATTATTAATAGAAAGGTCTTGCCTTTTTGGCACCCATCAAGTTATATATTTATATAACTTGATAAAAATTATATTCTTGTGTATTGCTTTAATTTTTTCGCTGCAAATTATATTTATTTCTATTGATTTGTGTTTTTTCTAGAATTGGTGAATGTGTTGTTGTTAGTGTCATCAACACTAAGGACAACACCCGTGAGTTTCATCTCACCTTGTGAGTTTCGTCTCATAAGTTCTTAGCCATAGACAATTACAACCATGTATTTTCTAGAAATGCTATTCCTGCTTTGGAAGGCAGGAGGAGCGGTCCAAGAAGATGCACGGTCAGCCTTGGAGTTGCTAGTACCACCTTTTCCACCATAAGCGGTTGGAGCAGGGATACGGCCAATTCCATAAGCCATTTCCTCTTCAGCTACATCCTCAGAATCCTTTGGCTTCATCTGAGAGTTCTTCCCATATTGCTTCCCTTTTGGGTAGACATAATTAATTTGTTTTCCTTTACCCTTGCCTTTAGCATGCTTCCCCTTAGGAATTTCTTTAGTTAGTTTCAAAATTTCTTCATCCTTTTCACTGCAGGATGCACACTTCTCCTCTTCAGCAGATCCAAATCCTAGACCCTCCTTAATTCCAGAGGAAACTTGGGAATCTATGATTTGATCTGAGTAGGATTTTGACTTGAGCCACCCATCAATAATCATTTGACGTTCGTTGAGTTGGGTGACCAGGTCATCATTCCGAAGTTGAAGTGCAGCAACCTTAGTTTCAAGGATGCGGTTTTGATCAGCAAGAGGAGTCATCTTTTTGATTTGGTCCTTAAGATTTGAAATTTCAGACCTTATCACAGTTTTCTTCGTCTTATACAGATTAAGTTCATCATGAGCTAAGCTTAAGGCTTTCTTAAGATTAGAGAATTGATGGATCACCATTTCAGCTTCCTTAAACATCCTTTCGTGTTCCGAGGGAGAAACTTCTTCTACCACCTTTTTCAAAACTTTCTTATTTGGAATTGCTTTTGAAGGTGGAGCATTTTTAGAAGAGAAAATGGGACGTGAATACGAACAATTTCCTATCTTAACGCTAGGAGTAAGTTTGACATTATCATCCAATTTAAAATTTGGAAGTTTTGCAGAAACCTCTTCTTCTTCCATTTCTTGCAACTCGACTGACTCAGAATCTGATTCATCGGAAGCATCTGCAACCAAGCAGAGATTAACCTCTTCGGTTTCTTCGTCACTTCCATCATCAGAATCCGTTTTAATCCAAGTTGTCAATTCCTTGGAATTCTCTTCCTCCTCAGCAACCATTCCCTTGCGACGAGAAAATTTCGCAGAAGAGGTTTTCTTTTTCAAGTATTCATATTTGGGCTGTGGACACTCAGATTCAAAGTGACCAGGTTTTCTACAATTGTAGCAAACTAGATCACTATTTTTCTTTGTATCTCCAGCCTTAGAAAATGTTGCAGGAGGTTTGCCTTTTGAAAAACTTTTTGTAAAAGGTTTTGAGGATTTTCTAAACTTTTGAAATCTTTTTACAAACATGGCAAAATCATCATCATCCATCTCGATGAGTGATGAGGTTGATATGGAAGAATCTGCAGTTTGATTGGATGTAGATGGTTTCTCCTCTTGTTCCACTACGGACATAGAAAGCGATTTGATTTTCCCTTCAATCTCTTAAATATGATTTAATTTAAGCTCATAGACTCTAAGGTTTGCATACAAGTTACTTAACGACCAAGTATTCAAAACTTTGGAGTCTTCTAGAGAGGTAGCCTTATTTACCCATCTAGAACCTAAAGCAGCGAGGAAAGTCATATTGATTTCCTTATCGGTTAAAGTTTTGCCAAGAGATCTACAAGCATTAACTACCTCAACATATCGGTCGTAGGTTTGACGCAAGGTTTCGTTGGATTTTCTGTTGAAGTTGTTGTAGGATCTTTCAACAGCATATAATTTGCTTTCCTTGCATTTGTCATCACCTTCGAGGTAGCTCTCTATGGCATCCCACATCTGCTTTGCGGTTTTGAGGTACATTACTTTTTGAAGAGTTGAAACTGGAAGGGTTCCTGAAATGATGTGCCTTGCCTTCCTGTCCAAGGCAGCTAATCTCTTCTCTTCGTCTGACCACTCATCTTTTGGCTTTTTGACCTCTGGAGTTTCTGTATTGGTGGTTGCATCAGTGTTGGCCTTCATGGGAACAAACGGGCCATTGATTACGCACTCCACCAGCATCTCATCAATTGTTTCCAAATGAATGAGCATTCTGCACTTCCAGATGTCGAAGTGGTCTTCGTCCAAGATTGAAATGTGTTAAGAGTTAACAGTAGTCATTGTCTTTGTGTTTGCCATATTGAATCGGCACACAAGCTGTTAAGCTTGAAAAACAGTGGTTTTAAAATGTGTTAGCTCTGATACCACTTGTTGGTCCCAAAGGTGGCAACAAGGGTGAAAATACAGCTAGAGGGGGGGTGAATAGCTGTTATAAATTTTTCGCCCTCGATTTAAAACTAAACCTCTAAGCTTACAAAACCTCTTGCAGTGTGTAAGAAACTGCAAGTAGAGTTGTAAAATGCACAGCGGAATATTTGAAGATACAAGCGGTTTTGGAGAGGCGATTTTGATAAGCGGTTTTAGTGCAATTTTCTAAGCAGTTGTAAAACTGAAAGTGAGTTTTGACAATGTTAACTCCAAACACAATTTCACAATAATGGTTATCTATATAAAGATCAAACAGAGAGAAATGTAGATAATCAGTAAGCACAAGAAATATAAATGCAGAAAAGTAAGAACACAATATTTGGAGTGGTTCAATCGATAAACGATCTACGTCCACTACCAAGATGGTTAGTCTTGGATTTTCAAGAGTGATTTTACTATTGAGTATGAGAGATTACAAGATACAACGATCGATACTCAAATTTAAAATCTATTCTATGAAGATCAAATCCTAAGACTATAACCAGTGTATCTCAAGTGATTAATCTATGTGATTAAACAAGTGAGGTGTGTGTGTGAGAACAAGATCAAGGCTCTTTAAATCTATGAGATGTAGAGCACAATGATTCTTGATGTGTTAAGGCTTGATTTCTGGGATGGGGAATATTTCTTGAAGTATGAAGATGAAGATTCAAAGGACTTATGAATTTCTGGGCAGAGCTTTAACTTCTTATGAACTCACAGCAATTTCTCAAGTTTCAAGCAATCTTCAAATGATGAAGGTTGGGGGTATTTATACCCAAGCATCAGGAATATAGCCGTTGGACACAGCTATTGTAAGGACAGTCCTTGATGCATTCTCATTGGTCCACAGCAACCACTTTTGTCCTTTGGTATAGCTGCTGCAGATAAAGCTGATCAGGCTCCAGCTGCAAGCAATGGGGTTAGGACACCTGTCACCTTTACAAGATCCTTGCAGATCTTTTCTGAAAAGTAGTCACGTGACAAGATATGGTGGTTGACATTTGATATTACTGACATGGATTCCAACGGTCAATGAGGTTCACTTTAAGTCTCAATCATTGGGGCGGTTCTGGTGAGGAGCAGTTCCAAGAGCAAGCGGTTCCACCGGAAGAGGATTTCCATATGTGCGGTTTGCACATTGGGGATCAAGCGGTTTCAGACTAAGGAATTCACAAGGCAGTTAGCTAGAAGCGGTTCTGCCAAGCGGTTTGGTGAGGCGATTCTGAAACCTTTGAACTGCAATCCTCAGATCCAATGAGTCTTGAGCCAGTCATCAAGCCTAAATCTAACCTATTCTATAAAATGGACTTAGCTAAAAAATTGAAGTCTAAGCTTCATTACATAGGGTCCTAAAGTCCTTAAAATAGACGGGAGGTTATGGTATCAATCAAATCTAATACAAAATAGGAGGGTTAAAATATGCATACCCAATATGAGGAATCAAGGATTTGACCCAATTCTGAAGATACCTGTTTGTTGATGAAGTTGTTGAAGTGCGCAGCCCGAGGTTACTGACATTTCCGTTGTTACCGAGGTCGCGTAATTGTTTGTCGCTGCTACCGTCGCAGACTTTGCTGATGCTGAGGTCACAGACTTGAAGTTTTCTGCCGTCACACACTTTGCTGATGTCGCCGAGGTCACGGACTTGAAGCTTGCTGCCGTCACAGACTTTGCTGATGTCGCCGAGGTCACGGACTTGAAGTTGCTGCCGTCACAGACTTTGTTGAAGTTGCCGAGGTCACAAACTTGAAGTTTGCTGCCGTCACAGACTTTGAAGTTGTCGGTTGAGGTGGAGGTTCTGTCGACCCTGTAATGCAAGGATATATGCATGCTGGTCTTGAATGGACCAAAAAGATTCTTACCTTTCTGTACATGTCAGCACATAAAAATTCCAAATAGATTTTCTAGATTTTAGTGGTTTGACTGGACTTACGTGGTGGTACTCACGTCTGTTCGTGTAAATGGCCGGTCGGACATTTTGGTGGTGAGTTTATGTATGAGTATATGGTATCTGGACGTGTAAGGATATTTGTATTCGATTTATGTTTGAGATGGGTGAACTGTATGAGTGAACTTGTGTTTGACAAGTTAGGACCAAATCAGGTTTTACAGAATATGTTGCTAGTCAGCAAGGCTGAATTTCAATGAGTAACCTTGTGTGAACACATCTAGGCCTGTTGTGAATCTTCATTCTTGATTCTCCCTTGAATCGTGTCTCTAGGAGGAAAACAACTATAAATCTGTCGACTGTCGTAATGGCTTCATGTCCAAGGCCCTTTGCTGTCTCAAGCCCCAAGTTGCTTGCAAGTGGTAGATGACTTTGTGAATAGGCTTGTGAGTCTGCTCTCTTGATTTGAGGATGATCGAAGAAGACGCTCCTTGTTGATTTGATTTGAAGAAGATCGAATGATGTCCGATGAATAAGGTTGAAGAATAATCTCCCTTTGTCCTTGATTTTTTTCTTAGTGACGCACCCTGGTTTTTGCCTAGACTGCCCTTTCAGGTTTTCAATCTAGCGGGCATCTCTTTTGCGTCTTTTTCTTTTCTCTTTTTTTTTTGTGCTCTAACTTTTGCCTAGGCCGCCCTTTACGAGTTTTCAACCTAGCGAGCCATTTTTTTTTTTGAAAAGTATGTGTACTCGAAGAGGACTCAGTTGGAAGAATCTCATTAAGGAGAAAGATGAGATCTCAAGTTTAGTTGAGGAGAGATGGACTCTATTATTTGGAAGGTGATCCAAGCATTGACTCTTTGGAGAGGTGTATTCTCTAATGATGAGAGTGAGAAGCAAAGAGGAAAGCCCCTAATGCAGATTTGATTATATTGAAGAGTTGAAGTAGAGATTGACTGGGGGAGGAAAGGTTAGGAAGCCCCAATTTTGATGCTTGGATTTCAAGATTGTGTATGAGAGTGGCTAACAGGAAGCCCCTAGACTCAACAAGAAACGCTACTTGGCTCAAAGATCTAGAAAAGTTGTTCTACCTTTTAATGAATCGTGCATCATCTAGAAGTTTCTAAATAAGTTTGAGAAGGAAGCCAATCATTAGTATGACTTAAGGGTAAACATTTTTCTTGATACTGAAAGTCTTTTTCACTTGTTGTAGGAGGATGTTGAGGAATCCTTTTTTCTTTTGTTGGTATCTCTTGACTCCTCTTCTTTGTGGGAGAGTCCTTCATGCATTTGAATTTTCACCTTTGTTGTGGGGGTGATGAGAGTTTTTTTTTTTTTGTACTCTCAAAGCTTTGAATTGAGTAGCCCCACTCTTCTTGGGATGAAGGTTGACAGCAGAACCTTTGACTTTCTTCTTTTGTTGACCTTTGACTTTCAGTAGGGGTAATATTTAGCCCTTAAGCTTCCTAAGGATAACTTCCTTCTTAAACTCGCTTAGAAGTCTCTATTTTTTGCAATGATTTAGGGAATCGAGGGTCCATTATTTTGCATGTTTGAAATGATACTCATGAGGTAGAACAATCTTAGGGAATGTGTTTAGGAAAAGAAAATTACTTTGATTAACCGAAGAAATTGAAACAGACTCGATGGTTTAGATGACACAAACTAGAGGAGGTGAGAAGTACTAGAAAGACAGAACGACTCTTCGAGTTCATACTTGAAAATTTAAAACCTAATCTACTTCTATCAAAGGAGAAAGGGAGAGGATAGTTGTAGCCCCAAAGTGGTAAGTGCAGATTTCTTCTTGGAGCTTCATCTTCTTCATGGATTATGAGGGAGAGGATTGGTGATGACGTTGGGACGTTCTAACTCTCCATTGTTAAAGAGGTCTTGGATGATGTCCTTCAAGTGGTGGCAAGTGTTGGTATCGTGGCCAGTGAAGTTGTGGTACTTGCAGAATAAGTGATGAGCATGATTCAGACCCATATCCTTAGGAAGACCACCTTCCCTTGGTTTGATCTTTTCATTATTGACAAGCACATCGAAGAGTTCTTCTTGAGAGATTCCTTCAATTTTGTCATAGTGCCTCTTTTTCTTTTCGGGAGGAGGAACAGCAGAATACCTGCCGGTGTTAAGGCGGTTGAATGCAATAGCATTGACTGAAGCATCCTTACTCGTGGTAGGTTTGTTGAAGCGGAAAGTGCTTTCCTTCTTTTTGCTTTTTATGAAGTCATCAATCCTAATCCCGGACTCATGGAGTTCGTTGAAACTAGGAAAGTAGTTGCCGGCGAGCTTCTCTTGAAATTCATCACGGAGGCATTGGAGGAAGATATGGATTTGCTCATTGAGAGTAGGCCTTTCGACAATTTCAGTGAGTTTGAGTCTACATCTTCTAGCAAATTCAGCAAAGGACTCATTGGCATGTTGCTTGGTTTGTTCAAGATCCCTCCTAGTAGGGCGGTAAGTGGAGTTGTCTTCAAACTGCCTTTGGAAGACTAAACATGCGAACGACCAATCAAGCCTTGTAGTCATAGGAAGAGACATGTACCAATCCCTTGCAGCACCCTCTAAGGTTTGAGGAAAACATTGGGCCAAGATTGTGTTATCAACGCCCATTGGAAGCATGGCCCAAGTGTAGGTCTCAACATGAGCTCGTGGACAAGTAGTACCATTAAACTTGGCAATGTTGGGTGTCTTGTACTTGCGAGAAAACTTGGTGATGGATTGTTGAAGAGCATCGGGATCAAATGGAATGAATGACCCTTTTGAGGTGTCAAGGGTTGCAAGTTTCTTCTCGAGGTAGTTCTTAGTAACATGGTCACCAAGTTTAGTAGTTTCACCACTGCCTTCTTTCTTGGTTTTAGCACCCTTGGAGGTATGTCCCTCATCATCGGAGGAGGATGAGAAAGATGAGGAATCGGATTCTTCCTTTTTCTTGCTTGACTTCTTGGGTTTTTTATTCTTTTTGGTGTAGGATTCCTCTTCATCGGAGGAGGATTCCTCTTTCTGCTTTTGTTTTCTTCCTTTCTTGACTTTCATATCGTTGAGCTCTTGCATGAGGGCGACCATTTGAGCGTTTTGCTCATCGATTTTCTTACTTTGTTCATCCATCTTAAGCAAGGATTGGATGAGTTGGGCCTTAGCTTCGTTGATTTCGGCCTCGGTGACAGGAGGAGAAACAGACATCGTGTCAAGCTTTGGCGAAGAACCTAGACGTGTAGCAACCGTGTTAAACCATGATCGAGTCCCAACAAGTCGGCTGAATAGGGTGTATGAAGGCTTTGAAGGTTTAAAGGTTTTGGCCAAAACACGAAAAGACCGAACACTTGTCTCGCACGAGACAAGTAGTCTCGTGCGAGATAACACCACGAAAAGTCACAATTTTCTGATTTTAATCCTAATTTTGGTCGGACGGAAAATCCGTTTTGGGGGTTTCTAACATTCAGAATCCAAACCTAGGGACCTAGAGCCGAAGTCATCCCAAGTAACATCAAGTTTTGTGCAATAAATTTGGTGAGAAATTTTTCTCTTTAGGGGCAAATTCGAAGGGACAACCATAGAGACATTTCCGAAGGGACAATTCCGAAGCAACAATTTATTGATTTCTTTTCCATGGTTTATTGCAAAAAACGATCTTGACAAGGGATTACAAGGACTCCAAGATCAAACCGACCGGTCACAGAGTGTCTTAAAAGGTCAATCTACATGATATGTGACGATGCAGGGCTGGAAGGCTAGGCTCCCCGCGATATGACAATCTAGATGGATTGAATACGCGGAGTGGGATGATCCAACTTCGGAGAGACCGGCGACTAGGTGGTTACCGTCATCCGTCCTTAGTGTGGGTCCTGGGTTTAATCAGGGTATGAAGTGCAATGACAGTTATAATATGAGTGCGTGTGTGAGAGTCAATTCTAGGTGATAGAGTAAAATAGAGAGTTTTTTTTTTTAAACAAAAGAAAAACAAGTAATGGCCGCACCAAGTGGTTGCCTACGTTTCTTCCAAATTAGGAAGACTCAGGCCATCGTAGTTCCACATTAGGGAGAGAGAAATAATTAAATTAATTAATTACAAAGCCCGAGTCAACCGATGACCGGTAAAAATTAAAATAAATCAATCTTACGCAAGTATATAAGTTCAAGTAATTAATAATTATCTACCCTGCAAAACAAAGTTAGTACAAGCAAAATAGAAATAATAATATTTTGACTTTTCTGAATTTTTAAAACTTTTCTAAACTTTTCATTTTTTTTTTTTGAATGCAGTCAAAATTTAAAGAAAAGGCAACTGCAATTTTTTTTTTTGTTAATGATATGGTCAAGCTTTTGATAAAACTCAATTGACCTACTCCTTTTTTTTTTCTTTTAGTGCCGCCGCCAAAGCCGCCAAACAGAGGGAAAAATACTGTAGTTTGTTTTTTTTTTTTAATAGGTCAACCCTGAGAAAGGTCAAACCCTTTTATTTAATGCCAGAGACTGCCGCCGCCAAACAAACAGAGTTTCTTTGCGAAAGTTAATCTCGCGCGAGATAAGCTCGTCCCGCGCTGGACAAGTATTCGGACAATAATTTTTTTGACTAAAACTGTACGAAAAAATTCCAGAAAAATCAAATTTTAAACAGAAAATTGAAAAGATTAATAACACCCAATTGTAACGCAAGTCTAACCCTCTTAATTAATTGTCCCCAGCGGAGTCGCCACTGTAGCGATGCGTGAATTTTTAAACATCTCGGAGTCGCCACTTATTATTTATTTAGGAAAACAATAAGAAAAACTTTTTTGATTTTTAAAGAGATTTGAGGGTTCGGGGGTTAAGTTATGGAATGAAAAGGTCGAGGAGCACCCATTTCACCCAATCCGGAGATCGGTCTTGCCAATCGAGTATTATCAATCTTTACAATTTAACAATTAAATAAAGGGATAAGAAAACCCTAATCAATTTCTTGATTAGGAATGTCGGATTGTATGCTTCGAGATCACCTTCATCGATTGAAGAGACTCTAGGCTAATCCTTTTGATGGGATTACACCACTCTAAAAGCCAATAGAGAGAGATTGAGAAGAAGCGAACAAAAGTATAGGAATTTACCTAGCGTTTAGGGAGTATTTGATTTAGAACGTGGTTCTAAGATGTCTTCTCGGTCGAGAAGTGATTTGGGCAAAGTTTCGACTCAATATGAGAGTCAAATCTTGATGCGGATAGAGCTTCGCCTCAATCCTTGATTCGGGCTTTGATGTTTGTTGATCAACAAGGTTGATAAACAAACTTTAGGTGATTTTAGGGTGATTTTGTAGGAATTTTTCAGGGAGAGAAAGCAACAAAATGTGTGTGTTGTGTGTTTTCGATCGTGGATCGGGGACCTCTGAAATAGTGAAAGCCATCAAGTATTTATAGGGGTTTAAGAGGTAAGGGTGGAGAGGTATAATACCTTCGGAAGGTTCCAGAACTTAGATATAATTGGAGAACCGGATTAGATGATGTTTATCAAGAAAAGAGTTTGAAAGGAGAAGGATTGTGATTCTGCATATCCTGCAGAGGGGTCGTCTCACGCGAGACACGTATGTCTCGTGCGAGATAACTAGTCGGTTGACTATTTTTTCCTCTTCAGTTATTCCGTTAGTCAGTTAGGTTCAAAACTAACGAGGTTAGTTAGAAACTTAACGAAACATGACGAAACTGATGTGCTTTCATAAAAACACAAAAGAGAGACGAAGAGTAGTGTAATCATGAATTATTGATTCAGAATGGGGTGTCTACAATGATACATACCCAAATAATCAATAAGAAATGGAAATTAATGGAGAGCTAGTGAGGAGATGCTGAATCTGCAGAGACTTGCTGGATTGGTATGATAGGCTAAACTTGGAAGGAGAAGCCAGAGAAGAGCTTGGGGAGAACACTGAACAGATCTGACTTGCAGATCTGGAAAACTTTTGTCGGAGAAGATGAAGATATGAAGAGTCACGAACTTGCAACTTAAAGGGAACGAAGAAAAAGATAAGAGTTCATATATGGTTAGGTGAGGTCAGATATGTTTCCGGCTTTGAGGTAAGAAGGATGAGGGAGGGTCGTCATAGGTGTACAAAAGAAACTGAGGTTGCCTAAGGTTTGGACAGAGGAGAAAGGGAGAATGACCGGCGCAAATAGAAGGAAAATATAGAAGATATGTGAAAAGGTTATGGAGAGGTTATGGAGAGGTTGTGGAGAGCAAAGTATATTATGTATTATTATCTCAAAGTTTACATAAGCTAGAGACTCATATTTATACTCAAAACATTTGAGTCCTAATTCTTATTGGATTCTAACAAATCTCTCCTTATTCTAATAGTAAATATAATTCTAATTGGAAATACTTCTAACTAATGTAATTTTCCTAAGTTGGCTCAATACCAACTTAGGTAACTAAATATTTGGTGAATCTCCTTCTTTATCTCTAACATGCCCCCGCAAGATGGATGATCGTGTAGTGAGACCAATCTTGGACAAAAGATCATGAAACCGAGATTTGCCCAGTGGATTTGATAATGCATCCGCAAGCTGATCATTACCGGAGATAAAAGAAACGCCAAGAGTTTTATTTTGCACATGTTAGACAAACAAAATGATAATCAAGAGCAAGGTGCTTCATGCGAGAGTGAAATTTAGGATTTGCAGCAACGTAGGTAGCACCTAAATTATCACAATAAACAACTGGAGGTTCAACAAACGAATGACCCAGTTCACGGAGAAGATTATGAACCCAAACCTTTGCTGACGTAGAGGCAACATCACGATATTTAGCTTCTGTCGAGGATCTAGCAAGAGTGCGTTGCTTGCGAGCACTCCAAGAGATAGGATTTTTACCAAGATAAACAATATAACCAGTAGTAGAAATATAATCATCCTTATCACCTGCCCAATCAGCATATGTAAAGGCATGAAGAGAGAGAGGAGAATCTCGATAAAGAACAAGGTTGTTAGAAATAGTGCCAGCAAGATAACGAAGGAGGCATTTGAGAGCAACCCAATGATCTTCAGTTGGCCTATGCATAAATTGAGCCAAATGATTAATGGCAAATGATATATCAAGCCTTGTTAAAGAGAGATATTGCAAACTACCAATAAGAGCACGATATTCAGTAGGATTAGAGATGGTAGTGCCGCCATGTAAAGAAAGATGAACATCCGGTGCCATAGGAGTAGACACAGGTTTAGTCTCTGTCATGTGTGAACGAATCAAAATATCCTGAATATATTTTTGTTGACTTAGCAGAATGCCATTTGGGTGAGAAAGAACTTCAACACCCAAAAAATAAGAAAGAGAGCCAAGATCTTTGAGAGAAAATCGGGTGGAAAGTTAATGTATGAAGGAATTAAGAAGACCATTATGAGACCCAGTAATGATAATATCATCAACATATACCAAATGATAAATAAGACCAAGAGAATGATGTAATGTAAAAAAGGATGAATCAAAAACTGAGTTTGTAAATCCAAGAGATAAACGATAGGAGTGATGCTCATTATACCACGCCCGTGGAGCTTGTTTTAAACCATAAAGAGCTTTCTTCAATTTACAAACAAAAGATGGATGAGATGGGTCAGAAAAACTTGGAGGTTGTACCATAAACACGTCCTCAGTGAGAGAACCGTGAAGGAAAGCATTGTTAATATCCGCTTGATGAAGAGACCAACCTCGAACGGTAGCAATAGTGAGAATCGTGTGAATAGTAGCAGGTTTAACAACTGGACTGAACGTTTCTGAATAATCAATACCAGGACGTTGATGAAAGCCCTTAGCAACAAGACGAGCTTTGTAACGATCAACAGAACCATCAGGTTTGTACTTTGTGCGAAATACCCACTTACAACCAACAAGATTTTGGGATGAAAAAGGTGAAACAAGATCCCATGTTTTATTACGGAGAAGAGCATCAAATTCATGTTGCATGGCATTATGCCATATAGGACTTTTCAGAGCCTAGGCAACGGTAGATGGTTCGGCCGAGGGGTCAGAGAGAGAAGCTTGAAGGTTTAATTTGGTCATAGGTTTGTGTATATTATTTTGTGATCGGGTCACAGGTTTGTGTGGAAGGGAAGGGGTAGGGGAGGGGGTAGGGAAGGTGATGGAAATGGGGTAGTGTTGGTGGTAGAAGGAAGAGGTGTTGGGGTAATAGGGGCTACTAATGAGGGCGAGGCAGATGAAGGTGAGGCTGGCTCGACAGTGGGGTGTTTTGGTTCGACAGTGGGTTGGTTGGGCTCGGTATGGGTAGAAGCTGGAGGCGAAGGAGTAAGAGGGTGGGTAGAGGCAGCCGGTAAAGTGTGGGGAATATTAAGAAGTGGAAGAACAAAGGTACACCATTCATCACTGGTAGGGTAAGACGAAGATTGAGATTGCAAGGCAAAGGGAAACTTGTCTTCGATAAACTTGACATGCGGGGAAGTATAAATTTTCTTTGAAGTAGGATTAAGGTAGTAATATGCACTTTGTGTGGCGGAGTAACCAACAAAGACACATGGTGATGAGCGGGAGTCAAGTTTGTGAGATGTATATGAACGTAACCAAGGATAACACAAGCAACCAAAGCTACGTAATTTAAGGTAATTAGGGTGATGTTTGTGAAGAAGAAATAATGAGGGTAGGTGTTGGCATGCGGTTTATGAGACAGCAAGCAATTTCAAAGGCGAGAGGCCAGTGAGTTTTAGGCATAGAAGAGTGGGCGAGTAAGGAGAGTCCAGTCTCAACAATATGACGATGACACCGCTCAGAGTATCCATTGTGTTCCGGAGTATGAAGAGGAGAGGTGAGGTGTTGAATATCATGGGAGGCGAGAAGAGGACGAAGCCCAATATATTCCCCCCCCCCATTGTAACTATAGATTGTTTTAATGGACCGATTGAAATATTTTTCGACTAGGTTTTTGGGAGAAAAAATTGGGAGTGCATCATTATTATGCTTAAGAGGATAAAATCAAATGTAATTTGAAAAATGATCAACAAATATGATGTAGTATTTATAAGTATCAAAAGAAAAAATAGGAGACATCTATACATCACTATAAAGCACATCAAGAGGACCAAAAGATTGAATTGTATTGGTAGAAAAGGGTAACTTATGACTTTTATTACAATCACATGAGTTACAATGAAAAGAAGAAGAACAATGATTTTTTAACTTGAAACTACTACTAATGTGACTTAAAATAGAATAAGAAGGATGTTCTAACCTATGATGCCAATTTGACGTAGAAGAAATTGAAGTTGAGTGAACAGCAGAATGAGAAGGAAGCCATTTATAGACGCCAGATTTATTTTGACCTTGAAGAAGAAATGCTCCCGTTTGAATATCCTTCACACTGAAGGAAGAGGGAAAGAATGTGATAGAAGCATTATTATCGAGACAGAATTTGGAAATAGAAATAATGTTACGAGACAAGGCGGGAACATGAAGAACTCATTAAGCTGAAAAGTAGAATTTTGAGTAAGGAAAGAAGTGGAACCAATATTAGATATGTTGAGACCGGATCCATCACCAATAAATAACTCTTCAGTGCTATCATAGAGACAATGGAGGGACAAATTATTTAGGTCATTAGTGGCATGATGGGTGGCGCCACTATCAAGTAACCAAGATGTGGGTGGGGCAGCGGAAGAAGAGGTGGTGGCAGCATAGAGAGTGGGGGATGGATTCGGTTTAGGACAGGGTGGTGGCCGAGAGTTGTTGGAAGGAGTGGGAGTAGAGACGGTAATATTGGGCTCGTACGAATTGGGAATTGAGATGGCATCGTTTGATGCCATGAATAAGAACGACAGGAAAAAGTCTATGGATCGTATAACTGTGATACCATATAGAAAATATGTGAAAAAGTTATGGAGAGGTTGTGGAGAGCAAAGTATATTATGTATTATTGTCTCAAAGTTTATATAAGCTAGAGACTCATATTTATACTCAAAACATATGAGTCCTAATTCTTATTGGATTCTAATAAATCTCTCATTCTAATAGTAAATATAATTTTAATTGGAAATCTCTCATTCTAATAAATCTCTCATTCTAATAAATTTCTCATTCTAATAGGTAACTAAATATTTGGTTAATCTCCTTCTTTATCTCTAACAGAAAAGACCGGTGGTGACCGACGAGAGGTGAGGCTGCCCAGTGGCGGACACAGGAAATTAAGGAAGGGGGGCCAAAATAATCTAAGCAGCAAGAATATAAGAGGAAAGTATGTAAAAAAAAAGATGATTTTGACCGCATCCTAATTTTGGGAATGGCCTTTAATCAGTTGCATAGAACCTGTGACCTCCTGGCAGAGGAATGAGCAGAGAGCCTTGTCGTATTCTGCCATGACTATCCTTCTTGTCTGCAGCATGCCAAGAAGTAAACATATTAACCACAATATCACCGAAAATTACTTTCTAAGAGTGCTATATTCCACACAGAAAATTAGATTCATGAACATTTCAAAATTAAGGTGCAGAATAATGGTCATGACTCTACCTGAAGTCCAAGTAGAACCTGCAGCAGTAAATTATGACTGGACAAGTGAATTCTCAGCTTTTGATGAAGCAAAAACTGGTGTCAAAGGGCTAGTTGATGTCAGAATCATCCATGTCCCCCATATTCATTCAACCACCAGAAGAGAACACCTGTGACATATTCAATACCACAAACACAAAGTTCACTATTTCCGATCATAGACCTTGATTTGCTTTACAGAAACCAATATAGTAATTGATGTTGTTCTATAATAAGCATCCATTACATAATAATACGAGCCAAAAGGTTCTAACATATTTAGATGTTCAATGTCTACAAATCACACCTACCAAAAGAAAGTCAAAAGTAGAAAATATTTTACTTCAACATCTACAATTCTCCCTTACGAGCTGCCATCTTTTGAAACCTTTGAAAAATACACTCATTGTCGATTGCAATAAACGTGTCACGCTCAAGATACACAACTAAACAATCATTTATCCATTGATCTCCCATACGATTGCGCATATGATTCTTTATAACATTCATCGCAGAGAAAGCTCTTTCAACGGAGCAAGTTTCAATGCAACATTTCTCACTTCATCGTTGTGATCAACAAGAAACTGCAATAGCTCAAGAAAGTTGCCTTTATTGCTTGAGTTCTCTGACTCGACATGACCTCGAAAGGCAAGACCTTGTCTCAAAAGAAACCGAATGCAATCAACTGATGCTCCCAACCAACCCGATAATCTTCTCGACAACGCTCTACAAAAGGTTTGATAACGTTTCGGATATGCTGATTCTAATTCAGCAAGATGTCACTTTTTTGAAGTGCTTGGTTGTGAAAGCTATTGTGCTTCCCCTCGTGATCGCGCAAATAGACTTTTTTCCTAAAATTTCTGAAACCAACATCACTAAAACAATCCGCTCCTCCTTTTGCACTATTATTTGGTTTAAACAGATATCAAAACAAACAAAAAGCTGCATCTTTGGAAATGCTATACTCTAACCAACACGGAAATTCATTAAACCAAGTTGACACAAACCTTCGAGCGCCTTGTGCAGTTTGTGTTTGCATGAACACGTGATTTTTGGGCTGACATGGACCTCTTTGAAGATACTCGCGTCGGATTTGATCCTTCAAATCAGGATGATACTCTTCTATTTTTTTCCTTAGTCCGGGATCATGAGGAAGTTCACTCACATTGAAATCTCCACGACTTTGTTTCAACCGTTCAGCCTCTGCTACCGGCGGTGACATTTCAGAAGCAGCTCTTTTATAGTATTCAAGGTTCTAAAAAGCGCTAGGCGGATGCTAGGCGGCGGAGCCGGGCCTAACGCCTAGGCGGGGACTAGTCGGGAGTAGTCGGGATTAGTCAGGACCTAGGCGGGGCTTAGAACTAGGCGTTGGAGAGGGGCCTAGCGCGTAGGCGGGGCCTAGGCGCCCTTAGGCGGGGTCTTTTAGAACACTGATTGTATTTATCCATTTTCTACAAAATCAAAATAAAATGGAGTTAAACCCTGATTAAAGAACTAATTGGGTTGAAAATCTGAAATTTCAAATCAAAATCAAAATAAAATTCTAACCCTAATTAATTGAGGAATCAACATTACAGAATGAAAAAATTGACAAAGATGGAGTTATTACCTAAATATTTGAATAGGGAAGAATCAAAGAGCCCCTCCGTCCGTCGTCGTTCGATGAGTGTGGGTGGATTGTTGTCGGCTTGTCGCAAATCACAATCGATCCCAAGACAATCGTCTGATTTTCTCTCCTTCGTATTCTAATTTTATTGGCTGTGATTTTATATTTATACTCTACCCAAAACGACGTCGTTTAGTGACGTGTAGTAATAAAAAAAAATTAAAAAACCCAAGCAGGTGCAAGCAGCCCTGCTTGCACCATACTATGTCCGCCTCTGAGGCTGCCTGAGTTGGTGTTGGAGAGGACAAACCTGTGGTTAGGAAGCCAGATGCGTGGATGGTCGGAGAATGAAGGTTGAAGGAAGCCAGAGGCGTGGATGGTCGGAGAATGAAAGGAGAATGAAGGTTGGCCAGAGAACACGAAAGATGAATGTAAGAGAACATTATCCCACATCGGGAATAAACAAGACTTGTCTCTAACATATAAGGATCCTGGGCTACTCCCCTTATCACCAATTGGTTTTAAGGTGGAACCTCAGACTTTATCATGGTATCAGAGCTGGTCCATTACACGTGCAGGCCCAACGGCCCACGATGAACCCTCTGCGCCACCCACCATCCAGTCCACGTTGTAAGTGTTGGTCCCAAAGGTGGCAACAAGGGTGAAAATACAGCTAGAGGGGGGTGAATAGCTGTTACAAATTTTTCGCCCTCTAATAAAAATTAAACCTCTTGCTTACAAAACCTCTTGCAGTGAATAAGGAACTGCAAGTGAAGATGTAAAATGCACAGCGGAATATTTAGAGTTACAAAGCGGTTTTGATAGAGGAGGTTTGTAAAGCGGTTTTAATAAAGTAGTTGGTACGTGCGGTTTACAAACAAGTGAGGTTTTGACACTGTTAACTCCAAACACTATTTCACAATAATGGATATCTAAATAAAGATCAAACAGAGACAAAGATAAATAATTAGTAAGCACAAGAAATATAATTGCAGAAAGTAAGAACACGCTATTTGGAGTGGTTCAATCGATAAACGATCTACGTCCACTACCAAGATGGTTAGTCTTGGATTTCTAAGAGAGATTTTATATTAAGTATTGTGAGATTACAAAGTACAATAAAATCTTTACTATGAAGAACAAATCCAAAACTATAACCAGTGTATCTCAAGTGTTTAATCTATGTGATTAGAACAAATGAGGTGTGTGTGTGAGAACAAGATCAAGGCTCTTTAAATCTGTGAGATGTAGAGCTCAATGATTCTTGAATGTGTTAAGGCTTGATTTCTGGGCTGGGGAATATTTCTTGAAGTATGAAGATAAAGATTCAAAGGGTGATGAATTTAAGGCAGAGCTTCAACTTCTCATGAACACAGCAATTTCTCAATTTTTCAAGCAATCTTCAAATGGTGAAGATTAGGGGTATTTATACCCAAGCATCCAAAATGTAGCCGTTGGACACAGCTGTTGAAGGACAGTACTTGATGCTTTCTTATTGGTCCACAGCAACCACTTTTGTCCTTTGGTTCAGTAGTTGCAGATAAAGCTGATAATGCTCCAGCTGCAAGCAATGAGGTTTGGACACCTGTCACCTTTTCAAGATCCTTGTAGATCTTCCCTGACATTGAATCACGTGACAAGATAAGGTGGTTGACTTTGGATATTGCTGATGTGGATTATAATGACAAAAGGTGGTTCACTTCAAGTCTCAATCATTGGGGCGGTTCTGGAGTAGGCGGTTTGACAAGTGCGGTTGGTAACTCCAGTGAGGTTGCAAAGTGCGGTTGATGATGAGCTGCAAGGTGCGGTTCATCATAGGGCGGTTGCACTTGAGTAGTTCAAGGGTAGTTTCAAACAAAGGATTTTACCAGGCAAATGCTAAGGGCGGTTTTGCCAGGGCGGTTGAATGGGTGGTTTGAAACTTCTGAACTGCAACTCTCAATTCCAATGAGTCTTGTGCCAGTCTTCAAGCCTAAAATTAACCTAATCTATAAAATGGACTTAACTAAAAAATTGAAGTCTAAGCTTCATTACATAGGGTCCTAAATTCCTTAAAATAGACAGGAGGTTATGGTATCAATCAAATCTAATACAAAAATAGGAGGGTTAAAACATGCATACCCAACAATCTCCCCCTATTTGATTGATGCCATTACCTACTATAACTAAAGCAAACATTGTACTTGATAAAAACATGTCCATAAGAATTAACATGGTAATTCATGTCCCAAGTCAATGCACACACTTAGCTTAAGCTATAGATTTCTATACTTTCTAAGAGATAAAAACTTACAATATGGAAAGTAGAGAAATGAATTCAGTGCACTTAAGAAATATGAGTTTAAGTTCAAAGTGCGGTTTGAACTGAATGTTTAAAACTTCAATTCAAAAAATATGATTTTAAGTTGAAAAATATTTGAATGAGGTTGAAAACCATAAGAGGTTTCATTGTTCTACAAACAAGCAGTTTGATATGAACAAGGTTTTTGGAACCATGATGCAATTTCCATTAATTCCTCAAGTGGTTACAAAACAGGAATGAAAGAAAATTACAGGGTTACAAAAAAAAACAAAAGTAAGTTGGACAAAAGAAAATACAATGAGAGTGCGGTCCAACAACAAAAGAGTTTTCAAAAAAATACAGAGCAATAGCGGTTTAAGGTTGATGCGGTTCTTGACCTTGCTGCTGCTGCTGCGGTTGGTTGATCTCAGGGTTCCTGACAAGATTTGATGCAGAGGTTTCAGACTTCAGGGATTTTCTAATTCTTCTCACCTCTTCTGCGGTCCTTCCTTGAGCGGTCACCAATCTCTCTAAGATGTTTGCTTGAGAATCAATTTTGAGATTGGCATCAGAGACTGCCTTGGAGTTATCAGATACTTGAGCAGTTAGCTCATCAATTAAGGTGTGAAAGGAGGAGTTCAAAGAATTGTACAATGTGTGAACCTCCCCCTGAACTGCTGCGGTCTGAGTAGCAAGAGCTTCAAACAAAGGGTCAAGATTGACAGTCACTTGAATAGAGGATTTCAGCTCATTGACTGTGGCTTCAAGTTTGGTGGTGAATCCTAACTTGATATTTTCAAGATGGTCATTGAATTCATCCTTGACTTCATTCAACTTGGCCATCAAGGCATCATCAAGGGAGTTTGTTTTGATCTCCAGCTTCTCTTTGACATTATCAATTTTCAAGATGACATTAGCTTCAACCGCATTCAAGGCGGTTTGAAAGTCTTGAGTAGAAGGCGGTTGGGAATTGACAGTTTTAAGGAATTCAGCTTGGAGGGAATCAAAGGCGGTTTTGGAGGAGGTTGCAAGCTAGGAAATCATTTCCTTGAGATCAGAATCTCCAAATGATTGAATTTGAATGACACCTTCAGATAACTCTTTCTTGAAACCTTCAAAGCAAGAATCAGCTGAGGATTTGACAATGTTTGCTAAGTCCTTCTCCCCCTTAATGGCATCAAGCCTCTGAGCAAAACTCTTGAGGGAGTTCCTATGATTAGCCATTTGAAGGGTTTGAGAGGCAATCAGATGGGATTGAGATTCAGCAAGCTTCTGAAGGGAGCGGTTGGAAGCTTCAAGGGAGGCATTAGAAGCGGTTAGCTTGATAATGTGGCCTTGGTTAATGAGAAGTTGGGATTGAATAAGGTTAAGAGTGGAAAGGATTTGGGAGTAGTCAGTGGGTGGAGGAGCGGTTGAAGATGATGGAATATAAGTGAAGGCAGGAGGCGGTTCAGAATAGGTAGGAGGAGCGGTCGAAGGGATTTGGGAAAGGAGGGTTTGGAAAATACGTGAGACAGGAACTGTATAAGGGGATGAGGTTTGAGTAGAGATGGGTAGAGTTGGAGGTAAGGTAGATGGGGCGGTAGGAATGGGGGCGGTTGGGATGGGGGCGGTTGATATAGGTGTAGATTGAGTGAGAGCGGTTGATGTAGGGGCGGTTTGGATAGGAATAGAAGTAGTAGGAGGATTTGAAGTGATTGGGTTGGAATGAGTTGAATGGGATTTTTGTGGGGAAAAGATAGGTGATTTAGAAAGGGATTTATGGGTGCGGTTTGATATATGAGGGGATGAATGGTGTGAGGGTGAATTTTGTGGTGAAGGAGTTGGAGTTCTAAGTCTAGAGGTTGAATGGGCTGGGCCTGCTGATGGCTTGGATGTCCATTCAGTGAAGGCTTTGGGATTTGAGGTGGCTTGATTTTGAGGGGTTTGAAATTCAGAAGGGGATGATGAATTTGAATTGGATTGGGAGGAGGATTTATCAAAGTAGGAGGAGGTTTCACCAGGTATCTTGATGTTGGATTTGGCAATGGTGTGAAGGTAGTGTTTCTTTGGAGGGGTTGATTTCTTGGCCATCTGTTTGAACCTCCTCTTCTTGGGATTCTCCCCCTGAGTGGTTGCAGTTTTAGGAGGTGGAGAGGGAGAGAGCAGTTTGGGAGAAATAGATTTGGAAGTAGAAATGTTTTGGTTAATGAATGGTGAAGAGGTCAGAGGTTGGATAGGTGAGGTAGGAGGAGTTTGAGCAGGAGATTTGGTTGGAGAGGGAGGCGGTTGGGTTTGAGGAAGAGGTTGCGGTTGGGGTTGCGGTTCAGATTGCGGTTGAGAAGTAGCAAGCGGTTCAGAAGTAGATGGCTTACCCTTGGCAACTTTCTTCAATGCTGCCCTTCTTTCCAACTTGTCAATTTTTGCTTTATAAAAAGCAACCTTATCTTCCTCTGTGAGATTGGCAGTAGCAGTCTTCACAGTTTTTGCCTTCTTGATAAGAGGGGCAATTCCAGCATCCTCTTCTTCTTCCTCATCATCTGGTTCATCTCTCAGAGTCATCTTCTCCTTAGCTTTAGCACTTGGACCAGCACCTGCGGTTTGAACACGCGGTTGAGAAGGTGCGGTCCTTGGCTTCTTGAATTGTGGCTCAAGGACAATGTTCTTCTTTCTTGAGACTTTCTTAATGGCTTTTCCAAGAGCAGTAACCGCGGTTGCAGGAGACATCTCAACATAGAATTCCTTGGGGTTTAGAGTATCAGCATCATACAGGAATTTGTACTGGGCATCTCCAAATGAGTATCTGAAGTTGTGATAAACCCTGGTTCCAAGGGAGTCTCCCTCACCCATTGGCACTGAAAGATCAGGAGTTGAGAGTCTGAGATCCTCCAAGTGTTGATAGCTAGAAAACAACGCGGTTAGGAGCCTGCAGAAAGGTCTCCATCTCTGATGCTCATTCTTGATCTTTGATTGGTAGGTATCAATAGAGCTAGCCATTTCTTTCATCAGGATCTTGGGCCAATTTAACTTTATTCCATTGTAAATGGCACATCAGTAAATCCATTGCTGAGAAGTGAAGTTGTTGTGGTTACCAGTTTTACCACACACAGACAATCCTACCAAATAGCCCAAGTGGCTCATCAATTCACCAAATTCTCTTCTTGCTTTCTTCTTGTAATAACCAGATAGAGAGGTCAGATTGACAGTTGACTGAGCGGTCGCATCCAATACTTCCTGATCAACCTCCATGGGGCACCCTGACACATGAAATCCATAAGTACTTCTAATATCCAGATGATCAATAGATATATCAAAGCCTTCAACACTGCCAACCAGGCATTTGATCTTGGTGCCATCTGATAATTCTCTGTCTCCTAGAACAGCTGAGGAGTAAAATTGATCCACAAAGGAAGGAATGATATAAGATTGGCCTTTGTTGAAGAGAGGGAGGATCCCAGAGGTAGTGAGTCTTCTGATCATCTCTCTACCAAGAGCATCTCCTTGGAGCTCAGGCTCATTAATCTCATAGTCTGGAAGAAAAATTTAGGATCCTACAAAATGAAACAAAGGTTTTAGATCCAAAAAGTGAATCACAATACACAGGCGGTTTGGGCATCCATGCGGTTGGCAATTGATGCGGTTGAAAATGTTGAGAACTCCAAACCTCAAGCAAATTGTGAACACAACAAAACACTTAGAAAATATGTAAAAGATTATACTAGTACGTGGCATTGTAATCCAAGTTTATCCCACACTGCAAGCGGTGCTTAGAGAGGAAGGTTATGGTGTCCAGCCTATATACTAAGTAATATCTCAAACACACTTGGCATGCGGTTGCAAAAGAATAAAATAGCTAACAGGCATGCGGTTCAAAATATTATGCGGTTCATGAAGAGCATGCGGTTCATAGAGACCCTGCGGTTCCAAATTGAACGCGGTTTTGGAAAGGTCATGCGGTTTCAAAAGAAAATAAAAATGCATGCGGTTCTTAATTGGGAATGCGGTTGTAAATGGCATGCGGTTGATGTTTCAAAAACCAAATTTATTGAAAATTTTCTAAGTATGAGAAACAGATTTTGAAAATCAAGGGAACCAAAACATGTGATAATTTTAACAAGGCATATGAACAGTCATGTTGAAGACAATGATGAACACGAAGAACACTTAGAACACTAAGAACAGAGATTCAACAAAGGTTCACCAAAATCAACAAATAACATGTCAAAATGATCACATTGAACAGTAGAGTAACAATATAACATTAAAGATTCATACTTTGCTCAGAATCACCATGAAAAAGCAAGAACACTCAAATGGGTTTTTGAATGACATAAACTTAAAATCCAAAATCAGTGCTCAAATCGTTGATTGATCGTAAAATAAATTACATATAAAGAATCTAACAGTTAATCCGAGCAAAACCCAACTAAAATCATGCAAAATGATCAACAAATAAAGCAGTTATGAACAAAATTTCATTCAAGGGTTTTCGAAGCTTCAATGTCTAAAAATGGCGGATTCATGAGTAATTTGCAGAAATAAAGAGAGATGTAGTTAAGGAACACATACCATATCAGTGAATGGTGCTTTGGGAGCCATTGAAGATTCAAGAAATAAAGATGAAGTTTTGAAGATTTTTAGAGAGAGAGAAGATGGGTTTGGTAGGAAGGTACACGGTGCAGAGAATGACAGAGTTGGAAAGGTTGAAATTGTAAGGATTGGTAGTTATTTATAGGAACATTCTCAAACAAAGGACAGTTGAAAAGACATTTTAATTTTCCCATAAAAGAAGTCATTTCTCTGTTTGCACCCTTTCATCTTCTTCTCTTATGCCAATGACGGCTGACAAGAGAGCTTTAAATGCTAATGTTCCCTTTGCATTAAATGCATTTAAATTTTGAAATAACGTGGGAAAACATTTGCAAAAATGCCCTTATGTCAAAATATGGACTGAAATGAAAATAAGGAACTTACCTTGAGTCCACGTGGCAGTGCGGTTGAAAAGAATTTAAAACCGCATAGCTTCTTTAAAGCTTAAGAAAAGAATTAAAACTGATTTTGAAAATACCATATGTTGAAGGCGGTTGAAGATGGAGCGGTCATAAGCAGCATGCGGTTGGGAATAAGCGGTTGGCTGCAGAGGCGGTTGACCACTCATGCGGTTTGAATGAACGCGGTTCAACAATGGTGCGGTTGAAATTTTCAATGAGAAATACAACCTAAACTCAACACACAAGTTAGTCAATAAAAGGAATGGACTTATTTAAGTTCAAGCATACCCATTTCTCCTCTGAGGAAGGAAAACCTCTTGGAGTCAAGAGCCTTGGTGAGGATGTCAGCAATCTGATTATCTGTCCCCACATACTCTAAATGGATATTCCTCTTCTCCATATGGTCTTTGAGGAAATGATACTTGATATCAATATGCTTGGTCTTGGAATGCATGACAGGGTTGTTGGAGACTGAAATAGTTGAAGTGTTGTCACACATGATGGGGCAATTCCCTTCATGGATTCCATAGTCCACCAACTGCTGCTTCATCCAAAGGATTTGACAGCAACAACTACCAGCAGCAATATACTCAGCCTCTGTGGTAGACACTGAAACTGAAGCTTGCTTCTTGCTGGCCCAAGCAACTAGTCTATTTCAAAGGAAATGACAAGTACCACTAGTGCTTTTCCTATCAATAGTACAAGCTGCATAATCTGCATCTGAATAACCTACAAGATCGAAGTTCGAATCTTTGGAATACCAAAGTCCAAGGTTAGTGGTTCCAGATAAATAGCGGATTATACGCTTGACTGCAATAAGATGTGCTTCTCTAGGATCTGCTTGGTAGCGAGCACATACACAGACACTAAACATGATATCGGGCCTACTAGCAGTTAAGTAAAGTAATGAGCCGATCATACCTCGATATAAAGTTTGATCAACTTTCTTACCTTTGAGATCCTTATCTAGCTTATTGCCGGTGGCCATAGGTGTATCATATGCTTTAGCATTTTCTAATCCAAACTTCTTTATCAACTCCTTAGTGTATTTGGCTTGGCTGAGGAAAATACCTTCTTCGCATTGCTTGATTTGAAGCCCGAGGAAGAATGTTAATTCTCCCATCATGCTCATCTCAAACTTGCTTTTCATTAGCTTCTCGAAACGCTTGCAAAGTAACTCATTAGTAGAATCAAAAATAATATCATCGACATATATTTGAACAAGTAAAGTATGCTCATTATATTTGGCAATAAAAAGAGTTGTATCAATTTTACCACGTTTAAATCCTTTTTCTAGTAAAAATTTAGAAAGAGTCTCATACCATGCCCTTGGAGCTTGCTTAAGTCCATACAAAGCTTTCTGGAGTTTGTAGACATGATTGGGAAATTTGGAGTCTTCAAATCCAGGTGGTTGGGCAACATACACGGTCTCTTGCAGTTCGCCGTTGAGGAATGCACTCTTTACGTCCATTTGATATAACTTGAAATGCTTGAAAGAGGCGTAGGCTAAGAAGATTCTGATAGCTTCCAATCTTGCAACTGGAGCGAAGGTTTTGTCATAATCAATTCCTTCTTCTTGCCTATATCCTTGTGCAACCAACCTTGCTTTATTCCTAGTGATGCTTCCATTCTCATCCATCTTATTCCTAAATACCCACTTAGTTTCTATCACTCCTTGATCCTGAGGTCTAGGCACCAAAGTCCAGACCTTGCATCTTTCAAACTGGTTGAGTTCTTCTTGCATAGCAATGACCCAACTGGAATCTTGGAGTGCTTCATCAATCTTCTTGGGTTCAACTTGAGATAAAAGCGAAGTATGCTCGTCATAGTTCGATCTCCTTGTTTGAACACCGGAAAACAGATCACCAATCACATTTGTGAGGGGGTGACTGCTGACTTCACGAACCTCTGGGGGTAAGTCTGGTTGGACTGAGGTTTGCTGAAGATCTTCAATTGGAACGTCGTTAGATCCTTCAGCGAAGTCATGGAATGTAAGTTGACGAAGAGGTTCTATAAGCTGGATAGGGGAATTTTCAACTTCTTCTTCCCTTGCAGTTGCATCTGGAGTAGGAACTTCAGGTGCGGTTTGAGAGGTGCGGTTTGAGGGAAGGTCAGTTGAGGGTGCTGGATTTTGAGGTTGAGGTTCAGGTGCGGTTTGAGGTTCACCTGTTTCATTATGCTCAACAAAATCATCAGCAACATTTGGAGCCAAATGTGGCTCAAGGAGAGAATGCTCATCGAAAGTAACATGGACAGACTCTACTATTTTTAAACTAGTTTTATTGAAAACGCGAAAAGCTTTAGAATGTTTAGCATACCCAACAAAAATACCTTCATCGGCCTTGGCTCCGAATTTACCTCTATTTTCTCTTCCGTTGTAGAGGACAAAACATTTGCAGCCAAAGATTTTGAAGAATGCAATGTTGGGGGTTCTTCCTCGCCAAAGCTCATAGGGAGTCTTGTTATAGGTTTTGTTGATGAGGAAGTGGTTCTGAGTGAAGCATGCAGTGTTGATTGCTTCAGCCCAAAAATACTGAGGTAGCTTCGCTTCAGATATCATTGTCTTTCCAGCCTCAATCAACGTCCTATTCTTCCTTTCCACAACCCCATTTTGTTGTGGAACACCAGCAGTTGAGAAATTGTGATCAATCCCATGGTCATCACAATACTGAGCAACACCGTTGTTCTTAAATTCTGTTCCATTATCTGATCGAACACTAACGATGTCATCTTCTTTTTGAGTTTGGAGCCGTCTAAAAAGTGCGGTGAGAATCTCATAGCAGTCATCTTTGGAAATCATCATCTCAACCCACGTATATCTTGAGTAATCATCCACCACCACTAAAGTATATCTATTTCCTCCAATGCTGGCAGTGGTTACGGGTCCAAACAAATCTATGTGAAGCAGTTGTAAGCATCTTGAAGTTGAAGGAGCGGTCTTGCTGGTGAAAGACGACGCGGACTGCTTACCAAGCTGGCATGCACTGCATTTCTCAGGATGGTGGTCAGCCACTTTGGGTAAACCACGAACGAGGTTTTCCCTACCAATCTTTGCAAGATACTTGAAGTTCAAGTGGCTCAACCTCTTGTGCCATAGCCAACTATTTTCGCTCACATTCTTTGCTACAAAACAGAGGTTAGTAATACTACATGCAGAATTTAGATCAATAATGTAAATATTACTCTTACGAATCCCTGTGAGTAGGGTGACGCCGGAAATGCTATCTTTGATAAAGCAATTTGATGACGTGAAGTTGCAAAGCATTCCTTTGTCGCAAAATTGAGAAATTGAAAGGAGGTTGTGCTTGAGTCCATCGACAAGAGAAACCTTCTCAATGGTTAGGTTTCCTCTCCTTATAACACCATATCCAATGGTCTTGCCTTTGTTGTTGTCACCAAAGGTTACAGACGGACCACTTGCTTCAACGACATCTTCAAGTAATGATCTATCTCCAGTCATATGTCTTGAGCAGCCACTGTCAAGATACCATTCATTATCCTTGGAATGACCAGCCATGAAGAAGAGGACCTGAAATGTAAACATTAAGAACGAGGTCCCCCTTTATTTCTTGGGTCCTGAAGTTAGCAACCCTTTACGACCCACACCTGCTTGACAGAAGGAGGTTTACTCTTCCTGGCATTGGATGTGAACCGCAAAAGGCATTCTGCAGCCTTGTGACCTAAACCATCACACACGTAACATTTATAATAGCTACAAGATTCATGAGGTTTTACTAACTCCTTACTCTTCTTAGAGTTGCATGCGGTTTGGGACAAGGAAGCGGTTTTGGAGGAGCAAGCCGGCTAAGAGTCCGGCCGAGATAAAGGGAACAGGCTTTGGTTTGACCACGTATTACACAGGAACGCTATTCCTGCTGAGGGCGTGGAGGAGCGGTTGAAGAAGATGCGCGGTCGGACCTGGAGTTGGCAAAGACCACCTTTTCCACCAGGAGCGGTTGGAGCAGGTATGCGACCAATTCCATAAGCCATTTCCTCTTCACCGCTTCCACGTAATCCTTAGGTTTCAACACGTAATTCTTTCCATATTGCTTTCCTTTAGTGGTAGACATAATTTATTTGTCGTCCTTTACCCTTTCCTTTAGCATGCTTCCCCTTAGGAATTTCTTTAGTTAGTTCAAAATTTCCTCATCCTTTTCACTCGAGGATGCACACTTCTCCTCTTCCTCGCATCCAAAACCTAGGCCTTCCTTAATTTCAGGAGGAACTTGGGAGTCCATGATTTTATCCTTGGTGGATTGAGACTTGAGCCACGAATCAATAATCTTTTGGAGATCGTTGATTTGGGTTACCAAGTCATCATTTCGGAGTTGAAGTGCAGCAGCCTTAGTTTCAAGGATGCGGTTCTGATCAGCAAGAGGAGACATACTTCTGATTTGGTCCTTAAGATTTGAAATTTCAGACCTCATCACAGTTTTCTCCGTCTTGTACAGATTAAGTTCATCATGAGCTAAGCTTAAGGCTTTCTTAAGATTAGAGAATTGATGGATCACCATTTCAGCTTCCTTGAACATCCTTTCATGTTCCATGGGAGAAACCTCTTCCACCACCTTTTTCAAAATTTTCTTTGGAATAGCTTTTGAAGGTGGAGCAGTTTTAGATGAGAAAATGGGACGTGAATACGAATAATTTCCTATCTTTATGCTAGGGATAAGTTTAATATCATCATCTAATTTATAATTTGGAAGTTTTGCAAAAACCTCCTTTTCTTCCATATCTTGCAACTCGACTGACTCAGAATCTGATTCATCGGAAGCATCTGCAACTAAGCAGAGATTAACCTCTTCGGTTTCATCATCACTTCCATCATCAGAATCTGTTTCAATCCAAGTTGCTAATTCCTTGGAATTCTCTTCCTCCTCAGCAACCATTCCCTTGCGACGAGAAAATTTCGCAGGAGAGGTTTTCTTTTTCATGTATTCATATTTAGGTTGTGGACACTCAGATGCAAAGTGACCAGGTTTTCTACAATTGTAGCAAACTAGATCACTCTTTTTCTTTGTATCTCCAGCCTTAGAAAATGTTGCAGGAGGTTTGCCTTTTGAAAATGATTTTGTGAAAGGTTTTGAGGATTTTCTAAATTTTTGAAATATTTTCACAAACATGGCAAAATCGTCATCATCCATCTCGATGAGTGATGAGGTTGATATGGAAGGATCAGTGGTTTGATTGGATGTGGATGGTTTCTCTTCATGTTCCACTACAGACATAGAAAGCGATTTGGTTTTCCCTTCTATCTCTTCAATATGATTTAATTTAAGTTCATAGACTCTAAGATTGGCATACAAGTTACTTAACGACCAAGTACCCAATACTTTGGAGTCTTCTAGAGAGGTAGCCTTATTTACCCATCTAGAACCTAAAGCAGATAGGAAAGTCATATTGATTTCCTTATCGGTTAAAGTTTTACCAAGAGATCTACAAGCATTAACTACCTCAACATAGCGATCGTAGGTTTGACGCAAGGTTTCGTTGGATTTTCTGTTGAAGTTGTTGTAGGATCTTTCAACAGTGTATAATTTGTTTTCCTTGCACTCTTCGTCACCTTCGAGGTAGCTCTCTATGGCATCCCACATCTGCTTTGCGGTTTTGAGGTACATCACTTTCTGTAGAGTTGATACGGGGAGGGTTCCAGAAATGATGAACCTCGCCTTGCTGTCCAAGGCAACTAATCTCTTCTCTTCATCCGACCACTCTTCTTTTGGCTTTTTGACCTCTGGAATTGTTGCACTGGTGGTTGCATCTGTGTTGGCCTTCATTGGAACTAACGGGCCATTGATCACGCACTCCACCAGCATTTCATCTATAGTTTCCAAATGAATAAGCATTCGGCACTTCCAGATGTCAAAGTGGTCTTCGTCCAACATTGGAATGTGTGAATAGTTAACAGTAGTCATTGTCTTTGAGGTTGCCATATTGAATCGGCACACAAGCTGTTAAGCTTGAAAAACAATGGTTTAAAAATGTGTTAGCTCTGATACCACTTGTTGGTCCCAAAGGTGGCAACAAGGGTGAAAATACAGCTAGAGGGGGGGTGAATAGCTGTTACAAATTTTTCGCCCTCTAATAAAAATTAAACCTCTTGCTTACAAAACCTCTTGCAGTGAATAAGGAACTGCAAGTGAAGATGTAAAATGCACAGCGAAATATTTAGAGTTACAAAGCGGTTTTGATAGAGGAGGTTTGTAAAGCGGTTTTAATAAAGTAGTTGGTACGTGCGGTTTACAAACAAGTGAGGTTTTGACACTGTTAACTCCAAACACTATTTCACAATAATGGATATCTAAATAAAGATCAAATAGAGACAAAGATAAATAATTAGTAAGCACAAGAAATATAATTGCGTAAAGTAAGAACACGCTATTTGGAGTGGTTCAATCGATAAACGATCTACGTCCACTACCAAGATGGTTAGTCTTGGATTTCTAAGAGAGATTTTATATTAAGTATTGTGAGATTACAAAGTACAATAAAATCTTTACTATGAAGAACAAATCCAAAACTATAACCAGTGTATCTCAAGTGTTTAATCTATGTGATTAGAACAAATGAGGTGTGTGTGTGAGAACAAGATCAAGGCTCTTTAAATCTGTGAGATGTAGAGCTCAATGATTCTTGAATGTGTTAAGGCTTGATTTCTGGGCTGGGGAATATTTCTTGAAGTATGAAGATGAAGATTCAAAGGACTGATGAATTTCTGGGCAGAGCTTCAACTTCTCATGAACACATCAATTTCTCAATTTTTCAAGCAATCTTCAAATGGTGAAGATTAGGGGTATTTATACCCAAGCATCCAAAATGTAGCCGTTGGACACAGCTGTTGAAGGACAGTACTTGATGCTTTCTTATTGGTCCACAGCAACCACTTTTGTCCTTTGGTTCAGTAGTTGCAGATAAAGCTGATAATGCTCCAGCTGCAAGCAATGAGGTTTGGACACCTGTCACCTTTTCAAGATCCTTACAGATCTTCCCTGACATTGAATCACGTGACAAGATAAGGTGGTTAACTTTGGATATTGCTGATGTGGATTATAATGACAAAAGGTGGTTCACTTCAAGTCTCAATCATTGGGGCGGTTCTGGAGTAGGCGGTTTGACAAGTGCGGTTGGTAACTCCAGTGAGGTTGCAAAGTGCGGTTGATGATGAGCTGCAAGGTGCGGTTCATCATAGGGCGATTGCACTTGAGTAGTTCAAGGGTAGTTTCAAACAAAGGATTTTACCAGGCAAATGCTAAGGGCGGTTTTGCCAGGGCGGTTGAATGGGTGGTTTGAAACTTCTGAACTGCAACTCTCAATTCCAATGAGTCTTGTGCCAGTCTTCAAGCCTAAAATTAACCTAATCTATAAAATGGACTTAACTAAAAAATTGAAGTCTAAGCTTCATTACATAGGATCCTAAAGTCCTTAAAATAGACAGGAGGTTATGGTATCAATCAAATCTAATACAAAAATAGGAGGGTTAAAACATGCATACCCAACAGTAAGCCTTTGGCAAAGCCCGGCTACACGTGAGGGGGCGTGTAAGAGAACATTATCCCACATCGGGAATAAACAAGACTTGTCTCTAACATATAAGGATCCTGGGCTACTCCCCTTATCACCAATTGGTTTTAAGGTGGAACCTCAGACTTTATCAGTGAAGAAAAATGAGAGAGAGAGAGAGAGAGAGAGAGAGAGAGAGAGAGAAAGGGTTTTGTTTGGGGAGTATGGATGCATTTTGGGTATTTAGGAAATTCATTAAACTAGGCTTGTGGAGAGAGTTTATATCAAATTTTGATTTGGATAAATTCTGTATATAAGATATAGATAAATTCTGTATATAAGATATAGGATATGCCATATCCTTATTATTAAGAAAACTAGTGAGTAACCCATCGAAATTTGACGGGCATATTTAGGCTTATTATTACTTGTTGTCATAATCTGTAATTTCATTTAAATAAATGAAAACAATATGTTAGATTTATATCCAACAATAAAAAAATTGACATGATAATTTTGGGACGGAGGGAGTATCCTGTACACATAGAAAATTACTTTACTACATTCAGAATAACTCCATTTAGCTCATATGTGTTGGGATGGATAAACATATTTTGGTCACATATACTCCCTCCGTCCAAGTTAATACTTCACAGTTACTGTTCACGCGTGGATTAAGGAAAAAAATAATGATATAATGTTGTGAGTGTAAAAGTAAAATAGGAGAGAGAATGAGTGGAGGGAATAGTAAATTATAATGGTGTTGTGAGTATTAAAATAATGTAGGAGATAAAGTGTGAAGTATGTAATTGGACGCCCAAAATAGAAAGTGTGAAGTATGTAACTGGACGGAGGGAGTATCTATTTCTATTATAAAAAAAATGTGTATACACTTGCTCAGCGATTTTTTAAGAGATGGAGAAGATATAAAATTTATGAATGCACAATCAAGATAAATCAAGGAAGCACGACTCAGGACCCTAGGAAGCATTTCAGATAATGCTCAAGTTGTGATTATTATAAATCTAAATTATGTATACCCATAGTTCATAAATGTGTCAAAATTATACCAACATTTCAAGTTTCAACTACTTGACAACCATTTACCAAAACAAAATATTAGTTGCTCCCTTGAATATAGTTATCAAAAAGAATTATAAATAAATTATTTTAAAAAATAATATTTATTTTAGGACCGTTACTCTTTGATAATATTTTTAAATTCCTATTTATAAGACTCTTGGACGTATATAGATCATTACATTAATATTTCTTTCGTCCCGAAATAAAAATAATTGATTAATTTTTATTTTGCTTAAAATAAAAAAAATTATTCATTTATTAGACTATATTATTGTAACTATTTCTAATTTATATAAAAAAGATTTCAATTTATAAAATAAATTTGTATGTATATGAATCATAATTATAGTACTACTTCTTCTGTCTCAAAATGAATTATTAATAAAAAATTTAAAAAAAAAATGTGCATTTGAATAAAATATTAATCGATCCAATTTTGAAGAGTTACATTTCCATATTTACTAATTGTTTTCCCGTTTTCTGAAAAAATTCAAAATTTGATTTAAAAATTCAAATGTTGATTGAGCTTAAATCGGGATAATTTACTGTATAAATATTTACCTTATAAATATTAACCTTTTATTAAATGAAAAATCAATTAATTAAATGAAAAATATTTGAAACTAAGACCAATGGGAGAATTACATAATGCCATTTCATAATAGTGACATGGCTTAATGTGAGGGCTTTAAATTTTTGTCTTTTAATATATTATATAGATATATAAATGGATCATTATAGTACTACTTCTTTCATCTAAAAAAGAATTATAAATAAATTATTTAAAGAAAATAATCTTTATTTTTGGACCGTTACTCTTTGATTATATTTTTAAATTCCTGTTTATAAGACTCTTGCATGTATATAGATCATTAAATTAATATTTCTTTCGTCCCAAAATAAAAATAATTGATCAATTTTTATTTTTCTTAAAATAAAAAAAAGTATTCATTTACTAGACTCTATTATTATAACTATTTCTAATTTATATACCAAAGTTTTCAATTTATAAAATAAATTTGTATGTATATGGATCATAATTATATTACTACTTCTTCTGTCTCAAAATAAATTATAGATAAAAAAAAATTAAAAACAAAAAATGTGCATTTGAATAAACCGATCCAGTTTTGAAGAGTTACATTTCCTTATTTACTAATTACTTTCCCATTTTCTAAAAATTCAAAATTTGATTTCAAAATTCAAATGTTGATTGAGCTTAAATCGGAATAATTTACTGTATAAATATTTACCTTATAAACATTAACCTTTTATTAAATGAAAAATCAATTTATTAAATGAAAACCTTTAAAACTAAGATCAATGTGAGAATTACATAATGTCATGTCATAATAGTGACATGACTTAATGTTAGGACTCAAAATGTTTGTCTTTTAATCTACTCCCTCCGTCCCAGACCAAGGGTCCTAAGGGAATATTTCACGATTTTTAAGAAAATTTTAAAAAAATGAATAAAAAATTTAAAATGGATAGAAGATTAGAGAAGAGAGAATGTAAAAGTTAAAATATTTAATAGGAGAGAGAATGAGTGGGAGAAATAGTAAGTTAATGAATAATTTTTTTGTAGGAGAGAGAATGAGTGGGAGGAATAGTAAGTTAATGATTGATTTTTTTATAAATATGTTAAAATTATAAGGGTATAATGATGATTTTTTTGTAAATATATAAACATTGCGAGGGTATAAATGTCTGAAACAATGTTCACATATTTCCATTTATGAAATGAGACTCTTGGTCTGGGATGGACCAAAAGGGAAAGTAGGACTCTTGGTCTGGGACAGAGGGAGTATTATATAGATTATAAATAAAAAATTTTAAAACAAAAAATGTGCATTTGAATAAAATATTAATCGATCCAGTTTTGAAGAGTTACATTTCCTTATTTACTAATTGCTTTCCCGTTTTCTGAAAATTCAAAATTTGATTTCAAAATTCAAATGTTGATTGAGCAAAAATCGGGTTAATTTATTGTATAAATATTTACCTTATAAACATTAACCTTTTATTAAATGAAAAATCAATTTATTAAATGAAAAATCTTTGAAACTAAACCAATGGAAGAATTACATAATGTCATGTCATAATAGTGATATGGCTTAATGTAAGGGTTCTAAATGTTTATCTTTTAATATATTATATAGATATATAGATAGATCATTATAGTACTACTTATTTCATCTAAAAAAGAATTATAAAAAATTATTTAAAAAAAATGAAATTTATTTTTTGACCGTTACTATTTGATTATATTTTTAAATTCCTATTTATAAGACTCTTGCATGTATATACCACCCTCCGTCCCATGATAATATATAAACTCTCCTTTTTTAGCGTCCCACGATAATATATACTTTCCTAAAATGGAAAGGAATCTTTACTATTCCCTCCACTCATTCTCTCTCCTATATTATTTTAATACTCACATCACCATTATAATTTACTATTCTCTCCACTCATTCTCTCTCCTATTTTATTTTCACACTCACAACACTTTCAATATAATAATTCCTCCTTAATTCCCGTGCAAAACCCAAAAATCTATAAATTCCTGGGACGGAGGGAGTAGATCATTTCATTAATATTTCTTTCATTCCAAAATAAAAATAATTGATCAATTTTTATTTTGCTTAAAATAAAAATAAAATTCATTTATTAGACTATATTATTGTAACTATTTCTAATTTATATACCAAAGATTTCAATTTATAAAATAAATTTGTCGCTATATGGATCATAATTATATTACTACTTCTTCTGTCTCAAAATGAATTATAGATAAAAAATTTGAAAACAAAAAATGTGCATTTGAATAAGATATTAACCGATCCAGTTTTAAAGAGTTACCTTTCCTTATTTACTAATTGCTTTCCTGTTTTCTGAAAATTCAAAATTTGATTTCAAAATTCAAATGTTGATTGAGCTTAAATCGGGATAATTTACTATATAAATATTTACCTTATAAACATTAACCTTTTATTAAATGAAAAATCAATTTATTAAATGAAAAATCTTTGAAACTAAGACCAATGGGAGAATTATATAATGTCATGTCATAATAGTGACATGGCTTAATGCGAGGGCTCTAAATGTTTGTCTTTTAATATATTATATATATAGATTATAAATAAAAAGTTTTAAAAAAAATGTGCGTTTGAATAAAATATTAATCGATCCAATTTTGAAGAGTTACATTTCCATATTTACTAATTGCTTTCCCGTTTGCTGAAAAATTCAAAAGTTAATTTCAAAATTCAAATGTTGATTGAGCTTAAATCGGGATAATTTACTGTATAAATATTTACCTTATAAATATTAATCTTTTATTAAATGAAAAATCAATTGATTAAATGAAAAATCTTTGAAACTAAGACCAATGGGAGAATTACATAATGTCATGTCATAATAGTGACATAGCTTAATAAGAGGGCTCTAAATGTTTTTCTTTTAATATTATATACTCCCTCCGTCCCAGATCAAGAGTCCTACTTTCCTTTTTGGTCCGTCCCAGACCAAGAGTCCCTTTCCTTAAATGGAAAGTTTTTCATATATTTATACCCTTATCATCTCCATATATTTACAAAAAAACCATTACTATTCCTCCCACTCATTCTCTCTCCTATTAAATATTATTATTTTTTACATTCTCTCTCTTATTCCCTACCACACATTTAACTTTTACATTCTCTCTCCTATTCCCTACCACACATTTAACTTTTACATTCTCTCTCCTAAAATTTTCTACCCACTTTAAAAAATTTTCTTAAGAAGCGTGAAATCCCCCCCGAGGACCCTTGGTCTGGGACGGAGGGAGTATATATATATAGATGGACTATTATAGTACTACTTCTTTCATCTAAAAAGAATTATAAATAAATTATATTTAAAAAATAATATTTATTTTTGGACCGTTACTCGTTGATTATATTTTTAAATTCCTATTTATAAGACTCTTGCATGTATATAGATCATTACATTAATATTTATTTCGTCCCAAAATAATAATAATTGATCAATTTTTATTATTTTTAAATAAAAAAATATTCATTTATTAGACTATATTATTGTAATTATTTCTAATTTATATACCAAATATTTTAATTTGTAAAATAAATTTGTATGTATATGGATCATAGTTACATTACTACTTCTTCTCTCTCAAAATAAATTATAGATAAAATTTTAAAAAACAAAAAATGTGCATTTTATTAAAATATTAACCGATCCAGTTTTGAAGAGTTTCATTTCCTTATTTACTAATTGCTTTCCCGTTTTCTGAAAATTCAAAAATTTGATTTCAAAATTCAAATATTGATTGAGCTTAAATCGGGATAATTTACTGTATAAATATTTACCTTATAAACATTAACCTTTTATTAAATGAAAAATCAATTTATTAAATGAACAATCTTTGAAACTAAGACCAATGGGAGAATTACATAAAGCCATGTCATAATAGTGACATGGCTTAATGTGAGGGCTCTAAATGTTTATCTTTTAATATATTATATAGATTATAAATAAAAATTTTAAGAACAAAAAATGTGCATTTGAATAAAATATTAAACGATCCAGTTTTGAAGAGTTACATTTTCTTATTTACTAATTGCTTTCCCGTTTTCTGAAAATTCAAAATTTGATTTCAAAATTCAAATGTTGATTGAGCTTAAATCGGGATAATTTACTGTATAAATATTTACCTTATAAACATTAACCTTTTATTAAATGAAAAATCAATTTATTAAATTAAAATCTTTGAAACTAAGACCAATGGGAGAATTACATAATGCCATGTCATAATAGTGACATGACTTAATGTGAAGGCTTTAAATGTTTGTCTTTTAATATATTATATAGATATATAGATGGATCATTATAGTACTACTTCTTTCATGTAAAAAAGAATTATAAATAAATTAATTTAAAAAAATAATATTTATTTTTGGATCGTTACTCTTTGATTATATTTTTAAATTTCTATTTATAAGACTCTTGCGTGTATATAGATCATTACATTAATATTTCTTTCGTCCCAAAATACAAATAATTGATCAATTTTTATTTTGCTTAAAATAAAAAAAATATATTCATTTATTAGACTATATTATTGTAACAATTTCTAATTTATATACCAAAGATTTCAATTTATAAAATAAATTTGTATGTATATGAATTATAATTATATTACTACTTCTTCTGTTTCAAAATGAATTATAGATAAAAATTTTAAAAACAAAAAATGTGCATTTGAATAAAATATTTACCGATCCAGTTTTGAAGACTTACATTTCCTTATTTACTTATTTCTTTCTCGTTTTCTGAAAATTCAAAATTTTATTTCAAAATTCTAATGTTGATTGAGCTTAAATCGAGATAATTTAATGTATAAATATTTACCTTATAAACATTAACCTTTTATTAAATGAAAAATTAATTTACTAAATGAAAAATCTTTGAAACTAAGATCAATGGGAGAATTACATAATGTCATGTCATAATAGTGATATGGCTTAATGTGAGGGCTTTAAATGTTTGTCTTTTAATATATTATATAAATTATAAATAAAAATTTTGAAAACAAAAAAATGTGCATTTGAATTAAATATTAATCGATCCAGTTTTAAAGAATTACATTCCTTATTTACTAATTGCTTTCTCGTTTGTTGAAAATTCAAAATTTGATTTCAAAATTCAAATGTTGTTTGAGCTTAAATCGGGATAATTTAATGTATAAATATTTACCTTATGAACATTAACCTTTTGTTAAATGAAAAATCTTTAAAACTAAGATCAATTAGAGAATTACATAATGCCATGTCATAATAGTGAAATGGCTTAATGTGAGGGCTCTAAATGTTTCTCTTTTAATATATTATATAGATATATAGATGGATCAGTATAGTACTACTTCTTCCATCTAAAAAAGAATTATAAATAAATTATTTTTAAAAAATAATATTTATTTTTGGACCGTTAATCTTTGATTATATTTTTAAATTCCTATTTATAAGACTTTTGCGTGTATATAGATCATTACATTAATATTTCTTTCGTCCCAAAATAAAAATAATTAATCAATTTTTATTTTGCTTAAAATAAAAAAAAAGTATTCATTTATTAGACTAAATTATTGTAACTATTTCTAATTTATATATCAAAGATTTTAATTTATAAAATAAATTTATTTGTATATGGATCATAATTATATTACTACTTCTTCTGTCTCAAAATGAATTATAAATAAAAAATTTAAAAACAAAAAATGTGCATTTGAATAAAATATTAACCGATTCAGTTTTGAAGAGTTAAACTTCCTTATTTACTAATTGTTTCCCATTTTCTGAAAATTCAAAATTTGATTTCAAAATTCAAATGTTGATTGAGCTTAAATCGGAATAATTTATTGTATAAATATTTACCTTATAAACATTAACCTTTTATTAAATGAAAAATCAATTTATTAAATGAAAATTTTTTGAAACTAAAACCAATGGGAGAATTACATAATGCCATGTCATAATAGTAACATGGCTTAATGTGAGGGCTCTAAATGTTTGTCTTTTAATATATTATATAGATTGATTTGGCGGGAGGAGTCTCAGAAAATTAATCCTATATTATTTTATTTTATTTATTTTAATTAAAAATCTAAAATTTACTAATGATAGTTTTAATTTTGTTTGGTAACTGATTTCATAATTTCATTTAAATACGTAAATTAATATAAGATTATTTAACAAAATTTAATTAAAATATTTAAAAAATTGAACAATCTATCTCTATATAAAAGGAAGCAAGTGGTAAATGTTGCCACAATCAAGGGTAGTTTGGACATTTACATTCATGGCAAAATCGAAAATATGTTACTCAAAAGGCATGTACGACATTTGTAGTTTTTTTACGATGAAGATTTACACGTGTTTGCGTGTATTTTCCAACACATTTCAGAATTTCAAATTTGAAATTTGAAATTTGAACACACATACACATAGATATTCATGGGTCTTTGACAACACACAATCATGTTTGAGAGAGAAACGGAGAGCGCGAAATAGAGAAAGAGAAATATAGAGAGATAGAGTGAAGTACAGAGGATAGAGAGATAAAGATCAAAAGCTAAAGAGAGAGGTAGAGAAAGATTCAACATATTTAGTGTAGAAGAAGATGGTGATGACGCTTTTGAGGGTGGTTGTTAGTGGAGGTGACCAACAGTGTATGAGTTCTGTTACAAGGGTGTTACAATTACAGAAAATTAAATAAAACACAATTAACAAAAACTGAAAATACAAAGGATAAATTCTTGTTGAAGATGCACGAGCCCAATGATATTCACTGTCTCCTTAAGACATATTCGACCCCTCACCGAGTGTGCTTGAGTTTGCTTGGGTCGCTTGTCTCCCAGGATAGAACGTGCGGGCCGGGGGCACTTCGCACCTAAAGTTCCCGGTGAGCTGAACTATGCTTGGACAATATCACCCCTTCTTCTATAATGCAAGCTAGGAGGTCAAATGAAGAAGCAACACGATGCAACAAGAGAAATGGAAGAGGATATCAGGAGCAAGAGTTTGTTTCTGCTGTGGTTTTTCTCTCAAAGTGTTTCCCAAAGGTTTTTCAAGTGTTCCTCAAATGTTGTTGACAAACAACTATTTAAACATTTCAAAAACCAAGATTAAAACTGAAAATTTGTTGTTAATTATGTAATAAACAAAATTATTACGAACTTAACCAACCATTAAATCGAAAATCTTAGCCATAATGATTTCCGTTTTAGTTTTTCACATTTAATACTAGATTACACTTCGCCGCTCGAGAACTGCTCTACGAGTCTTATACCTTGCTCGGCCGAGCAAGGCTTTGCCCAGATATGCTCGGCCGAGTAAGGCATATGCCTCAACCGAGCATGGTTGTCCAGAAACTTTGGGCCTTCTGTCATGCTCTGCTCGGGCGAGTCAATCACTCTGCTCGGCCGAGCATGTCAGTCAAAGTCAAACGCATTTTTGATTTACAAAATCAAACTTATTTAGCAAAAGTTGGGCCACATACTTTGAGCATTCATATTTAATTCATCCAAAAACCATTTTGGATAAATAAATATTTTATTTCACAAACAAAACCAATTAAGTAATTTGACAAAATTACCCTTTAGAAATTAAACCATTAATTTCCTTCAAAACACACTATTTTTCCAACAATCCCCCATATGAAGGAAATTCATGAGGATAGGTGATAAAGTCCGGCAGTCAAAAACCTGCATAGGATAGGTAGGGGTTTGCCCTTTGAACCTTCCCTTGTAAAAGCATATTTACTCTACTCGTTAATCAGTAGACGCGATGTCCTTGAACTGCTAGCTTTTTGTGTAGCCGATCATATACTTTACACATGTATCTCCCTAACACAATTCAGCTCTCATAGCTGTGTTCATTAATGGCCCTGGATCACAATGCCTGGTTCTGTGAGAAGGTCTAAGAATTGAGCCTCACACAATTCTCCTCGAAGCGGCCTCTACTTCTTTCTCATATAGGTGATTCTTTTAAGTAACCCATTTTACTTCACATAAGAATCATTAAAAGCCATAGGCTTAACCTCATTCATCTCGGGATGTCACTTTAAGGAATGAGTATAGGGTTGACCCCCACAGTGACGCTACAAGTCTTTTAACAGTTAGGTTGTCCCTTTGAACCTAGATCTTAGGATCTCCAGTCAGCTAGGTTGGGTTTTTCGCTGTGTTTAACTTCTCAAGAGGCTTTAATCCCATTCCCAATGTCAACCTTGCAACTATCTCTTTACTTAACCCTTTGGTTAGCGGATCTGCCAAATTATCTTTTGACCTTACATAGTGAAATTACCCGGGATCCGGAGCTCCCGCGCATCTCGCACTCGTCGTCGTTCGGGAATGTTCGCCCGGATCCGAGAGGCAGCGCGTTCGCGCCCCGGCATCTGGCTTTATTCCGTTTCAGCGTTTTGCGTGTGTTGGAGGTGTCTCGCCGTGTTTTGCTTTGTAGAGTCGCCACACCGTTTTTATTATTAAGCCCAAAACATTGAAAAAGGGCATCAGTTTAAAAAGAATAATAAACTGTTTTTGTGTGATGAGATTTTGAGTTCGGAGGTCAGATGACTCCTCGGGAAGAGAATATTAGAATCTTAGAGCTCACCCGAGTCGCCTCGTAAAAACGAGTCTTTCGGATACCCCTAATATTCTTTAACTGTTGTGTGTGTGTGTGTGCTTTTAAAAATGCATGATGTATCGGATGTCTACATTGTACACTATATATTGAAATGTATTGAAATAGTAATGGAAGGAAGCCTTACCAATGTTGGTTCGTGTCTGTCTTCCGCTGGGGAATAGTGTTTGAGGATGGAATGATGTTCCGGCACGGACCGGGATTGCTTCGGGAGGGGCCGGTTGTCTGCGGACAGAGTTTCGGCGTGAGTTGAGATTGTAGGCTGCGTTCGGGCAGAGGTTCGGCGTGCGTTGGGATCGCAGGGATCACTCGGGCAGAGGTTCGGCGTGCGTTGAGGTGGCAGGAGTCACTCGGGCAGAGTTTCGGCGTGGTTTGGGATCGCCGGTTTGACTCGGAAAGAGCCGGGATGCCTCGGGAAAGACCAGGCAAGGCCTCGAAGTACCACGAGGGGCCTCAGAGTACCTCGAGAGTGCCTCGGGGCAACGCGGGAGCATCGCGGGAGCGCTCGGGGAGGCTTCGGAGCACCACAAGGGGGCTCGGAAGGCCTCGGAAGGATCCGAAAGGGGCCGGGATTGCCTCGAGAGGACTTAGAGGGGAGCCAGAAGGCTAAGGGAGGAAGAAAGAAGAGGGAGGTGTGTCTGAAAATGGGAGGGGGTGCCCTCTATTTATAGTAGGAAAAATTTGCAAAGAGATCCGTACGGACCTCCCTGGTTATCCAGAATTTTGGTTTTCCTCAATTTGAGGGAATATGTGATGATGGTGAATATTCTGGAATTATGATGTCCCCTATGCAATAAGGTCCGTACGGACCATCTTGACATGCAAAGAGGTCCGTACGGACCAACTATGCATGAGGGTAATCATTTTCTCCAGGATTTGAGGGAGTATTGTGGACTTTAAGAGGATTCAGTAATTATTAAAGCAAAGAGGTCCGTACGGACTACTTTTGCTTTTCCAATTTCCTGAAAATTCCCAAAAGGTCCTTTTGTCCCTTTTTATCCCAGAAAGGCCCCTCCCTTGGTTTGGTTGAGGGTTTTGAGAGGGTTTTGAGTGCCATAGGTCTTCGAGACTGTGTTTGTGAGTCTGCGGTGTTTCCTGTGTGTTCAGAAGAAGGTGATCCAGATTGGGGTACTTACAGAAGCCCCTCAACGACGTCACTTACGGAGGAAGTGGGGTCGTTGATAAGATAAGGGTCCTAATCTGGATCGCGTGCTGGGAGAGGAAGTGACCGTGGAGGTCAGGGTGAGGACGTGGCGGTGTCCTGTTGTGTGACCGCTTAGGTCAGTTGGCTGGACCCTGTGATAGGATTCCTACGTATCCCTGGCGGGAATCAAGCCTGGCCGTAGTTCGTGTGTGGGGTGAGTGTTGTAGTGCAAGAGGACGGGAGATGTCCTCTGACTAAGACTCTATGGGTGGACGTGGTGGTGTCACAGGTGTGACCGCATAGGTCGGTGGTACGCGTGGAACGTCCCCGTGAGTGACCGTATAGGTCAATGGCTGGACCCTGTGTCAGGATTCCTACGTATCCCTAGCGGGAATCAAGCCTGGTCGTAGTTCAGATGTGGGGTGAGTGTTGTAGTGCAAGAGGACGGGAGATGTCCTCTGACTAAGACTCTATGGGTGGACGTGGTGGTGTCCTGGGTGTGACCGCATAGGTCGGTGGTAGGGACGTGGAGACGTCCTGGGTGACCGTATAGGTCGATGGCTGGACCCTGTGTCAGGATTCCTACGTATCCCTAGCGGGAATCAAGCCTGGTCGTAGTTCAGATGTCGTGAATTTGTGAGTGTATGTGGGCGTGACAGTGCCCTGAAGTATCGTGTGGCTGCCGAGGTCAGTGGTAAGGACGGGGTGGTGTCCTAAGATGTGGTGACCGCTGAGGTCAATTGTGAGGACGTGGTGGTGTCCTGGGGGGGAAATTTTACGATTTTCCTAATCGGGTGGTTTAAGGCCTTCCGGGCCGGAGATAGTGATTTGGGAGGTTTATACGGTCTTCCGAACCGAGTGGTTTAAAGCCTTCCGGGCTGAAGATAGTAGTTTGGCTGATTTATACAGTCTCCCGGACTGAGTGGTTTAAAGCCTTCTTGGCTGGAGATGGTATAAAGGCTTGAGTCATCTTCTGGTTGCAGTTTGCCATGCGTGAGGACTTTGAATCGTCTTCTGGCTGTGGTTTGCCATGCGTGAGGACTTTGAATCGTCTTCTGGCTGCGGTTTGCCATGCGTGAGGACTTTGAATCGTCTTCTGGCTGCGGTTTGCCATGCGTGAGGACTTTGAATCGTCTTCTGGCTGCGGTTTGCCATGCGTGAGGACTTTGAATCGTCTTTAGGCTGTGGTTGTGCCATGCGTGAGGACTTTGAATCGTCTTCTGGCTGTGGTTTGCCATGCGTGAGGACTTTGAATCATCTTCTGGCTACGGTTTGCCATGTGTGAGGACTTTGAATCGTCTTCTGGCTGCGGTTTGCCATGCGTGAGGACTTTGAATCGTCTTCTGGCTGCGGTTGTGGAGGCATGGCTGCCTTGAGCTTTGATTGCGAGGGGTGTAGATCCTCGTGCTTTGTCCCCTGGGGAGAAGGTTGGACTTACGATGACTGCCGGTGTTTGTCTGTTGGGGATCATCGTGGCCTTGCAGGGGTCTTCATGCTGAGAGGGTGACTTCGGGCTTACTTTGATGGCCGGTGCTTGCGTTGTCGATGAGCGTCTTGGAGGCGTTTTGTACCTTGAGATTTGTGCTGGGAGGTGTTGGCTCCTTCTTGCGCTTGTTTTTGCCGTTGAGTGGGCAAAGTTCGGGCTTACATTGACGGCCGGTGCTGGGGATATGTAGTCTTGTACGACTTCCTTTTGACTTGTTGGGGAGGAGCTTGGGCTTACTTTGATGGCCGGTGCTTGCATTTCCGTTGAGTGGGCGAGGTTCGGGCTTACATTGACTGCCGGTTCTTGCGTTGCCATTGGAGTGGGCGAAGTTCGGGCTTACAATTGACTGCCGGTTCTTGCGTTGCCGTTGGAGTGGGCGAAGTTCGGGCTTACAATTGACTGCCGGTTCTTGCGTTGCCGTTGGAGTGGGCGAAGTTCGGGCTTACAATTGACTGTCGGTTGTTGAATTGATGGGTTAAGGACCATACTGCACTGAATTTGCTGAAATAGGCCTTAGGACAGCCAGGGGCAAAGATTATAAGGGCAGGAAAGTAATTTGGCTCTCCCTTGCAAGAAGGTCCGTACGGACCAACCTGGGATGCAAAGAGGTCCGTACGGACCAAGTTGATTTTTGGTGTTTTGTACCTTATGCTATTTATGTATGTACAATGTGGGAAAAATTGTCATGTAGGGACAAATTTTGTAGAAAAAAATGTGACATGTGCCGTGTTTTGTGACGGGTTTTGTCTGAAAGTATGTGCCGTGTAGGGACGAATTTTTGAAAATGTGTTATGCAGTGTGTGCCGTGTTCTTGGGTGACGGACTCTGTGGGGAAAGTATGTGCAATATGTGCCGTGTTTTGTGACGGTTTATTTTGAAAATGTGTCGTGTAGTGCTTGATCTCTCTGTTGAGAAAATTTGTACAGTGTGTGCCGTGTTTTGTGACGGACTGACTAGAAAAATTATGTATAATGCATGTCATGTTTTGAGTTGGATGTAAAAATTATGTGCAATATGTGTCGTGTTTCGTGACGGGATATATGTGCTTTGCCGTGTTGGGACGGTCTTTTGTGCTTTTGATTTTCTTTTGCATTAAGTACTGTGAATGACGTACCTTTCTTTGTGTTTACTGCGCAGATGAGGGCTCTGGGCCGGGAAGGCCAAGAAGATGAAGACTCCTGGGATCGCTCGAGGCCGTTGTTGAGTTGTGGCAATGATGCCTGATATTTACGTGGATGGTAGGCCGAGTCCTAGGAGGCTGGTCTACGCTTCGGCTCCGGGCGTGTTCGTGGAGAACTTGGCCGGGGTTTCGACACGAGGAAGAACAAGAGCGTCTTCCTTGGCCTTTCTCGAGTATTGGTGGGATACCACCCACACCTTCCATCCGAGCCGGGAGAGGGTGACAAGTGACGCCCACGAGACTTTCTTTTGCTATCACCGGGCTTTCCTTCAAAGGAGGGCCGGTGCGGTGGCGAGATATGATTGCCGAGGATGTCTTGACGGAGCCTGCTGGGCTTTGTGCCTGTTCCTCGCAGGGTCTTGGCATGTTGTATAGTGATGTTGAGATGAGGATCACGGCCGCATTTGGGCCTATGTTCGGGGTACCGGCCAGGTGACGGCGGAGCAGCTGGCGCGCTCCTTCCTGTGGTTTGCGCTTTCCGAGACCTTGTTCTCGAACCACTCGACTACGGCTCCTTTTGCTCTGCTGGATAGCTTGATTGACTTGGAGAGAGTCTGTGATATTTCTTGGGGCGAGGCGGGCCTGGCCGAGCTCTACTTCTCTTTGGACCGGTTTAGCCGGGGTGTGGCCAGTTCCTTGGCTTGTTTTGACTTTGCTCTGGAGGTATGAGTTTATTGCTGTTTTTGATTTAGCAACTTGTCGTTTCTCCACTTTCTTTTGCACTGAGCCTTTTCTGCTTTTGTCACAGGTGTGGTTCTATGAGATCTTTCAGTGCTTCCCGTGGGATAGAGATCCTGGGGCTGTAGCGGCCTATCCCGCCATGTTGGGCTGGGCTCGCCCGGTGAGGAGGAGGAGGACCAGCAGGGGGAAGCTCACCATCGCCTACGGGGATGTGCAGGAGCATTTGGAGAGAGATAGCCCGGAGAGGTTTGTTCTATATCCATGGGCTCGGTACGAGGATGATGACTTCGAGGGGGCTCCCCTGGTGACGGTGCAGCGGAAGATGCTGCGGGGCCTGACTTGTGACGTCATGTACCTGGGGGAGTGGGTCTTCTGGCAGCATGGCCCAGGTATGCTTCCCTTGGCTCCGAGGGACCCTCCTTTTGGGATGCTTGACTCCCGTGATATGGATGTGTTAGATTTTGAGAGGTACTTGGGCGGCGTGAGTGCCGATGAGTTTGTTTTGTATAGAGAGGAGTATGGGGCCTTCGTGAGGAGGAAGTTGAGGACGCCACAGGTGTTGGCGAGGGAGAGGGAGGCTGGTCCGCAGGGTCCCCCAGAGGTTCCGGTGCCTGGGCCGGATTTCACATATGTCCGCGGGGATTCCTCGAGGAGGAGGGTGTCTGTACCCGTTCCTGAGCAGGCTCCTGCTGCCTACCGCGTCGATCCTGATAGACCGGTGAGTGTGCTTACTCTTTTCCATCTTGGCATCCTTTCTGTATTTTTCTCTTTTTGTTGTTGAGTATGACTGTATTGCTGAGCGTTTCTTTGGCTGCTTGCTTGTGTAGGTCCCGGGGAGGGCTTTTGACATGCTGACCCGCCGTTACGTGGCGATGCGGTCTTTTGCGAAGAAGATGGCGTCGAAGCTATCTTGCCGGTCTTCCCGACGTGTGCCGGCATACGAGCCGATGCCTTCGAGGCATTCTGTAGATGTTCCTCCACCGAGAGCCGAGCCGGAGCCACAGCAGGAGGGACCTTCGAGGGGGCGGCATAGCATGGATGCCGGGACGTCTTCGGGAGCTCCGAGGCCGCAGACCCTTTACCAGTTCTTTCCTCAGCAGGATGCACAGGGTGAGGGTTCGTCAGAGCCTTCTTTCTTTGATCCTTTCGCCGGATTTGATCCTTCTGAGTACTTTGAGTACCAGCCTCCGGAGGGGGCTCGGTACTCTGATGACGAGGATATGACGGGCGAGTTCACCGGGATGCCCGACTTCTCTCTTGATGATCTCGGCGAGGATGATGATGCCGAAGTGTCGGATTAGGGTTCATTTGCTTTCCCTCTTTCCATATCTTTTTTTTTTTTAGCAACAGACATTTGATGTACCTGCAATAAAACACTCGTATTTGCATGGCAAACAGCATTTTATTTTAAGATGTAATGTCATTTTTGTGATTCCCGAGAGTTGTCCTAGAAATTGTTGCTATTATTATTTTTATTATTTTTTATTTTTTTGTGCATGCCACGTGAGCTGAGAGTGCGTTTGTGGGTAGTGTATGTTTGCCGAAAATGGCTTTGGCCACTGTTTGGGCATTTTGGAGCAAGGTCCTGCTGAGAACAGTGGTTGTTGTACTGTTTGCTGGGGAAATGGGTCATGGTTGCAAGGAGGTCCGTACGGACATACTTAGCATGCAAAGAGGTCCGTACGGACCAACCTTGCTTTTGGGAAGGAGATAAATGCTTTCCAGTGTCTGGTCTTTCCCCATTTCCCCCATTTGCAGCCATTTTCGAGCTTTCTTCCCCATTTTCTCTAGGAACCTCCATTTTTGCCATGGATTCTTCGTACGTCCCTAGAATTTTGCCGAGGCTTTTGCAGGAGAGGCAAGCACACTTCCTTGAGCAGCTGAAAATGTGGATGCGGCACCGTATGAGGCATCAGAGACGGGTTTTCGAGGTAAGGTTTCGTCTTTGCTCGATTTGGTCTTTTAAGGAGTTGGTTCCTGATTAGGATTTGTTGCGGGCTGCCGCGAAGTTCTGGGATGTTAGGAGGCATGTGTATTGTTTCTCCTACAATGAAATGGTGCCCACTTTTGAGGATTTTCGGGCTTTGATTGGAGGACCGGAGGTGGAGGCCATCTCGCTTCCTTTGATTGGTGGTGCTACGGTGAGCGTGAAGCTTGCAGGCTTTCTTCGTACTTCGTTGGAAGAAGTGCAGGGCATGATCCTTGATTCGGGTTATATTGACATTTCTGAGTTGCCGGAGCGGTTCATGGTTGATGATGAGAGTGATGTCTCTTGGGACGCATTTGCCTTGTGCGTGATGGCGACGCTTTTCATGGTCAGCTCCCTTGGCATTTGCGATGGCGCTTTGCTAGATGTGGTTGGGCACTGCAGAGCTGGAGAGGATATTGTCCCGTTGGTGCTGGGGGAGACTCTTCATGGTATCGACCGTCTGGCGACTGGGGATCGTTTCATGAGAGGGGGAAGCCCCGCTTTGCTCACCTTGTGGCTGTGAGAGAGACTTCAGGCCATGCCCGAGGCTCCGACGTCGTTTAGCCCGTGGTCATTTGCTCAGCGACCTCTTGTGTTGGATATGGATCAGTCCGCCTGGGAGAGATGGATGGCACAGCTTGGTACGCATCAGATCCGTTGGTGGGTTCCCCACTGGAGGATTGAGACTAGGAGGGTCTTTCAGGAAGGGTCCTATGTCGTCAGCGTTCCAGGTTTGTCGTGGTCCTCCTTCTATATTCCGTCGCTTGTTTCTCGGCAGTTTGGGATGAAGCAGGAGCCTTTGTTGGGCTGGGATGACCTTGCTACTACGGAGATAGCTCCTCTTTGTATGGCAGCTCCAGGTGCTTTCTTGTATTTTCTGAGGGTATGGAAGTATTCCGCTTTCCCTCCTGTGGTGCTCCTTAGACGTCGGGAGAGTGTCGTATTGACGACCTGGCCTGGTATGAGCAGCGTGTTGGACAGTCCCAAGTGGCTTTGGAGAGCAGGCGTGCAGCGATTTTGGGACCCGGTTGCCGTAGTAGCTATTGCCTTAGGAGTGCCGAAGCCTGGTCTGACCCTGAGGATGTGACGGGAGACACTTTGTTTGACTAAGAGACTAGAGTTGACCGACTGACGGGGAGAGGTCCTCTTTTACAGACTCGCAGGGAGGAGATCCGAGCCGAAGCGCGGGCGAATGAAGCCCTGAGAGCTGCTGGATTGTTTGACTCTACGGGGAGGACCCCTGATCTCGGACTGAGAGACGCAGAGTTGGTTCGCGTGGAGCGACAGAAGACTCGCCGGGGACGAGGAAAGAAAGGGAAGAATGGCGAGGGGACAAGCGCAGATGGCGCGGAATGACCTCCTAGGTATCCATTCATTGCATTGTAAACACATTATTTGTTAAATGTATTAAGCTGTCTTTTAGCATGTTGTGAACTTGAGAGTAGATCGTGCTTGAACTCATCAAGAAATGTTGTAACCGTTAGTGATTTGTGATTTACTTTTAAAGCTTTGTCGAGACGCAAGATCTCTTGTTTGCCTGTGCACCTTGTCGGCGTCCATCTTTGAACTTTTCTGTTGCATTTGCGGGCTAGAAAGCGATGCAGGCCATGACGGCAATCCCCTTTTGCTTGGGCTTTGTGCTTGGCTGAGAGGTTGAATGATCCCCTGACAAGTCGTTTTGACGGTCCTTTTTGTAGCTTCCTTGCCCTTTGTTGGCGTCGGGCTCTTGACCTTGATTTCGCAACTTCTGTTTGAGCTTCTTTTTTTTTGTGAGCCTTTGCTCGAGCTCTCTTTTTTTTTTTTCGAAGCGCGTGAAGGCAAAGATAAGCCCCTGGCTTGGAAGCAGACATGAGTCAGTCGTTTGATGCTGAGTGACCCTCGGATGTCCTTTGATGTTGCCGCCGTAGTTTGACTTGGTCAAGGTGACGTTGGGGCATGTTCTTGAAAAGTGTGTAGCTTGATGGAGGTCTTGATTGACATTCAAACTTTTGACTTTTTTGTGTATTTTTAGACCGAACCAATTAAGATTGCCTACGTTCCCCCGGACTAGAGGGCTCAAGTCTGCGTAGTTCGACACTACATGGAGTGCCAAGAGATGCACATTTGTTCTTCTTCAGGCGAAGTATCTGCGAAGTTTGCTTCCGTTGACTGGATTCATGAAGGGATTGCCGTCTAGGTCTGTCAGCTTCATGGCACCTCCGGAGAAGATCTTTTGGACCACGAAAGGGCCGATCCATGTGGGTTCCCATTTTCCCAGTGGGTTGGTTCGAGTGGAAGGCTATTTTTTTAGTACCAGATCGCCTTCCCTGATGTCTCGGGACTTGACTTTCTTGTCGAAAGCTCTAGCCATCCTGCTTTGATAGGCTCGGACGTGTTCCATGGCCTTTAGTCGTCGCTCGTCTAGCAGAGCCAATTCGTCATGTCGGCTTCGGAGCCATTCGACTTCGTTGATGTCATTTTCCAGCAAAGACTCTGAGTGAGGGAATTTCCAGCTCAATGGGAAGGAATGCTTCCATCCCGTATGTCGTGGCGAATGGGGTTTCTCCCGTGGCTGTTCTGACTGATGTGCGGTAGCCCCAAAGTCCAAGGTGCAGCTTCTCGGGCCAATCTCATCCTCGGGTGGTCATTTTTCGGATGATCCGTTCGAGGGTTTTGTTTGCTGCTTCCACGGCGCCGTTTGTTTGTGGCCGGTAGGGAGAAGATTAGTGGCGTGTGATTTTGAATTCAGCCAGCCCGTCGAATTCCCCTCGAAGTGTGAACCATTGTCTGATATGACCTCATTTGGGATGCCGTATCGGCAGATGATGTTTTCCTTGAGGAAATGTGCGACCTTCTTGGAGGTGAGTACCTTGTAGGACTTGGCTTCGACCCATTTGGTGAAGTAGTCGATGGATACTAAGATGAACTCGTGACCGTTGCCGCCCGGGCGGAGCGATTTTCCCGATGACGTCAATTCCCCAAGTGGCAAATGGCCAGGTGTAGTCATGCAAGAGAGATCGTGGGGAGGTAGATGGTTTAGGTTGGAGAACCGTTGACACTTGTCGCAGCTCTTCGGACGAAGTGGATGCAATCCGCTCCATGGAGATCCAAGAGTAGCCCATTTCCGAGAATGATTTGCATCGTGGCTCGGGCGTTCATGTGGGGACCACAAGCCCCATTGTGGACTTCGTTCATGAACTTGTTTGCCTCTTCCTGGTTGATGCAGCGTAGGAGTGGTCCTTGGTAGTGTTTCTTGTATAGCATGTCCCTGAGGATGACGAAGTGAGAGGCGAGGCGTTTTAGGGCCATGATGCTCTTGGTTTTGACCCCTCCTGTGTATGAGTCTTCCTTGTTCATGAAGGTAGTTTCCCCGTTCTTGAGGTATTGGAAGATCCGGGTCTCAGGCCGGAAATGGCGTCGGACTTGCATCTCTTTGGCTCTTCAGCAATCTTGCAAATCGTTGTGATTAAAACCTCCTCGGCAGCTTGGGCCCGGTTTTTATCTCGTTTGACAACATGCTTAAACGTTTGCTTGATGCATTTATTCAATTAATGTGTTTGCCTTTTGTATAAATGAATTGTTATTAACTGTTTTGATTAGTTAACATCATCATTTGTTAAAGATGCAATGAAATGATTTTTTAGGATGGTCGGACTTTTATTGATCAAAGACTCACAATCGTTGGGCGTAAAGCCGTCAACAGACTCAAAAGATGTGAATTCACGTACAACAAGACTCGAAGCTAGACTATAGGCGACGAGGGATTGGACCAGCTTCATTACTTCTCTGATGGCCGTAGCTCTAGAGGGAGTGGTGCCGGTTCAGTGGCGCCTTCCCTTGGCATGAGTCCCGGAAAATAGCTTGCATGCGGTTCGATTTCAAACCGTATCGCGGAGGTTTTTGGTTGCTCCCCGATGATGTCCCTCCATTAGTGTTGCCACCACCCTGGGGGTTTTTGATGATAGAAGTCGCCGAGGGCTACTTCTAAGAGGGCGAAGCATTCGCCGATTCGGAGTTGATTCTTGCCGATGTTGATCACTTTCATAGAATCCGCCTCTTTATCTCGGGATCTTTGCTTGGACGAAATTTACAATGTCCGATTCGAGGGGGCATGCTATATCTCCTTCCCCGATTAGGCCTCGAGGAGGTTGCGCCACTGCTCATCTAGGTCGGACACCGGAATGTTGAATTGAACTATGTTGTGATGGTCGTCCCCGTAAGATCCGAGAGTGTCGGCCAGAGGGTTGTCTTGTATCGGGGATCGGTGATGAGCCGCTTTGCAAGAGGGTTTTCGGCGAAGTAAGGGTCTACTCCTCGATCAATCTCCATTAGTGGCGTCCATCTCTTGATCCTCTCTTAAGCATTCTTCACAAGCCGCATATATCGTAGTTGTCATCCCGACCCATGAGCTCTTCGATTTCCAGCTCGTCGCGGCTTAGAGCGTGGATGTAAGGATCCACTCCATAGCGGGACAGGTAGGAGACTCATCTCGGAGAAGAGTATTCGGTCATGTCGGGACCTTCTTCCGGGTCATAGCTTGGGGCCAAGCACTTGCCATTGCACCGCTCCGCGGATCACTTCGATCACTCCATTGGCATTGATGAATTTCACGCATTGGTGAAGAGTAGATGATACCGCTTTCATCCGATGTATCCAAGGTCGTCCCAAAGAAGGCGTAGAAGGTTGGTTTGATTTCCACGACTTGGAACTCTACCGACTCCAGCAGCGCGTCGAATTGATCCTCGATTGATGACTCCTACGATTGGTCGTGCAAGTTGAATCGTAGGCTCCGGATTACCCGAGGTGAAGGCCTTATCGTGGAGCGGTCGATGCGGAGTCGTTTCAGTGTGCTCAAAGCGATGATGTTGATCAAGCGGAGCCGTTATCAATCAAGACGTTCGGGAGGAAGAACATCTCTATTTTTATGAGGATGAGGAGAGCTTCGTTGTGCCGATTCTCACATATCGGCAAGTCATCGTCTGTGAAGGCTAAACCGCTTCCCGTGCTACCGTTTGACTCAGTCTCCTCTGGGGAACGTTCGATCCATCCATTTGTATGCCTTGGTTGGGGAAAAGATCGTAGGGAGACAGTTGCCCTTGGGCGTTCTTGTCTGAATTCCCGGTCACGAGACCTTTTGACTCTGGTTTCACGCTCCCAGTCATAGCGGGACAGCATGTTGACGGTTTCGGAAATTGCAGGGGGCCTGCTCTCGCTTGGAGTTTCGTCAAAGGCTATTGAGTTTACCCTGTCGTTCTGGGGGAATGGATTTCCGATTGTATTGGGACCACGAGGGCGTTCCAATTTTCCCTCCTCAATGAGCCCCTGGACCACCTGCTTGAGCACAAAGCAATTGTCGGTGGTGTGGCCGGGGTAGTTGTGGAAGGCGCAGTGCTTGCTCATATCCATGTTGGGTTTGGGAGTTTTCGGTTGGAAATTCTCGAGCGGCTTGAGAAGATTTTGTTTCACCAAAGCTTCAAATACTTAACCCAAGGGCATTTCGAGGTTGTCTAAATGCTGGAACTGTGGGAAGCGAGGGGGATTGTTATTCTTTGGGGCTGCTTGATCGCGGTTTACTTGAGCTCCGTTCTGAATGTAGTGCATCGTTCCTACGCTTATTTTCCTTTGGTCGGGGCAGGAGTTGAAGTTGCCAGGTTCGTTCGATAGCGGTAAGATGAGGCAGGGGTTGCTGTTGTCTTTTGAAGACTCAGAGTCTTCTCAAACTTTGTCCCGGCATTGACCATGGCACGGAGATCCGGATAGAAATGGTGGCTGATCAAGGTCCTCAAAGATGGCTTGAGGCAGAATGGAAGATGTCCATCTCGCTCTTCTTTGGAAAGTGGATCCATTATCTCGCCGAGCTTCCAATTCCATCTTTTGTAGAACTCGCCCACCGGTTCGTCATCATTTTGTTCGGTGGCTTGCGTGTGTCATGGCGGTTTGTCTCCCATTCAAGGTTGGCGTGGTACTTTTCCAGAAGATTTCACCGATCTCGATCCCACGTGGAGCGGTTTTCTCGCCTTCACATTGAGAAACCACCTTAGTGCCGTGGATTTGAGGGAATGCCGAAAGTGATCCGCCATCCGTTGAGGTTGCCCCTTCGCTCTCATACCCGTGACATAGGTGTCGATGTGGGTTTTAGGGCATTCTCGTCCCGTCAAACCTTTCCATTTCCGGCATCCCGAATTTCGGAGGGAGAGGGACCACTTTGCTCGGATCGCGGGCGTGAGGGAGTCCTTCCGAGAACTAGCTAGCTTACCTCGCATGTCCTTCATTTGTTCGATCGCCCAAGCCATGTGAGGATCACTGTCCGAGGTGGGTTACCGTTTTCGTGGACGGAAACCGAAGATGGAGGTGGATTGGCCGATGGAATTGCCATTCGGGAGTCTTGGGAGGTAGTTGAGTGTATACCAACCCATACCCCGGGTGTTGAAGTTGAGGGCGTGATTGCCAGGTCCGGTAAGGGTTGTGTTTGGGAATTGGGGAAATGATTCGTTAGCCCCAATCGCGTACTAGCGTGGCAAGCTTGAGATGTCGGGATGTCCGCTCGGATGCCCGTCCCCGGTAAGCATGGGGACTTTTGATTGTGGTTGCGAGGCTCGTATAGAGGCAAAGGATTGAATCCTCGGGGATACCGAGATGCATTGGGATCTGGACGGAGCAGCACGTATGTGTGCCGTTGGTACCGAGCTTGATGTGCGAGCCGTGAAACCGATCAGGCCGAGGCGGCATGTCGGAGCCGCTTGACCGACGCCCGAGGGGAGCTTTGAGCGAGAGCCGCTTGCGTTGCCGGGATCTCGTAGCTTGGCGGAGGCGGAACTTGCCGATAGCTTTGAGAAACCGGGAGCCGGGTATGTCTTCGTCCTCTATGAGAACAAAGGTTCCGTCAGTTGGGAATCGCAATCGTTCCTCGAAGACGCAAGGTGTCTACGATCCAGGCTTGCTGCTCTTCTTGGCGCTTCTTGATGGTTTCGAAGGCTCGCAGCACCTCCTCCATTGTTTGGAGGTTCCTTAGTGGCGGGGTTCCGTTTCCCTCACTGTTATCTGTTGATCCCGTCATGGGAGAGTAGCGGACGGTGCAAACCGTTGAACTGGAAGGGCTATCGGACCTTGTGACCTCGATACTGAAAAGGCGGCTCCCGGGTATTCTCAACCACTCTCGGTTCGCTGGAGGGGGTGACAGGCAAGGTTTAGACACAAGAATGGCCTCACGGGATAAACGGGGGAAAGCTCACGCGGCATGAGGTTTCCGTTTCTTTTATTTATGATTTTTTTTTACTTAAAACGTGTTTTCTCAGAGTCCTAGGTAGGTTGGAAAAGATTGCTCTTCTTTTTCGCAACTATGCTAGATCCTGGGTCAGTGGAGACCATCTGTGCGGCTATAAGCCCCTCGTTTTGCACCTGTATTTCGACATCCCAGGGTGGACAGCCCCGGGCGAGGGTCCTATAGGGCAAGCGGTTTCCACCGGCCTAAAAGAAAAAACCGAACCTAAGGACCGAGCCTGTCATGTTCGTTTTGATGCGTTAGCCATGTGAAGAGTGAACCGAGCCGGCCACTGAGTCAAGATCAGGTCAAAAGTTCGGCATGACCTCTCTTTACCTTGCTTGCGCAAGGGATCTGTGACGTTAGGCGTTGGCTGGGTCATATTATCATGGCTGACGTATCAAAGGCTTGATGACATGGTGTCATGTGAGCATGGATGTATATCCGGGACGGAACATCGTCTGGGTGTAGCTTCGGAAATCAAGATCGTCAAGATTTTAGCATGACCTTTCATCGCTTTGCTTGCGCAAGTGGATCTTGAGTTCCGAGCCTTGACTCGTAAAAATGGCCGGCATGGTATATGTATCCAGCCGTATGACACGGACCGGGTAAAACCAACCGAGTCCGGGACAGAGTGTGACTCAAGACTCAAACGTGCGTGGTTGACGCTTGGCTAGGATGGGATGTTTGGAATGATCCCGTGCGCATCCGAGAGGCCTAGGAAGACCAAACGGATCGCAACCGAGACCACTCCGGGTTAAGGGTTGTAGTGTGCAGCCAGTATCCGAGGCAGCAGGCGCGTAGCGTGCGGTGTAACCGAGGCAAATAGCATGTGCGTAGTGTGTGGTGTAACCGAGGCAAAGCGAGTAGTGTGCGGTCTCTAAAATTCTTTTTCTGAGTAAAACAGAAGTTTTTGAAGAATTTTAAATGTATGCACAGATGTATATTGATGCATTTTTTTGTATTTTTATTTTTTTTGTAAAATAAAAAGTAAAGCACGTGCACACACACACAACAGTTAAAGAAGGGGGTAAAATGAAAGTTTGACCCTCATCATCGTTTTAAAAATCTTTTGTTTTGTTTAAAAGTTTTTAAAACAAAAAGTCCCCAGCGGAGTCGCCAACTGAAATTACCCGGGATCCGGAGCTCCCGCGCATCTAGCACTCGTCGCCTTTCAGGAATGTTCGCCCGGATCCAAGAGGCAGCTCGTTCGCGCCCCGGCATCTGGCTTTATTCCGTTTCAGCGTTTTGCGTGTGTTGGAGGTGTCTCGCCGTGTTTTGCTTTGTAGAGTCGCCACGCTGTTTTTATTATTAAGCCCAAAACATTGAAAAAGGGCATCAGTTTAAAAAGAATAATAAACTGTTTTTGTGTGATGAGATTTTGAGTTCGGAGGTCAGATGACTCCTCGGGAAGAGAATATTAGAATCTTAGAGCTCACCCGAGTCGCCTCGTAAAAATGAGTCTTTCGGATACCCCTAATATTCTTTAACTATTGTGTGTGTGTGTGTGCTTTTAAAAATGCATGTTGTATCAGATGTCTACATTGTACACTATGTATTGAAATGTATTGAAATAGTAATGGAAGGAAGCCTTACCAATGTTGGTTCGTGTCTGTCTTCCACTGGGGAATAGTGTTTGAGGATGGAATGATGTTCCGGCACGGACTGGGATTGCTTCGGGAGGGGCCGGTTGTCTGCGGACAGAGTTTCGGCGTGAGTTGAGATTGTAGGCTGCGTTCGGGCAGAGGTTCGGCGTGCGTTGGGATCGCAGGGATCACTCGGGCAGAGGTTCGGCGTGCGTTGAGGTGGCAGGAGTCACTCGGGCAGAGTTTCGGCTTGGTTTGGGATCGCCGGTTTGACTCGTTAAGAGCCGGGACGCCTCGGGAAAGACCAGGCAAGGCCTCGGAGTACCACGAGGGGCCTCAGCGTACCTCGAGAGTGCCTCGGGACAGCGCGGGAGCGTCGCGGGAGCGCTCGGGGAGGCTTCGGAGCACCACAAGGGGGCTCGGAAGGCCTCGGAAGGATCCGAAAGGGGCCGGGATTGCCTCGAGAGGACTTAGAGGGGAGCCAGAAGGCTAAGGGAGGAAGAAAGAAGAGGGAGGTGTGTCTGAAAATGGGAGGGGGAGCCCTCTATTTATAGTTGGAAAAATTTGCAAAGAGGTCCGTACGGACCTCCCTGGTTATCCAGAATTTTGGTTTTTCTCGATTTGAGGGAATATGTGATGATGGTGAATATTCTGGAATTATGATGTCCCCTATGCAATAAGGTCCGTACGGACCATCTTGACATGCAAAGAGGTCCGTACGGACCAACTATGCATGAGGGTAATCATTTTCTCCGGGATTTGAGGGAATATTGTGGACTTTAAGAGGATTCAGTAATTATTAAAGCAAAGAGGTCCGTACGGACTACTTTTGCTTTTCCAATTTCCTGAAAATTCCCAAAAGGTCCTTTTGTCCCTTTTTATCCCAGAAAGGCCCCTCCCTTGGTTTGGTTGAGGGTTTTGAGAGGGTTTTGAGTGCCATAGGTCTTCGAGACTGTGTTTGTGAGTCTGCGGTATTTCCTGTGTGTTCGGAAGAAGGTGATCCAGATTGGGGTACTTGCACATAGTCAATAGATATGGTGCCAGTTGCAAGAAGTTGTTTAATGGTATTATGTCTTCGACGTATATGTCTAGACTTACCATTATACATATGAATTTGTGCTCTACCAATCACAGATTGGCTATCGCAATGTATACTAATTACGGGCACAGGCATTTCCTATCTTGGAATATCTTCTAGAAATTAGCGTAGCCATTCGACTTCTTCACCACATTTATCTAATGCTATAAACTCAGATTCCATGGTTGATCTGGCTATAACAGTTTGCTTAGAAGAATTCCATGATATAGCAGCACCTGCTAATGTGAAAAGATATCCACTCGTAGACCTTGAGTCTTTGATATTCGATATCCAATTAGCATCACTATATCCTTCTATCACCGCTGGATGTCTAGTGTAATGTAATCCAAAACCATGAGTATATCTTAAGTACCTTATGTAAGTACCCCAATCTGGATCGCTCTCCATCCAAGCATACGACAAAACCAAGGGCAAACTTCCGGAGGTCATAACTCCTTCATACGAACTCCGATTGAGACGTGCCATATATGGTTGGAAAGCTCTCGACGAGAGCTATCTTGCCGTCACAATTAAAAAATGGGGAAAAGCATGGAAGTCCGTACGGACCTCTTTGCTCCTAGACATTATAATTACAAAATCCGCCTAAAGTCCACGAGATTCCCTCAAATCCCGGAAATCTAAAATTTTGGTTTTCCTAGAAGGTCCGTACGGACCTTCTTGCAACTTTTCCCACACTATAAATAGAGGGCTCCCCCTCTCGAAATTTTCACACCTCCCTCTTCTCTTCTCCCCCTAAGCCTTCAGGCTCCCCTTCTAAGACCCCTCGGGGCACTCCCGGTCCCTCTCGGTTCCCTCCGGGGCCTTTCGAGCTCCCTCGCGGTGCTTCGAAGCCCTACTGAGCGCTCCCGCGATGCTCTCGCGCTGCCCCAAGGCACTCTCGAGGTACTCTGAGGCCCCTCGTGGTACTCCGAGGCCTTGCCTGGTCTTTCCCGAGGTGTCCCGGCCCTTTTCGAGCCAAACCGACGATTTTGAGGCACGCCGAACCTCTGCCCGAATCCAACCGACGATTCCAATTCACGCCGAACCTCTGCCCGAATCCAACCGACGATTCCAACGCACGCCGAACCTCTGCCCGAATCCAATCGACGATTCCAACGCACGCCGAACCTCTGCCCAAATCCAACCGACGATCCCAATGCACGCCGAAGCTCTGCCCGAGTGCACACTTGATAATCCCGAGGCACGCCGAAGCTCTGTCCGCAGACAATCAGCACATCCCGAAGCGATCCCGGTCCGTCCCGGAACAATATTCCATCCTCAAACACTATTTCCCAAATGAAGATGCATTACCTAACCAACATTGGTAAGGCTTCCTTCCATTACTATTTCAACACATTTCAATAAGCAGTATACAATGTAGACATCCGACACAGCATGCATTTTTAAAAGCACACACACACACACACAACATTTAAAGAAAGAAGGGGTATCGAAAGACTCGTTTTTACGAGGCTACTCGGGTGAGCTCTAATATTCTAATATTCTCTTCACGAGGAGTAACCTGACCTCCGAACTCAAAATCTCATCACACAAAAGCAGTTTATTTTAAACTGATGCCTTTTTTCAATGTTTTGGGCTTAATCAAAACGGCGTGGCGACTCTACAAGCAAAAACACAGCGAGACACCTCCACCAACACAATGCAACGCAAACGGAATAGCCAGATGCCGGGGCGCGATTGCGCTGCCTCTCGGATCTGGGCAACTTCCGAATGCGACAATGCGAGATGCCGGGGCCCGCGCGCGAGCCGTATCCGGGTAATTTCAGTTGGCGACTCCACTGGGGATAGTTTTTTTTTAAAAACCTTTAAACAAAGCAAAAGATTTTTAAAACAATGATGAGGGTCAAACTTTCATTTTACCCCTTTCTTTAATTGTTGTGTGTGTGTGCATGTGCTTTATTTTTTATTTACAAAAAAAATAAAAATACAAAAAAAAAAGCATCAATATACATCTGTGTACATACATTTAAAATTCTTCAAAATCTCTGTTTTACTCAGAAAAAGAATTTTAGAGACTGCACACCACTCGCACTGCTGCCTCGGTTACACCGCACGCTACTCGCACTGCTGCCTCGGTTACACCACACGCTACGTGCACTGCTGCCTCGGATACACTGCACACTACAACCCTCAACCCGGGGTGGTCTCAGTTGCAGTTCGTTTGGTCTTCCTAGGCCTCTTGGATGCCCACGGGATCATTCCAAACATCCCATCCTAGCCAAGCGTCAACCCTGCACGTTTGAGTCTTGAGTCACACTCTGTCCACACTCGGTTGGTTTTTACCCAGTCCCTGTCATACAGCCTGGATATATATCCCATGCCGGCCATTTTCTGAGTCGAAGCTCGGAACTCAAGATCCCTTGCGCAAGCAAAGCGATGAAAGGTCATGCTAAAATCTTGACTCGATCTTGATTTTTTTCGAAGCTACACTCAGACGATGTTCCGTTCCGGATATACATCCATGCCCACATGACACCATGTCATCAAACCTTTGATACGTCAGCCATGACGATATGACCCAGCCAACGCCTAACGTCACAGATCCCTTGCGCAAGCAAGGTAAAGAGAGGTCATGTCGAACTCTTGACCTGATCTTGACTCAATGGCCGGCTCGGTTCACTATTCGCATGGCTAATGCATTAAAACTAACATGACAGGCTCGGTCCTTAGGTTCGATTTTTCTTTTAGGCCGGTGGAAACCGCTTGCCCTATAGGACCCTCGCCCGGGGCTGTCCACCCTGGGATGTCGAAATACAGGTGCAAAACGAGGGGCTTATAGCCACACGTATGGTCTCCATCGACTCCAGATCTAGCATAGTTGCGAAGAAGAAGAGCAATCTTTTCCAACCTACCTAGGATTCTGAGAAAACACTGTTTTAAGTAAATTAAAACAATAAAAAAAATGGAAACCGCATGTCACATGAGCTTTCCCCCCTTTTTATCCAAAAGGCCTTCCCATGTCTAAACCTTACCCATCACCCTCTCCAGCGAACCGAGAGTGGTTGAGAGTACCCGGGAGCTGCCTTTTCAGTATCGAGGTCACAAGGTCCGATAGCCCTTTCGGTTCAGCGGTCCAAACAGTCCGCTACTCCCCCATGGCGGGATCAACAGATAATAGTGAGGGAAACGGAACCCTGCCACTGAGAAACCTCCAGACAATGGAGGAGGTGCTGCGAGCCTTCGAAACTCTGAAGAAGCGCCAGGAAAAGCAGCAATCCTGGATCGTAGATACCATGCGCCGTCGCGGAGCCGTTGCTGTTCCCCAAACAGATAGGACCTTCGTTCTCATAGAAGACGAAGAAATACCGGCTCCCCCGGTCTCTCAAAGCTATCTGCAGGTCCCACCTCTGCCAAGCTATGAGATCCCAGCAATGCAAAGCAGCTCTCGCTCAAAGCTCCACTCAGGCGTCAGTCAAGCAGCTCCGATATGCCCGCCTCAGCACAGCCAGTTTCCCGGCCATGTGCCACAAGCTCAATATCAACAGCACACATACGTGCCTGTCCCGCCAGATCCCAATGCATCTCGGTATCCCCCAGGATTCAATCCTCTGCCTCTATACGAGCCTCGCAGCCATAACCAAGAATCTTAATGTTTACCCGGGACAGGCATCCCAAGCGGATATCCCGACATCTCAAACCTGCCACTTGGGGCTAATGAAACATTTCCCCAATTCCCAAACACAACCCCTAGCGGCCTGGGCAATCATGCCCTCAATTTCAATAACCCAGGGTACGGGATGGTATACACTCAATTATCTCCCCAAGACTCCCGAATGGCGATCCCATCAGCCAATCCACATCCATCTTCAGTTTCCAACCCAGAAAACGGCAGCCTGCCTCAACCTACTGACCCTCATATGGCTTGGTTAGTCGAACAGATGAAGAACATGCAAGCCAAACTGGCCAACTCTTGGAAGGACTCCCTCATGCCCACTGATCCAAACAAGGTGGTCCCGCTTCCTCCGAAATTCAGGATGCCGGAAATGGAAAAGTTCAACGGGACGGAATGCCCAAAAACCCACATCGATACATATGTCTTGGGTATGAGAGCCAAAGGGGCAACCCCTCAACAAATGGCGGATCACTTCCAGCATTCTCTCAAATCCACAGCGCTAAGTGGTTCCTCAACATAAAGGCAGAAAACCGCTCCACGTGGGACCAAATCAGCGAAATCTTCCTGGAGAAGTACCGCGCCAACCTTGAGTGGGAAACAAATCGCCACGATCTGCAAGCCACCGAACAAAAGGACGACGAGCCTGTAGGTGAGTTCTACAAAAGTTGGAACTGGAAGCTAAGCGAGATAATGGATCCGCTTTCCAAAAAGGAGCAAATGGACATCTTCCATTCCTGCCTCAAACCTTCCTTGAAGGCCCTGATCAGTCACCACTTCTATCCCGATCTTCGCGCCATGGTCAACGTTGGGACCAAGTTTGAGAAAACACTGAGCATGCAAAAAACGGTAGTCAGTCCAGCCCCGCCCAATCCAATATCTGCCCCAAGCAGAGGGAGGGAGGTTGTCGGAGCAGTCCATTATATTCAGAATGGAGCACTACAAAGAAATGGTGGTCCCCCGAGACAACGACAACATTATGATGGTTTTGGGATGCCCTTGAGCGAGGTATTCGATTGTGTAGTGAAGCAAGGTCTCCTCGAACCTATGGAAAATTACCAGCCCAAATTCCCCAATGCCAACTGGGATGTAACCAAGTGGTGTGCTTTTCACAAATACCACGGTCATACAACCGACAACTGCACAGTTTTGAGGAAAGCAATTCAAGGATTGATTGAAGAAGGAAAGTTAGAGCGCCCCCATGGCCCCAATACACTCTGAAATCCGTTCCCCAGAAATAATGATCGAGATGCTTGGTCTAACCCCAGTATCCTAGAGTCTAGCTTCGAAAATAAAAGACCCCGAGTCTGTCATGTTTTAAGTTTGAGTCTCTCGAGTCGTTTGACGGCCTTACGCCTGAAGATTATGCGTTTGTAACAAAAATCGCGCTTCTTTATGCTTAGAATAAAAGTTCGACCTTTCTGAGTATCCCCTCATTGCCACTTTAACAAATGATAAATTAACTAACCAAAACAGTTAATAATGATTCACTTGATAAAGACGCAGACACATTAATGAACAATGCATTAAAACAAATCTTTAAGCATGTTGTCAAACGAGAGGAAAATCGGGCCCAAGCTGCCGAGAAGGTTCTAACCAAAATGAATTTGGGAACTGCTGAAGAGCCCGAAGAGACGCAAATCAAAGAATCACACAGTCAAACCTCGTAGGTTCTAGTACCTTTCTCATTCAATCAAGTCCTCCTTGGACATTGTAATTAAGTCTTCAATTTTCCATACATAAGTCTTCTTTCTTTTCTTGCTAGACTTGAGACATTATTTTGCACCCCACATACATTTAATGAAATTGTTTTGTTCTATGTGATCACTTGCATTGCTCAACAAGTAATTCCACAAATGATTAATGCTTTGATTAATTGGTGTGAGAAAGTCAATCGATAGCTCCCCATACACCTTACCATACCCCACACAAAGGCCTCCATCAAGCCATACACTTTCCAAAACATGTCCCCACCATCACCTTGACCAAGTCAACGACGGCGGCAACATCAAAGGACAACAACATGTCACTCAGCATCAAAAGATTGACCCCATGTCGACAACAATCTAGGGGCTTGCCTTCGCCCTCGTGTGCATCAAGAAAGTTCAAGCAGGGGCTTGCCTTCGCCCTCATATGCTTCAAAAAAAAAGGCTCAAGCAGAAGCTACACAAAAAAAAAAGCTCAAGCAGAAGCTACAAAAAAAAAGAGCTCAAGCAGAAGCTTCACAAATAAAAAAATGAGGTCAAAGACCCAGCGCCAGCGATCAAGAAGCAATGGATTCATTGAAACTGCCGTCAAATACGACTTGTCAAGGAATCACCTCAAGGCCCGCGCCTCATCATTCAACCTTCCGAGCCTTTTCGCCAAAGGCCGCGCAAAAATTCATGCCCTGGCCCCAAAGCCAAACACAGTTCAAACCCGAACTACGTCGACCTGAGCTCCTTGTCTCAAGGGGAACGTAGGCAACCAGAAATGGTTCGGTCATAAACACATACAAATCCACAAACCCGGTCTCATCAATGACCTCTCCTATACGCAAACCTTCTTTCACACCAGACCAACTCGATCCTGGATACCGGTTGACTTTCTCCTCGTGATTAATCAAAGCATATCAGGTTTAATTGCTGAATAACCCGAACATCAACAAAGGGTTTTAGGCAAACAAGTGATCATTGTGAATAAATCAAGTTTTCAAATGTCTCGACAACTCTTCCTTTTTCTACAAAATAGGACAATAGAGCTAAACACTGATTTTCTGTCAGCAAGGGTTTCCATACACTTTTATAAGCTTTTTAGTGCTCATACTCTCTCAAAAGAGTCAAACCCAAAAGCATTTTTTTGTGCCTAAATCAAATAAGGCATTCACACAAAAGGGGACCCGTCCCCACCTTTTCAAAAATAAATACGCCCTTGCAAGTGTACATTACGAGTCATTTCTCCCACAAAAGAGGGTCGAACTACGCAGACCTGAGTCTCTCAGTCCGAGGGGAACGTAGGCAGCCTTCATTGGTTCGGTCTAAGGAATACACAAAATTCCAAAAATTGACGTCACCAAGGCTCAGACAAGAAGCAAACAAGAGATTTTGCGTCTCGACAATGCTTTAATAGTAAATCACAAATCATCACAGTTAAAACACTTTTTGATGAGTTCAAGCATGGTATACTCTCGATTCACAACATGCTCAAAGACAACTTAAAACATTTAACAATCAATGTGTCTGCAATGGCAATGAATGGATACTCAGTGTTTCAGAAGGTCATTCCATGCTACTCGCGATTAGCCCTTCGTCACTCTTTCCTTTCTTCCCTCGTCCCCAACAAGTCTTCTTTCATTCCACATGAGCGAGTTCTGTCTCCTTCATTTCGAGATCAAGAGTACTCCTCGGGGTGTCAAACAAACCAGTCGCTCTCAGAGCATCGTTCGCCCATGCCTCGACTCGGATCTCCTCCCTACGAGTCTGCAAAAGGGGACCTCTCCCCGCCAGTCTGTCAACTCGAGTCCCGTAGTCAAACAAAGCATCTCCCATGACATCCTGAGGGTTAGACCAGGCTTCTGCACTCCTAAGGTTATAGCTAAGAAGGAAATCTTGCCCCGGAATCGCCTCGTGCCTGCTCCCCAAAACTACTTGGGACTGCCCGACATGCTTCTCATCCAGGTACTCGGTGGTCAACACAATACTCTCCCGACGTCGAAGGAGCACCACAGGAGGGAAAGCAGAATACTTCCATACCCTCAGAAAATATGGAAAGGCATCTGGATCTGTCATGCAAAAGGAGGCTACCTTCATAGTGGCAATGCCTTCCAGCCAAAGAAAGGCTCCTGCCTCGTCCCGAACTACCTGGAAACAAGCGATGGAACATAGAAAGAGGACCAAGACAAACACGGAACTCTGACAACATAGGAACCTTCCTGAAAGGCCCTCCAAGTCTTGATCCCACAATGCGGAATCCACCAGCGAATCTGATGCGTACCAAGCTGTGCCATCCATCTCTCCCAGGCGGACTGATCCATATCCAATACAAGAGGTTGCCGAGCAAACGTCCATAGACTGAAGGATGTCAGAGGCACTGTCGTAGCTTGAAATCTCTCTCTCTCTCTCGCCACCATAATGCAAGAAAAGCAGGGGCTTCCCCCATGCATGAACCGATCCCCCATCGCCAAGCGATCTATGCCGTGGAAAGTCTCCCCCGAAACTAAGGGAACGATGTCCTCACCAGCCCGACAATGGACTGCCACATCCAACAGAGCACCGTCACATATCCTGAGGTAGCTAACCCCAAAAAGAGTGGCTGTCAAGCACAAAGCGAACGCGTCCCTGGAGACATCACTCCCGCCGCCGCTCATGAAACTGTCAAAGCTGCTTCAGCCCCCAACTGCTCAGAAAACCTGCCAAAGCTGCCTCAGCCTCCACTAACCACAAATGCATTCCCAGCTCATGCGACATGCACAAAAATAATAATAAGCTAGAAACAATTCCTAGGTCAATCCCGGGAATCACAAATACATCATTACATCTTAAAATAAAATACTTTGCTGTGCAAATACAAGTGTTTTATTACAGGTACAAAATGTATGTTGCTCTACAAAACAAAAAAAAAACAACGGAAAGAGGGAAAGCAAAAGAGCCCTAATCCGACTCATCATCATCATCCTCCACAAGCGAGAAATCCGGCATCTCGGCGCCTCCGCCAGCCACCTCATCATCCTCGGTGAACTCAGCACCTTCCTCGACCGGATACTCTAAGACGTCCGCAGAAGTCAGAACGAAGAAGAAAAAAGAAGACGAGCCATCCCTCCTCTCCTTGTCCAGCACCTGAGGCATCCCACGTCCTCATCATCTCAGTCAGAGGCGCCCCACGGCCTCAAACATTTCACTGAAAGTTCAGACCGAGGCGTAACCTCGCCCTCACCACAAGTTCAGACGGAGGCGTAACCTCTCCCTCATCGCAAGTTCAGATAGAGGCGCCACCTCGCCCTCAACATTTCAACAAATCGATCATAGGTGCCACACTTCCTCAAACACTTCATCATCTCAGCCAGAGGCGCCACCACGTCCTCATTATCTCAGCCAGAGGTGGCACCACCTCCTCACTATCTCGGTCAGAGGCGCCCCACATCCTCATTATCTTCGTCAGAGGCATACCACGTCCTCAACTTCCTCCTCACAAAGGCCTTTCCTCCTGCAGGTAAACACAACAAAGGTATGAAAAAAAATCATACTTATGTCTTTAAACATTTCCTCTGTTACCTCGTAGTGAGATACACCCCCCTGTCTCCCTGATAGATATCTCATATCTTTTAGTAAGATTACCGATCTTTTGGTAAGATTGGTCATCCTTCACATAGGGTAGAAACCTTTTAGAAAGAGTACTCACCTTTTCGTAAGATTAACATATCTTTTAGTAAGATTACCCATCTTTTAGTAAGATTAGCTATCGTTTAGTAAGATTATCAATCTTTTGGCAAGATTGGTCATCCTTCACATAGGGTAGATATCATTTAGAAAGATTACCCATCTTTTCGAAAGATTAGCATATCTTTTAGTAAGAGTACCCACCATTTTGTAAGATTAGCTATCTTTTAGTAAGATTACCAATCTTTTCGTAAGATTAGCCATCTCTCAACTTAGGGTAGACACCCCCAAACAGTCTCACATAGGGTAGATACCCCTAAACAGCCTCACTTAGAGTATATACACCTTCAAAGAAACTCCACTTAGATACTCCTCGCCTTTTTCGGCCGTCATCATAAGCCCGAACCCCAAGGCACAAATTCCTTCAAAACATGAATCCCAAGGCGCAAACGCCTCCACACTCACAATTTCCCCATCACTAGCATTATCCACAGCCCGGAAGGCTTTAAACCACTCGGTCCGGAAAGCTGTATAAACCTCCCAAATCACTATCCGCAACCCGGAAGGCTTTAAACCACTCTGTCTGGAAGACCGTATAAACCTCCGGAAGGCTTTAAACCACTCTGTCCGGAAGACCGTATAAACCTCCCAAATCACTATCCGCAGCCCGGAAGGCTTTAAACCACTCGGTCCGGAAGACCGTATAAACCTCCCAAATCACTATCCGCAGCCCGGAAGGCTTTAAACCACTCGATCTGGAACACCGTATAAACCTCCCCCATCACTATCCGTAGCCCGAAAGGCTTTAAATTACCCAGTCCGAAAGACCGTATAAATCTCCCAAATCATTATCCGTAGCCCGGAAGGCTTTAAATTACCTGGTCCGGAAGACCATATAAATTTCCAAAACACGTCCTCCTACATCACAACCCATCTTTTAGTGAGATTACCCATCTTTTAGTGAGATTACCCATCTTCTCGTAAGATTAACCCATCTTCTAGTGAGATTACCCATCTTTTAGTGAGATTAACCCATCTTCTAGTGAGATTACCCATCTTTTCGTGAGATTACCCATCTTTTAGTGAGATTACCCATCTTCTCGTAAGATTAACCCATCTTTTAGTGAGACTACCCATCTTTTAGTGAGATTATCCATCTTTTCGTGAGATTACCCATCTTTTAGTGAGATTACCCATCTTTTTGTGAGATTACCCACCTTTTCGGGAAATTACCCACCTTCTCGTAAGATCACCTCACACGCGAACTACGATCAGGCTTGATTCCCACTGGGATACGTAGGAATCCTATCAAAGGGTCCAGCCAACCGACCTAAACGGTTACCTTAGGACACCACCACGTCCTCGCACTTTGACGGTCGACCTTCGCGGTCACATCACCTTAGGTGACACCACCAGGTCCGCATGCCCTCACAATGACACGACCTCGAACTACGATCGCTTGATTCCCGCCAGGGATACGTTGGAATCCTATCACAGGGTCCAGCCCAAGCAACCTATACATCACCTTAGGACACCACTATGTCCTCACACGAATTTTCAATCGAGCAAATCACATCACCTCAGGACACCGACACGTCCACACACTCACACGAACTACGACTGTGCTTGACTCCCCGCCAGTGATACGTCGAATCCTATCACAAGGTCCACCTAACTCGACCTAAACGGCCATCACGCAGGACACCGCCACGTCCCCTACGAACCGACCTACACGGTCACCTCCTCTCTCGCACGCGATCC